>JARTUT010000447.1:1200000-1517745 GCA_030674115.1 Micraspis discolor
GATATATTTACATATTTAAAGCTAGAAATCTGAGATTTTAACGATGAGAACTCATTCAGGAAGCTCCAGATAAAAAAATTAATAGATACATTTTCAAGGTTGCTTTATTATTTGGTACTCCACCTAACGTGGAAGACCTAGAATCCAAGCTATCAATTAGCATAGCTGATTTGAAAATCAACACAAACTCACATTATTTCATTTGAATATTTATCGAGAGCATGTTTCATGAAGAACAAAAATCAGGGCAGATTTTATTTCAAGATCAAAAATTAAAGGGTTACAGACAATTAGTAGAAATACACGAATTAAGTAATTTGTTGAATATAAGTTATTGTCCTGTGTGGCTCATTATTATCCAATAATGAATTGATATGCAGGATCTCATGTGATTCATATATTTTATTTCATTCAACAGCAGTGTTTCGTCAGAATTGAAGGTGTAATTATTCGTGGGTTTGTGCTTGTAAAGGGCACAAGGCATTATAGAGTATTAGGTTTCTTCAATCTTTCTTTCAATATTTGTTCCTATGTATCTTTGAAATTTCTACTATTGATTTCATTTACCATCTAGGAATTTTTGTTCAGTGTTGACGGAGATTTTAGTTCACGATACACGGTGTCAACGAGAAGAGTACCATGCATAGTGTCACGCGATAAAGGGCAATAAAATA
Source organism: Micraspis discolor (assembly GCA_030674115.1). NCBI lineage: Eukaryota > Metazoa > Arthropoda > Insecta > Coleoptera > Coccinellidae > Micraspis > Micraspis discolor. The sequence goes on from JARTUT010000447.1 coordinate 1,200,675, forward strand.
TTGGAAAAAAATATTTTTCCGAAACTGCTTCCTTCTAGAAATACAAGGTGTTAATTTTTATTTTTTTATTCTGTTTTTTTTTATAACTTTGAACAAAGGTGCACTTGGCAAAAAAATCAAACCGCAGAAATCACAAGGTGGATCCGTATAACCTGGGACGCGGTAGGAAAACTCAGAAATGTTCTGAGGAATCCAGAAATTCCTATATATCTGAAGACAAAATTATTCAACTCCTGTATACTTTCTCTTCTGATTAACGGCGTAGAAACGATGATACTCACAGTACACTCAGTAAATAGAATGAAAACGGCATAGAGATCTATCGAAAGGGCCATGTTGGGAATATCCTCGAGAGACCATATTCGAAATGAAGAGGTCAGGAGAAGAACAAAGATTAAAGATGTAATAGGAAGGATTGCAGAAGTGAAATGACCCTGGTCGGACATGTGGCTATACAGCAAAATGATCGATGGACTAAGAGGATCGTACATTGGAGACCACGAGAACATAAGCGGAGTGTTGGAAGACCACAAAAACGCTGGTTGGATGACATTAAGTCGAGGGTTGGACGATGTTGGCACCAGATGGCTCAAAATGGAGTGGTTTGGAGAAATCAAGGGGAGGCCTATGTCAAGGAGTGGATGCTGACAGGCCGTTGAAGATAAACTTTAAACTTTAAATATGAATTTTCTGTGCTAGAACTGGTGCTGTATTTCTTTATAATGAAATAACTTCCAAACATAATTAACATCACCCACCATCAAGAAGGGCATCATCTTAGTGTCAATTGTAGACTACTACTTACTTCCCGTTAGCTCAAATGAATAAAATAAAAGTACCGCTTACAAACGAATTACATAATACTAAAAAATTATCAGATAAAAAAAAGTAAATCATTACATATACAGGGTGTTCGGCACATGGACCGTCAAAATTTTTTGGGGCGTTGGTAGGGTCATTTGCTACCTTTTCAGTCTTGGAACCTGGGTCCTTAGTATTACGGTTACGGAGGTATGATTTTTTTATTAGGTTTTTCTAAATAACCCAAAATGTACCCTTCGAAGCCCCATAACTTTTTTTGCGTGGGCTTTTACATGCATTTTTTTATTGTATTAAGTCTACATGAGTGTGTGTTTAAAAAAACGTATTTATTGTTACAGACAACACCACAAAATTAACACGAGGGCCTTTTATTGAAAAAAAATAATATGAAAGTATGAAAACATCTCCACTCCTATTGAAATTTAAAAAAAAGTTACAGCTATTACAAACTTAGTTTTATATTAAAATGTTCTTTGGTTTATAACGTTGCTAACCATATGCTATTTACGTAACTCAATAAAAAAAATAATACTGCAAATAAGGTTTTAGTCAGAAGAGTGAAGAAAGTCGCACCTAAATAAAAGTACGGATTTCGACACAACACAGCGAGCAAGGAAATTTTACCTGCCCGTTTTAGACGCGTGTGAATTATCATTACTATTTCTGTTGATAGGTTGGATTGGGTGAGTCGCCGCTGACTTGACCCTACCGTCATTCGAGATTTAACTGTCTCTGCTGTTGGAAGTGTCTGTGCCGCGTTGTTCAGTTTTTTAAATTTGTATTTTTTTGTTTTTGTTACTTTTATCGGCTTTTTGCTACTGTTGTTTTAATTTTGGTTGTTGATATGCCTAATTTCACCAACGCTGAGTATGCTGATATGGTGATAGCATATGGCAAGGCCGATGGTGTTGCTCGTGCAGCTCAAAGCATTTATCAAGCCAAATTTCCTGATCGAAGATTACCCCACCACGAAAAATTCTCGACGACTTATCGACGATTAAGAGAGACTGGAAACTTAAATTTTCAAGAGCCTCGGGTCAATGTGAGGCAACACCATGTAGCAGTTGACGATCAAATACTTCAAGCCTTTGAAGAAGATCCAACTACAAGCATTCGTGTTGTTGCTCAAAGACTCAACTTAACGATTTGGAAAGTTTGGTCAGTACTTCGGGACAAAAATCAACACGCTTTTCATTACACCCCGGTACAAGGTAAATAAACTTTTTTATTGATAAATTTGTCCTTTTGACTGCGAAAAAATTGTCACAGACTAATGAATTTTATTAATTGTTACAGGTCTTCATGAAGGCGATCCTGCCAGACGGTTGGAATTCTGTAGATTTTTGCTGCACACAGATGTCGATGACAACTTATTTCTAAAGCGAATTTTGTGGACAGACGAATCCTGTTTTAACCGAGAAGGAATAACAAATCTGCACAATTTACATCACTGGGCACCTAAAGATGAGAATCCCCACGTGAAAAGGCAAATGAGTTTTCAACAAAAATTTGGTGTTAACTTTTGGGCTGGTGTGATAGGAAGACATCTCATCGGGCCACACTATTTACCGGCTCGACTAAGTGGGCCTGCTTATTTGCATTTTTTGCAGAATGCTCTGCCGGAGCTACTAGCCAATGTTCCGGCCTTCGATGAAGACGTGCCGATTGTGTTCCAACATGACGGTTGCCTGGCACATTTCCTGAGAGAAGTTCGAGATCACCTCGACAACTCTTTTCCAAATTCATGGATAGGCAGAGCTGGCCCCATCCCTTGGCCCGCAAGATCTCCAGACCTAACACCTTTAGATTACCATGTCTGGGGTAGAGCCAAAGAATTGGTTTATTTCACAGAGGTACCTACAAGAGAGGTGTTGATTGAACGCATAAACGCGGCATTTGTGGTAATGAAAGAAGAAATGTTGCTAGCCACTACAACAGTCGAAATCAGAATAAGGTGTCGGGCGTGCATTCGGAGTAAAGGAGAACAATTCGAACAGAATTTACGTTAAAGAATCGTGTTATTTTACGTTGTAAATAAACAATCATACAAAAACTGTATTTTACTAAAATCTGTCCTTACTTTGCTATTTTATCTGAAACACTATTTTAGTATTTTTTTATTTATTGACTAACGTAAATAGCATACTTTTAGAACCGCAATAAACCAAAGAACGTTTTAAAATAAAATTAAGTTCGCAATAACTGCAATTTTTTTTTTATTTCTTTTAGAAGTAGAGATGTTTTCATACTTTCATATTTTTTTTTATAAAAGGCCCTCGTGTTAATTTTGTGGTGTTTTCTGTAACAATAAATACGTTTTTCTTCAAACACACACTCATGTAGACTTAATACAATAAAAAAAAAATGCATGTAAAAGCCCACGCAAAAAAAGTTATGGGGCTTCGAAGGGTACATTTTGGGTAATTTAGAAAAACCTAATAAAGAAATCATACCTCCGTAACCGTAATACTAAGAACCCAGGTTCCAAGACTGAAAAGGTAGCAAATGACCCTACCAACGCCCCAAAAAAATTTGACGGTCCATGTGCCGAACACACTGTATACATATTAATACCTATCTTTCAAACCGGCTCATTATTAGAAATTAATGTTTGAATCAGAAATGTGCCAGTCGATTTGACCAAAAGTAAGAAAATGCAGATTTCGAATCATTTTCATCAATCTGAAAAATGTACCATCTAAACTTTCAACTCTATTCAAAATCTCGACGAACAAAAGCTGTAACCAATAGTGTTCACATTCCGTTATCATTGATGTAACCAATAATGAAGTATATTGGATGATTGAACGACTTCATTTGTTATTCTCAAGTAGGCTTGAAAGCCAGGCACGATTTTTTAGAGCTTGATATTTCCAAAGATGATATAACAATGCTGCGATGAGTATTATGACTTGTGGAATGAGAAGTAATAGCATATAGTTATGATGAAACTTTGTTCTGAAAATAATGAAGGTGGCAGCTACGATTAATAATTTTCTCGACCTAGTATGCCGGTGATCTCGATAGGTTCCTTTGATTATTCGAAGAGTTCTAGAGTATTTTGAAATGATTTTAGTTTTTTATGACACAACTGATGGACTTCATAATAGAACAAAACGTAAATGGAATTTGATTCAGACAAAAAACTGTGGTCTAAATATCTATTTCCAATTAAAACTATTCATCAATTCAGCAGAAGAGAATTTCTTCATTCTGATTGAGCGACTATCACATATTCTAATACATAGCCTGAGCCATTTTGCGAATAAATGAAGAGAAAATTGGAAAATATACAGGGTGTCCGGAAAATGGTAAAATATTCGGATAGAACATTTAAAAGTCATATGGCAAGTTCTCAAAAATTTTTTTCCTCGCGGCCATCCCTACGGATGTCCAACATTCTAAAGGACGTCACTGCTGATCAATATTTCTTGAATAACTTTTACAACTACTATATATATTTCTATGAAAATCTAATACGATAAACAGTAGTAAGGTCCTCTCAAAATATACCCCTTAAAACATACATAGCCCTTTAAGAATATCAGGGGCGGACCAGGGTTTACATTTCATTGCTTACATTTTCAACACCCAGTATGATAAGGAGTTATAAAAAATAAATTTGAATACTTTGAACATTAAGCTGAAGAAAAGGTACTCTCGTTCAATGTCGATGATGTTGCTAATCTAACAGCCCGTTTGCAAACTGAATCATTCGAGGAAAGAAAGTAGTTGATGCACTTTCTGCAGACGGTAAGGGTATATACATTTGATCTTTAAGTACTTCAGCAATTGTTGTTTTAGACACATTCAGCTGTGCAGCCAATCTTCGAGAGTTTATTGAAGGATTATCAGCTACAGTATTCAAAATATTGCCCTCGAATTGCACCGTTTGTACTGTTCTTGTCGCACCAGCATTAATACTTGTTTTCCCAAAACTTAAAAATTATTAAAGAAAGTCAATAATGTTACCTTATTAACTGGGAATCGCGTACCGGTTTCACTTAGACGTTGGTCAAGTAGCTGAAATGTTTTCTCATTTGAAATATTTGCGATTAGGATAACGTTCTTCCTACAACCGTCTTGCTTCATTAGCATTGCAAGATGCAAGACCGTACATAGGATGCCTATCTGCATACTCAATTAATGTGTATCTCATTATCAAATTAAATTTACCAACTCCCTTAAATTATCAATGTTTCAACAAAATTTGAAATGTCAATGCAAGATTTCATTATTTCTTCAGTACCATAGTAAATTTTGTGAAAACATGATTGTTTGGGCTATTACCATCATCTATGTGGATGTAATGTTTTCCGACGTTTCGATAGACATCTTCTATCTTTATCAAGGAGGAAAAGTAAAAAACCTTTTGAAAATTATCAATTTTCAAAGAGTCAATACTGACAGAAGTCATGAAAGAAAACGAACGATGTTATATCCTCATCTGTGATATGATGATCTTTTTAAGTTGGATCGAACTATCGGCGTCCAAACTTCTGGCAGATCTATAGATGGAGCACTTATGGAATCAGGTGTTATTTTCATAAATGCTGCTTCTTTGATTTTTCTTCCTTGGATATTATTGATGCTTCATCCCACTTTATAGCAAAATGTTTATTTGATAGAGCAATAAATATTTGTTGCACTGAAGAAGACCAAAATTATAAGGCTTAACTTTTGTAAGTTTATCCCTGTTAGTGTCTTGAGTTTTGAATGCAGTCGTTATGTTGTATCTATTTCCAATTCTTCTCATTTTCTCCGACAAACCTTTTACATATGGAATTACGGTCTGATTTATATCTGTTGGTTCAGGTTGACTTTCTCTTGTTCGTCTAGCTTTTTCTAATTTTTTTTGGTGTAGCCATTGCTTCTAAGAGTTTTCGAGATGTTATTTATTTCTTCATTTTGGTGTTCTTCATTGCAACAAATATTTATTGCTCTATCAAATAAACATTTCGCTATAAAGTGGGATGAAGCATCAATAATATCCAAAGAAGAAAAACTTGCAAGAAGAAAAATCAAAGAAGCAGCATTTATGAAAATAACACCTGATTCCATAAGTGCTCCATCTATAGATCAGCCAGAAGTTTGGACACCGATAGTTCGATCCAAGTTAAAAAGATCGTCATATCACAGATGAGTATATAACATCGTTCATTTTCTTTCATGACTTCTCTCAATATTGACTTTTTGAAAATTGATAATTTTCAAAAGGTTTTTTACTTTTCCTCCTTGATAAAGATAGAAGATGTCTATCGAAACGTCGGAAAACCTTACATCCACAATAGGTGATGGTAAAAGCCCAAACAATCATTCAACACGAGCTCCATCATCAACAATATCTCGTCATCAATTTGTAAAATTGCGTTCTTTTGATTTGGGATCCCTTTACGTACGAACCAAATGATAAATGACTCAAACTCCATTTCAAATCATTTCAAATAAATACATAGGATCGATAAATATCTTGGAGAAAAAACTATGAATGAAATGACCGATATATTCGACGATAAAAATACTTGGAATGAATTATTCATATCTGTCCCAACCCATCAGGTATTACTAACCCGACGGAGGTGTAACTGGATCAAGATCGTCTCTGGGAATAAACAATAAATGATGTGATCCAATTAAAGGCCATCCACGTGAAGAGACAATGATTTATTTTGTAACTATAAGTCACAATGTAACACGTACTGTTACAGTACTACAGAAGATATGCCATCGTGACCCTGAAGAGGTTGCGTGTTAATTGGCGTTTATCCAAGTCTGATGCAGTCCAGAAAATGTTGGCGCTAAAGCCTACCATCCACCCGATATTCCTTGAATCGGAGCTGCTTTGACTTAGTTTAGACTGCTTTAATAATTCAAAGGTTAGCTGTCTAAATATCTTGGTTAAAGTAGGCAAAATTCGTTCAATCTTTCAGTAGTTATGAGTTTCTGAAATTTTCCTATATAACTTCTAGACTATCCATCGGATCACATTTCGCAGGAATTGACACTCTCGAAAGTTTTTTAAAAATTCCTAAATGATTTTTTTTATGCTATATCCCTCATAGGATATTCACCAAAATTTTTCGCATGTATGGATGTAGTTGATATCTTTCATATTCTCAAATTTCATTGTCGTAGCTTCTTCCCACCAAAATATATTTTTATTTTTGCATTTTGTTCAAGAGAAGCAGTCACAAAAATCGAAATTAATGTTAATTTGTTGTGTTTCCATTTCCTTTCCGTGTCGATATTGGCTCATGGAAGCTCTGAGGCGGCGGTCGACAACAAAACATCAGAAAATTTCTCGTATATTCCACATTTTAAGAGTATCTGACGACTGTCTTGTAGACATATCGTCGACTCAATGAGCTCCTTTACAAACCCAAGTGTTGAACACTCAGCTGACGCATCATCAGCTGTTGTTCATTACGCTACACAGAACTGGATTTAACAATTGCGGGAACATACTGTTTGCGTAAATAAAGTGCCGATTAAGCAAGTTGTTGATTCGCAATTTGTCCTCAGACGAATTTCAGGACAATTATCCATTGTTTGTACTTAGAGAACATTAACGGCAACTTGAAAATTAAAATAGAATCTAATTTGGGAGTCTCCGAGATCGAGAGGTGTTAACTATTTAATTCCTCATTGTTGTTGTGGTTTGTTTTGCTCCGGATTTTTCAATTATTTAATGCATGATTATCTATTGTCACCCATTCGAATTTGAATTGAATGGAGGAAGATGTGTTTATATATTTCAAGCCACCAGTGTACGATCGCTGGATATATCTCTTGAATTACAGGCAAGAAAAACAGACTAATTTTATACAGTTTACAGGCTGTCAAAAGAATATCATGCAATACTAGTTTTCTAAATTTTTAATTCAGATATTTTCTTTTTTTTTCACTGCTGAATATGCTGGGATAAACATATTCGGATAAAGAGATTGCCGTATTTTCGGAAAGACCGGAACGAAACTTTTTGGCGTTCTGAAGCTCATAGATTTGACCAAATGTATATATTTATATATATATGTATTTAAATCTCATTATATTATCTTGGTTCATTGTTCTGTCGAATTAGTCAAGTAGAGTCGAAGTGAAAACAATTCATCATTTCAAAATCTTTTTCTCAAATATTCTCTTCGTGATGTATTTTATCATTAAATGGATGCCAGTTTGTGATTAGACAAACTTATAGGTATTTCCACAGATATGGTTTTTCAAAGTTGGAATAATAATTTGCTAGAATCCATCTGCAACAAATCTTATAGTTTTCAGCTACCTGCCATATCTTCGGTTCGATCCAGGGGAGAATTGAATCTTCGAATCTTGAATTCGCGACTGACAAAAATATTCTTGAATTGAAGTGACTTCTTTGTATTCCTATACCCTATTTCACTGATCATTCTCTACTTTAGCTTTTATGACTTAGACATCAAAGAAAGATATATCGTTTTGCCGGTCTATCTGAAATTTCCAGGACACATTATACAGTGCGCGACAAAATTTGGAGCAACTTCAATTTCTTAGAAGAAAAATTTTTGGGAACAAAATCCTGAAACATGTCGTTATTTGTTTCTATTTTAGCATTTTTATTACGTCCTGTGCTAACCCTCTAAATTTTTAGATCAAAGGAAGTGAGTCATGTGGTACTTTGTTGACAAGGTCTTTGTATCTTCATTAGAAGCCTATAAGAATTGATTTAGTTTTCAGTATGTGAACTTTGTCTTGATTCAATTACTTCAAGACAATGGTACTGACTCACATGTTCTAAATTTTCACGTGAGGGGAGTGAGAGTTGTTCATGAACAAAACTGTAATGGCCCAGTTTCATTTGGTGACAAATTTCATTAGGTATCGTAGTCTCAAAGTAAAAGAGCCATGAAGTGCACATACTGAAAAAATTCTTTTTCTTGAAAATTTCTAAACCCTTGTTAAGATGATATGAAAACCTTGTCAAAAAAGTACCACATGATTCACTTTCCCTATTCAAATATTTCAGATGGTTGATGGGGATAGCACATAATTCAAAAATGCATGAACATTTTTTAAAAGTGATAAAATTTCTGGATTTTGTTGCAAATTATTTTTCTTCTAAGAAAATGAATTCCTTCCTTGATTTTGACGCACACTGTGTAAGATGTTTGAAGTTAAAGTACCTACTAGTTATTTATATAGATCTGGATTCATTTCGAATAAGAAAAACTAAAATGATAATATTGTTGACTGTTTACAGAGCCAAAATATTTAGAATAGGGGCACTTCAAAGTTGGAATATTTACACAATTCAGCAAGAAAGCCAAAGCAATCAGAATTCATATGAGCGCTCAAATTTTTTTCAATCAAATGTCCTGAATTTTTTGTTTTCGCATTTTCAATTAAATGGTTGAATTTCAAAGGATTCTTAGAGGGTTGCTTATTCAAGCTTCAAATATACGTCAGTACATCTCAGCTGATTAAAACTTTTCGATGTATTACGAGTACATTCTCGTACAACTATGGGATGAGAAATATCAAATTCATCAATTTCTATCGGGATACACTATTGCAAACAGGCTCCAAAGACATATCAAATGAAGTATCACTTCCTCCCTTACCATCTTGAAATTTTGGTAGATAAAGAACTTAGAGGGTTGCTGGTTGAAACAAAATCAGCCCATGTATCTCGGAAAATTTCACTAATCACTATGGCTTATGAGATAAATGGAGTGGCTGGTCTCGAGATAGAACACTCTATACCTATTGAAATTCTTCATTCATGTGAAGATCTGACTGATACCTATTCGTCAGATGATTTCAATATTTAATTGCATTCAAGAAATTTCAATATTCCTTAGAGATAACTTCAATGTAACACTCTGTATGTATCAGGGACTAATTTGCCCATTATGCCTTGATATTCAACGATTCCTCTTTAATTTCAAAAAGTTTCTATAAGTAAATGAAATGAACGCATCTGTAAAAAAAAAAGTAGTTCCAATTGCAGCAATTCTCGAAAACCCACTCAAGATGTCACAATTTCCCAAGAAAAAACCATTACTGTTTCACATTGTAGATCGTTTAGAAATCAATCAATCTCCTGCGACTCATGAGGAGAAACTAATTCCTTAATTATCCTTCCGCTGAAGATAACCATCTTCTCAATCAGGAAAGACATGCAGTGCTATTCAAGAAACTTCAAGAATTTCAATGGACGTAATCCTTCTCATGACGAAAACGGTGTAATTGGTTCATTCCAAAAAAATTGTGTGACCGTTTTTTACGTTATAGAACTCGATGTGAAAATATGGAATAACTCACTCTTCTGGTCGTGGTAAGCAGTCGGGAATGTATGGCGGTTTTTATGATGAGACCAAGTATTTTTTCAAGATTACGGAGATACCATACCATGGATCTTCCAGGAAATTACGTTTCGCACAAGTTTTTACCCAATGCTTGCTTAGGAATGATGGAAACCTTGATTTTGAGCTTCTTGAGGGGGTGAGTATTTGGAGATATCAACGTTCGGTGAGACGAGAAACCCAGGAGACTCTGATACTTGATGAGGCGCGAAGTTTTAGACACAGTGCATTTTTATTTATTTTATGAGTAGCTTGACTAGACACAGGATCGGAAAATACTGAGAGTAGATCTTCTACAGAACACAGAAATCGTTTTCCTTATTGTCTTCCCTGATGTGATATTATATACAGGGCGCGGCTGACGTCAGTTTATCGTTTTGCATATGACGAAAAACAAAATTGCCAGTGAATTTGTTTTCGAGAAAAATATAACATCAGTAATTACTTGTGGCCTCACATTTTATGTTGGAATTGTTTCCCCCTCTTCAACACACATGCTGCATCGTTCAGTCACGGTAAAACAAATTTCACGAAAAGATTAGCAGGACTACCCAAATGTTGCGCGTCAACTACGGGCCAGTAATTACAAATTTACGATACAGTTTATGCACCATTTGTTTGGAGGGAACTTGATTCTTTGAAAAGCGCTGGCGAAATTCTTCGAAAATTTCAGCATAATCTCTGACAAGTCTTAGGTAAGAAGTGAGCAAACAAACAAGTTCTTTCATCGTGTACTTTACACTCGCAGCCATGGCAACGAACGCACTGTGAACGTACACAACAACGCTACTACACGCGGACAACTCAACTCGCTACGTTGCAGCTGCCTCCTTCCGTCCTAGGTATGATACTGGCCGAGAATACGCGCATACGTGAATACCAGACAGAGTAAACTGAATTTTGACGCAATCTGCATATGAAATTGGGATTATACGAACGGTTATGTATTTTCAGAAAATACAAGTATTAATAATCTACAATAACGGACAAATTTATACTGAGGATTGTATTATGAGAAATCGAAAATTTTCAAAGGAAAATATTGGGAACTTCTTGAGAATGTTGTTCAGCCTGATATTTTGGCATATTTTCTACTTTTAATATCGTCCAAACAAATTTGTAGCAATAACGAGATCCTAAGGATATTCAAGTTATTGAGAAAACCAACTTATAGATACTCACAACCTGACCATTGGACTTATTATCCTAATCATAGAACTTCGCCAATATATTAAGACACCTAGGTAGAGAGGAGAACTCGAGCAAATCGGAATAAACTCAATTTTCATCATGGATTCTTTATCACCAATTGTTCAAGCCAGTTCAAAATATGAAAAAAATCGCAGAGATTTGGGCATAACGATTGCTCTACCTGCTCCATTAGAAAAAAAGTTGAAATTAAAGAGTTTCCATAGTTTTATTTTAATAGTAAGACCAGAAAAATTTTGCAAAATTCTCAAATTTTTTTTTAATGTATTTGATTATGTTGATGTTCTTCTGGGCATGTGTGATAAGTTTACTGACATTTATATACTTATGGAATCCTTTTTTTGTAAAATCCAATCTCAAGTATTCATGAAAGTTTCCACATCGGACGTAATGAAGGGTCTACAAAAAAAGAACCGATAACTGAGTGAGTGGTTTAGGTCAGGTATCACAACTTTCGATGAATATCATTGACGGGAAGGACTCGAAGAAGTTTTTGTATAGTTGTTTTTGATTATAAATCTTCATATTAAAAAAAAAAAGATTTTGATGAATTACATTGATATCATTACACAGGGTTGTTCGACCTCTGAATGAAATTTTATGAGAGACATCGAAACAAATTCTGAGCATTTCATTTACCATTAGTCGACTTCTTTGACAGATCTATGATGTGAAGAATATAAAACTTCTGCTGGAAAAGTGAAAGAAAAAGGCTTTCAGGGGTTGTAGGAAATTCACATTTGAAATCTTTGATTTAATCCGTATAAACTCGAAGGAAAACCGATATGCTGTGCAAATCTGTTTCATTAACTAATATTCACAATGACGAAATAGCTGTCTCATGATTAAACTAAAAACTTAAAATTGGAAACTTTGCGGTCACAGCATCGCAAAACTGAAATAAACCATATTCGAGTCGTCTTGAAAATCAGGTTACTGCTTGGCAATTATAGAACCGAGTTAAACATCATTGTACACATTCAGATGTAAATTTAAAAACTTTTTAAGATTGTTATTAGATTGAACAAGGAGGTGTTGAAATGAATAGTCATAAAGTATTGAAAAAAGAGAAAAGATGATTCAAAACGAAATACAATACAATTTAGAAATTTGACGGGTAAAATCCATTTATTATGAAAACTTTTGATGAGAATTCTTGTCACCCTGTCTTGAAGAAGATTGATTTTTTTGTCCTTAATAGTCATGAGGTTTTGACAGATTCAAGTGGTCTTAACAACTTAAACTGTACTCGAAAAATCATGTTCCCAACAATAACGAGCAGCAATATAAAATAACATCTGGTTGAAACTGACACGATTGTCCGAAAAAAAACCGTCGACAAAGTAATGACGGCACGTAACATTCAAACCATTTGCAATTCTTGAACAATGAGCAGAACCACGACATGGCAGCGATTCAAGTAAGGTCAAAGTTCGCACGTGACGTTCCTAATGAACCGACACGCGCTCAATTCATAGATCGGTCTACTACGATCGTCGTGTTCGCGCGCCAAGAGCCAGGACACCGCTTGCGCCATCTTCATTACAATATTGCCAACATCACGACTTCAAACGGTTACCATCGCTGGCTGATTGTTTTTAATTAAGACCGAATTCACTCTTCGTTGGGCGCTTTGTCAGGTTAACAAAGTTCGTTAAAGAGATTTTCGATAAGGTCGACACAATGTCGGTACCATCTCATGACGTCATGTTTTCAGCACCGGATCGATTCGATAAAGCTTCGGATCCTTGGATTGGTGAGAGTGTGGAGAATGTATCGATCCATATTTGGTCGATTGAAGGTTTCAATTTTGATTCGGTTGAGTATGAGAGACATGTCGGCAAAATGAAGAAGGAACCGATCGACTTAATTGAAAAGGTGAGAGTGAAAAAATCAATTGAAATTAAAAAACCAACAAGATGGACTTCCTTATGATTTCACGATAATTAAGAAACTGACAAAAGCTTCTCCATCTGAGGCAGAAATTACTTAGTTCTTTCTGTACTCGCATATATCAACTCTGGATGAGACGCGAAGTATCGTAGATGTCAACGTGACGTTAAGCGAGAAACTCAACTGAAAAATTTGTATCTTTCAGCTTTTTGTGACATCAATTTCGTCTTTCATTTCAAGAGAAATTAATTTGCATCGATTCCAATTCTTAAACGTCAAGATAACATCCTTTTAAATATAATTATCACAAGAACCGTACTCTAGTTATACTAAGTGGCGAATGCGCCGGTAAAAAATTATATTCACCTATATAATTTTGCCAGGAGATAAATGATTGACGAATTGGAAAATTGACGAACAAAGATGCTGCAATGTGAGGAATTGAATGGTGAAAGATCCAAAATATGTCTCCCAAGAAATATAAACTGCATTGGTAAAATGAGATATGTAATTGAAATTTTATAGTGAATGATTTATCTGATCTAATGATACCTAAATTGATATTTGTTGGAAGCCAGATTCTTTGCCTACTTAATTTATTAGTATTGTTTGAGCCTCGAGATAAACGGAAATAAAATTTCTAATGATCATGGCCAAAGATAACGGTATATGATATCGAATTGCTTTCTTTACTATGTATTATCATCGAAAGCTGTAAATATGGTAGTAATAAAAAAGGTTGTGCAAAACTCTACTACTAACCAGTATGAAATGAAATGCTTTTTTTGTTTACGTTTTTCTAGTTGATCGGCGAGATATCATTAATAGAAAAAAAAAATGTAAAATATCTGGTTAGTGCGTTTAACGGTACACTCTCGTGCTTCGAAAGAAGTTGTGCTAGATTTGATTTATTGCCCGTATAAAGTGATAATAGCACTCAAAATGAGGTTTCTTTGATGATTCAAGAAACTGAATATCGGCTCCTTTTGTAACTTGCAAGTCGCCCGAATAAGGTGATTGCAGAATTTTCTGAAAATTGTCATACTAAAAGTATTTTTGAGAATTCCCTGATTTTTCTTGAATATTTACTATTTCTCATGAAATATTCGTCTGATATAAATTAATTTTTGTGCGTGTAGAGGCGTAATCGATTTTTTTTATTTTTTTACTTTGAAATTCCTTCATGGTAACATCTAATTCTGAATTGATTTTGTTGTTGTGTTGTTGATGAAATAACATCACTTATCTTCATCAAACAACTGACAACTTATTCATTTTGTATCTATTGTCTCCAACAATGAATTGTTCATATCGAAAGGCAATAGGACTTCTCGAAACGTTATTTCTGATGAACATAAATTATTTCATCGTTTCACAAAAAACATACCTAGAGAAATCACAGAAATGTCTTTCATTTACCTTATGTTGTTTAATTGTTATCTGCAACGTTTAAGCTGAAGTAAATGAAAAAAATAAATGTGTTGGATTTTTCGGAAAGAGTTCGATATCATTCAATAACAAGTGTTCTGAAGATATCCCGTTAATTCAAATTGGGGTATCCGGTATTCACAAAATTATTTCCAAATTTCTTCATCATTTGTCTCTTCTTGCGTGAAATTACAAAATTTCCGGGTCAACTTGAACGGATGTTGCGGATGATCAATTCTAAATATATCGAAATAAATTACGTGAACTAACACAATAATTGGTGAGTGAGCAATGATGAATTACGTAAATTAGTTCAGAAATCAATTTAATAAGACATAACGATGCTTAACGAATTCATAATCGAAACAAGAAACAAACAAGAAACAAGAAAGGATTGTCTCAAGACAAAATTTATGTGGTTCATAAATTTGTCCTGATTTTTCTAGTCTAGAATACTTGCGAAATATTTATTTCAATGGCAAAACACAACTTTTCATATCAGAATGATATCAAGTCAAAAAACTACAATACTTCAAAATCGAAAATCATAGATAAATTGATATCTCTCTTCCTAAAAGCTCTTGTTCTATAAATATCTTTTTTATTCAAAACCAAATTTCAAAAAATAATAATAATAATAATTGAGACCTTTCTAAGAAGTGAATCTAGTATGAAACAACTTGTTCCAACAGTTTGTTAGACCCTTTCATTTATGGGAAATTCATAGCTTTTTAAATAGAATGCTACATTGTTGTGAATTCAAGGGCCTCTTGAATATCTATGACCTCAACATATATTCGAAATGATTTAGATCTCTAGTGAAAACACTATAAGATATCAAATATTTATAAGAAAACTTGTGGACATCTGAAAATAATATTTATAGGGATAATGTCCACAAAATTTTGCAAAAATATTTGCCTTAACCTCATTCAGTCAATTTCAGTGTAACGAATTGGTGGGATAGATATTTCAGAAGTAATTGAGGAAACCCAATTCAAGATGCTCCATACTTCTGAATTATTCGAAGGATGGCTCAATAATAAGTAATTAACATGTTCAGGGAATATAAAACTTTTAGCTATCCTCCTCTGGAAAGGAGAGATCATATGGTCGGATGGCTAGACTTACTCAAGTTCAATGTCGGATTCCATGTCAGAAAGTCAAACCCAATCGATTCAGACCATTTTCCTCTCGATGTTCGAAAATAACAGAAAATTGGGCAAAACAATAGCTCGCTGTTCCATTGAAAATGAGCACACAAAAGCGATTTAGCTGAGGCATTTCCTCAAATAACGATATGGACAAAAAAACTGAGCATTAAAGGCTAATGTATATATTCTAAAGCATTGTGCCACAATTTGATATGTAAAGCCTTTGGATTTTTTACATGGAGATATTTCAATAATAAAATGATGTGCACTCTGGGCGAACCCAACAATTTCAAACAGATTCAGTTTTGGCCACAGAGAATTATCTTCAAAAATTGTTTCGTATATGTGCACTTTATGATGATAATATATTATCTTCAGAAAGTTTCAAAGTACAACATTGAAATCGATCTCAAAATCTTCTCCCAATATGTGTTCAAATTTTATTTAACACTTATGTCATAAATTTATTGAAGAAATACCTAGTTGCTCAAGCTTATACTTTAAAATTTCTGATCAGTTATTTTTATTAGAAAAATTGGAAATTCATTGAAAGTGAATTATTATATTGTCAATTGGACCACTGGAGTCTGTGTCAATTGACTGATTCCGCTTGATGAAGTTGTGTTTTAACATAGTTTTTTTGAATAAAACTAATTTGTTTCGCATAATAAAAATAACATTTCATCAAAAACAACAATCAACTGCTTTAAAAATTCAGAAGCCACATTTTTTCAACTTCTACAAGAAAAAAAAGGGTTCTATGAGTCTTAATGTTTCCAGTGGACTATTTTCATTACTTCTAGGTATTTTGACGAAAGAAAAAGTTACTAGATATTTAGGAAATCTCATATTTGTGTATACGTATACGAATGAAGATGTCATGAAGCGCTTTCAACTAATGTTCTTCTCCCGCAAATCACGACACAGGACCTCAACAAATAGCTGAAGTACATAGTGGAATCAAGCAAATTCAATTAACTTGACTACTGATGCGCATTTTACTGTTTCAGAAATCTAGTTTCGTTTCGTATTCTTTAGCCTGAAAACTTCTTAATTTTTGCATATTTAACCCTTTTATTTTATGAAAAAATAATACATTTTTGGAATTAAAATAACTGCAAATCACTAATCAATTCAAACACTCGTACAATACAATGTAAATTATAATGTATTCGAAGACCCAGTTGCGATATCTGTAGGACTTACACAGCATAAATCCGTAACTTTTCTGATCGATAATTACCGTATTGATTTCCGAACATGAAAAAACTGACCACTTATCGTCGATCAATGTGACAGCAGGATATTAAAAAATGAATCAGTGAATTTAAATGACAACAATGAATTTATGTGTGCTGTATGGATGTTTATAGTTGACACAAATGTTGACAACAGGATACTAGATGTCGAATTCATGATATCATTGTATTTTCCAATGATCACATCTCTTTGTATGCTCTTGAAATTTTACGGACTTCAATTTTCCGAAAAGATATTGATAGTGGATTTTCGTCTGATCTTAACATTGATAGTAACTAAAAAATTGATTCGGTGAGTGTATTTCTTTATCGATACCTAATGATTGTTCATTGCAAATTCAATCGCTTTTTATGTACGGCATATTCTTCAGTTTTATTAGCGCGTGAAATGATTTCAATACCGATTTTTTACGACCATCTATCGGCAAACCATTAGTTCGTGAACCAAATCAAGCATTAAATTATTTCTTTTGTAAGGCATTTCACAGCATTTTTCCTGTCATTATGTCGAAAGTGAGAATTATGAAAGTTCTTTCGATTTGTTTCGGATCTCCATTTAAATTCTTCAGAGAGGAAGCTGGGATTATATACGTGATTTCAATCTGGAGATCTGATGATCAAGCTTTGGAATAGGCAGATTTCGTGATGTTATTGATTTTGTGGTCAATACTCGTTTTCTACGTTTTATCGTTAGAATGATGGTATAGTAGGATTAATATACAGGGATTCACCCACAATTCATTCATACAGGATGAAACTTTGAGTAAAACATTAAATTCAACCATACTTTCAGTAGTGAAAAATAAAAACTTTTTCCTGATTCAATTTTTCACTGTAGCTTTGTTTAAGGATAATAGTATATTGTTTCATAAGGAAAAGAAAATACACTTTTTATAGCGAACTTCAGTTTTTCCGTCGGATGAAGTGGGGAAGGTAACTGAAAGATAGCCATGAAAATTAAGTTCTAAGCTAAATGAAAAATGTTTATTTATTTTTGAACGTTTTGAAATTCATAAATACCGAATATCATATTTTATATGGATTCATATTGACAAATCCTAATTCTATCCATTCACTATCGGTATAATGAATTATGGATTCATTATGACAAATTTAAAGTGAAATAATTGATAGTTATCATTTGTTACCTGGTGATAAGTGGTTGAAAGTGAAAATATCTCATGAAATTGAGGTTTCGCCAACGAAGCAGTTTTTTCCTGGACCATTGAAAAATATTCTGAAATTTATTTTCTCTTCGTTATTAGTGCAAGTTGATACATGAGTCAGTTACCAAGAGAATGTGCTTCTAGTGTATTTCAACTTCATGTTTAAAAAAATTCAAATTCTCCTCTTTGCGAACGTGATATGCACTGATAAAGTCATAACAAGCGATGCACTATGAAGTAGTTCTTTAAAAATGTCTAAAAATATGTAAATCGTCAAAAACTTCCATTAGGAAGAGTTCGAACGTTTCGGAGCAACAGATGATTCATTTTCAGGATTGAAGGTAATAATTGTATTTCGAGTAGTTTTGTATTGAGATAATATACTTTTCTCGGATCTTTTTATTATCCGGAGTAGCTAGCACCTGCAGATTAGACGAAATGTTGAAAATGAAAAGTAGGTATCGAGGACAAGAAAATATTTTCATAAACAATATTTCTGAGAGTAAAACTATAAAAAAACGAACATTCATAGATATTGGGGAGAATGATTAAATATAATCGGAGATACACACGTTGAGAGCAACCATTTACGTTAAATTTTTCGCGCTTGTTCTTATACGAAAAATAAATAGAAGAGAATACTATCATTATGCCCAAATGTCTGTAATTTTTTAATATCGAGCCAAAAATGTACTCAATCATTTCCTGATGAATAATTCGTTCACACTTCTGCTCATTGAAGAAAAAATATAATGTTTCCATTATCGTCTCAATTGAAAATTGGCGTTATTGTTGTACGTTTGAGAATGAAAAAATTTTTGAATTTTCAAAATTGGCTTTTATATCTACTACTCAATCCGAGTTTAGCTGGAGTTCAAAAAGTAATATATTTGAATGAAAGGCGCAGATCATTCAACTCATTTCTGTTCCGGATTATTTCATCACAGTGATAAAATCTATTCTAAATCTTTTTAGCTATATTATCTTATTGATCTGTAAACTAAAAGGATGAATTCAATGCAAATTTTTCCGAAGTTATTTTGTTACAATAAATGGAAGAATTTGACGAATCTATACTAAAATTTTCGTAATTTAATTTCAACACCCTGAGTTTCTCTCAATTCAGTGTCTTGTTTCCGGAAATGATCGGAAAATATGAATTTTTTGTGTTGAGAATTTGAATAAAATTGAGATAGTAGTCAAAGAATCTACATTTTCAGAACGACATCAAACGGATTACGATGCTGATTTAGTTTTTGAATTTTCGTCTCAGATTCTATACTTCTCGGTTGAAAGGTAAATTGAGAGGCAAAATCAATTGAATTTCAATGGTCTTTTTGATTTATCGTAGCAAAAATAACAGCCGTTAAGAGTTATGAAAAACCTACCTTAATCTGATTTTTCACGCCAGAACTAATTAAATCTCATCTGAAATGACAACTTGCCAGCACAAAACAGAGCATAGGAAACGATCTGAACAGTTTGAAAACACATCAGTAAATAATCCTTTTTGTACTCTTAACAAGAAACAAAACACCTTCTAATTGAAGCACTTATGTCAAGACAAGTGTATCTGAACGGTACCAGTTGAGCACACTAAAAGAGTTCGTTTATCTGAATATCATCTGTTAACAAGTTCACAGGTTCAACAACACACCACGCCTTCAAGACGATATTTCAGATCATGTAATTCTGTTTCACTTTTGTTCTCTGACAACTCTCGCATACAGGTCTTTTTGATCACCGCCCGAGATTTTAAAGGTCCAGGGGTCTTGAGAAATAACCGATTTCGCACAGCCCAATTCGAGGTGCCAAAAACGAAATTTAATGAGTTTTATTCATGGCGAAATCACTTGAAGCTCTCGTACGACTTGAGGGTCATAGGTCGAAAGTGTCTTCAATGTACATCTAAATTTCACGAAAATTATCGGAGATATCAACTGGCGGTCAAGCGCGAAACCTCGGAGATATCAATTTCGGGTTAGAAGCGAAACCTTGGAGATATCAACTTTGTATCAAAAGCGAAACTTGGGAGATTCCAACGTCTGGTTAAGCACGAAAACTCATCACTCACTGAAGTCACTAAAGTCTTTTGTCCCTGTTATTACAGGAAGGGTTACGTAAAAGACGCACGTGAACGGAGCGGCTACGTTGTATAGAGAGCGTGCGTTCTCAGCAGCGTTCGAAAAGCGACTGATGAACACCGCCTAAGAGTATACAAGATACTGCTCCAGATCTGACGTTTTAGAGAACGAAAGTGTTTTGCGGATGGACCGAGTTGATACCGTTTAGGTTTTGTTTCGCGTATAGCGGTGATATAGTTGGCGGGGCAGTGGTCAGTTCCTGGTCGTAGTGACGGCAGATCGCTTCGTTGTCTTGGACGGTGGTGCTACTGACCAGCAGGATGTGCCAACTGGAGGATAATTAGATTCGGTTTTGGGTGTGTCGAAAATGGGTTATGAAGTTCGGGTATCGATGGTTGTTGCCTCACGATTTTGATTTATTGGATCGGTGTTGGATTCTAGTAGGCGAGAATTTGGTATTGGCGTAGATTAGCATCTCGCAGGAGAAGACTGAATTTGTTTTCAATGTGGAATGTATTCGATCAGGCGAACACAAAAGAATCGTAGGAATATTTTGAATCAAGAAATAAATAACTTCGTGCTTAGCCTAAAATTTTAGGTCAATAGATCTCTAAAATTTTCGTCAATTTGACGCAGAAGTCGAATTGAAGTAAACTTGATCCTTCTGTATCGTGCTTTTTTTTTCAAGAGGATATAATTAACTTGAATCGTGATAATGGAAATCACATTGGTAGTCCTAATAGAAACAAATTTAGGTTGAATCAAATAAAAGACTCTTCATTGAATTCCGAATCAATATTCACTACTACTGTACAGATTGGTTAAATTGCAAGATCTGATGAAACATGAGTGAGTTAATCATTTCTTAGAGGAAAAATATTGTTTTTAAACAATGCAGATTCAATAGTAGATGCCTTGGAAGATAATTTTCGTTCAAGCTAAACTGGACTACAGAGGGGTATTTGCCCAATGTGAAAACTTAAAATGCTTTTAACTTTTTAACGTAGCTTATTATGGAAAAACGGTATGGAAAAAAAGTGATTGTTTTGATCTCAAGAATCTATAGTTAAAATTAACGCAGTGGTCAAAGACTCACCCTGTAGTTCCACAAGAAAATTTTACGAACTAATTTTCCAATGAAATATGAATTCATTACTGAATATCTAATTCAACACTGGAACACTGAACTCTGTGGTGATATTCATCTGATCGAGCGTTTATGCCTCTGATGATTCTGAAACTTTTTTATTTCCAATTGAAATTTGATAAATATGAGAATTGATTTTACTTTCTCTTCTGGAGATATCTTGCTCTTCTGAAATTCATAACCTTCCAAGAGGCTTTTGATTCATTTTCAGAGTTCCTAATAAATTTGTTGAAGTGGTCCTTCTTATTAGATCATAATTTTTCTTCGCTGATTTATATGTGGCTTTAAATTCAGGTCTGAAAAAGAAAGAATGTAAAGCAAGTCAAGAATTTTTTTCATGTTTATCAGTTCAGGTGTTAACTGGAAATGTTTCTTTGAAGATGAGAGAAGAATGTTGACCTTAGGAAAACATCTTTCAATGTCTTGGAAAATCGACCATGAAAAATATTCCAAATTTGATTCGGGTCAGATGGATCGGTGAAAATTCCATGCAGATGGACTCATCATTTATTAAGGTTATTCAGGCAATGTCTATTATTTCTTATATTTATTCTCAAATAGTACTTAAATAATCCAACGTTTTGGTGAAAATTCTTTGGCCGTCAACCTGACTTTCAATATCTTCGTACTATTGAATTCTACAGGTAAATTCTAAAATTGAAAATCAATACGTCATTTATGATAGTGCTGATCAAAATCAGAAGGTATTATAAATCGAGTCCACTAATGAACACATGCTATTGAAAGAATCAAATTAAACAAGCTACGGAGAAATTTTATATTTGCTAGAGTATGTACTCCTAATTCCTCAGTACACTATGCATGAAAAACTGGATACAAGTGACTTTTCTTTTCTGATAATGACTTCATTACTGCAAAAGTTGTTACAACTTTTTGATTATGTAATCTCCATTCTTCGAAGACCAAATTCTGCATGTTACTTTTATGCTCTCTCTTCGTCCAATGAAATATGTTGTAATTAAGCAGTTTGATCCCGTTTTGCTTTAGCTTTCAAAAAATCGAGGCGAGTACCGTTTATCATGGAGTACCATAGACTCAGTATAAACAAATAATGCAAGCTGTAATATTAAGCCCCTAAAATGCCAGGAGGCTTTATCTGTAACTTTAGAACTATGTTTTTGGAACTCTTGTTCACCCGAACAGAGTGCCTATCATTTTACCCAAATGTCTGTAATTTTCGAATATCGAGCCGGAAATGGTCTCAATCTATTGGGATCGACTCCCCGATGAAGAATCCGTGAAGAAAGTTGAGTCTGTCTGGCCGGCCGTATCTTCTCTAGGTACAAACGAGATAAGCTAGAGTTTTCATATTTTCAGAATGGGTTAATTTTCCAAATATCTCGGTCAAGTTTGTTATTGGGCCAAATCCGTCGGATGGTTCAGTATTTATGAGCATCTGAAATTTTCTTTGCTCAATAACTACTAGAATATTCATCCGATCAAGTTGATACTTGAGATATTGTTGAGGGAAGCTGATACAAAATGGCTCTTAAATTTTCTCAGAAATCATCTAGGTAGAAAATGTTTAAAAAATTCCCAAAAATTATTTTTGATACTCAATATCTCATAAGACATTTTTCAGATTTCAATAAAAATTCGTGAATATATTGAGGTGATTGATATCTTACTCATCCTCAAATTTCATTGTCGTAGCTTTTTTCCATCTGAATATATGATAATTTATTTCATTTACTCAAGAGAAAATAGAAATGAAATGAAGTACCGATGATTTTCTTTGAACGATGACCATCACAGCTCGATATTCGATTGACAAATGCCGGGCTCATTAATAAGTGTCAGTTGGCGTAAAATTAATCAAAATTTTTGATTACGGTGAAATCATAGATGTAGAATTTTATCTCGATGAGAGTAAAAATATACGTTGTCAAAATTCAGAGAAGCACTGAATTAAGTTTTCAGAAGGGAATTTAGCTTCGAATAAAACTTGGGGGAAATTATGATTAATTATTTTTAATTTGTGCATAGTACGGGAAAAGAATATTGTTCATCAGATCAGAGTGCTTATTGATTTGTTATGCTTTGAATATTTACTCGCAAATAGCTCTACAAGAGCGTCAAAGCAATCTGACCTCACGTCAGTGCTTTCCAATTTTTTTTATGAGAATCAGAAGCAGCAAACAAAAATCAAATAGGTTATTCATTTTTCCTTCTTCTCTTTTTAAAGTAGCACCCTTTATTTTATGAAGTGAATCGTGCCTACGTGTTTATGAATTTTTTCGACATATCAGATCATCAACGATTTTTTGATATCTTTTCTACTAGAACTGAATACATTCAAATCAGGTCAACCATGTCAGTTTTTATTGATGAACAGTAACCCATTCAAATGGTTTTTATAAACTCAACAAAAACATTTATAATATAATAAGAGGTTCTATTAAAATTTTGGCTATATATATATACATATTTTTTTTATTGCTTTTTTGACTAAGCAGAGTTTTTTTCTATGTGATACAGCAATTAGTGGAAACTTGTGAACTTATCTTACGCAACTCCCTTCTCATAATTACACTAGAGTATTATAGACCTATCATTTTTATGTGAGTTCTATATCTAGCGTTCGGTGTATGAAAATTAGTATTTCCCAGATGATGAATTCAGGGATTCTCGTCTAACCCACTGTTGATGTCTCCAAAGTTTCTTGTTTTACTCGTAATTAATGTCTACAGATCTTCTTATCTCTCTTGGACTTGAGATTTATCAAGATACAGACCTAGTCAACAGTAGTCTATGGGTATTAACTTCTGGATGAGGGTTGATGTTAACATATTGATGAAGGAATTTGAAATGAGGATAAAAAAGTTTCAACTCATGAAATGAAATAAATGATATTTATTTGTGTGGAAAAAGCATTATATCTCTTAACGAGCGTATTACTGTGCAACGAGCTGACCGAAATGCTCATAAAAATGCGAGTGTCAAGAAAAAGTTTTTCCCAACATATTTCACATAGCAATCTTTCTTATTTTGAATAGGTTTTGACTATTTTAATTGAAAGTAATATAATTAAAACATATATACGAGGGTTGCCTTTTACATTTCGGGATCGGACAATCCAAGTGTTGCAATCTGCCAACTGACAGCTGTGTCGAAAAGCTTGACATTTTTGAGGTTATACGTAGTCAAAATAATTCGACATACGATCGCTATTTGTGTTGTTTATAATAACTTAAAATATTCATCTCGCCCCAACTATAGAATTAAATCACGAACGTTGTTGTGCGATTATTTTTCATAACTTTTCTCGTGGATTAACTCAACAACAGTGCATCGAAGACATTCAATTTTTGGCTTTCGTAGTTCACTCCAAGATGAATTTCGTGAAGGTCTTCCAAAGTCTGTTGACGTTCCGAAAACCATTGATGCTGTACGTCAACCGATACTGCGAGAACGTTATGGGACCTATCGTGAGATTAAGACATCCTTAGGCATTAGTGGGACCAGCATACATTAAATATTGCATGTACATTTGACCGCCAAAAATATTTTCGCGTTGGATCATACACAATTTGTCAATCGCTCAACAAAAGGTTCGTGTTGATTGTTCGAACGAAATGCTTCCATATTACGATTGCGGTGCTTCGAAGCACGTCTATGACATTGTGACAGGTGATGATTCGTGAATTTACGCGTATGCGCCCGATAGTAAACAGCAGTCAACGGTATGGATGTTTCAAGGTGAGCCGAAACCAATAAAAAGTGCTCGCGCATGAAGCACTTCCTAGCAAATGGTCACCTGTTGTTTCGGAAAAACTGGACATGTCGCATTAGTACCACTAGAACAATGCAAAACAGTCAATTTTGAGTGGTACACAACCATTTGTTTGCCAGCTGTCTTCCAAGAAATCAGGAAAAACAACTGTATTTTTGAGAACTCAAAACATCGATTTGAAGAGTTGTCCGCCATATAATCTTGACTTGGCACCGAATGAACCTGAAAACCTGAAAAAGCGGTTAAGGTGGGTCGTTTTCGTCCGAACTAGCATCGGCCGAACACGACAGAACTCGACCGAACGATCCCCCAACAAAGAAAGGAATAGATGCGCTTCCTTTGCGACAGATTCATACGGCCGTGTACGGCCGATGAATTTCTCAATCCGAAATAAATGGGATTTTTCGGTCCTATTCGGCCGAACTAACTAGTCAAGCCCAGACAACCTAGTGTAGTGTTCCTAATCTGAAATTGTTCCACACTCTTGTTTGTTCCTGTATTTTAAAGTATTGCTGTTTTATGAAGTTCTTACTATGGACAGTGAAAAGTTGATAAATTTGATTGAAGAACATGTTCCACTGTGGGATATGCGAGACAAAAGATATCATCGTCGAGATGTTCAAAGGAATCAGCCTCCTCCAGCCTGTGGAAGAGCTTCTAGAACCAGGCCTAAGGGAAAATTTGAAAGTTCATCTGAGGTTCCTTTTCTTTACAAAGACAAAGAAAAAATTGAACTGCTTCAAGAAAATTCTGCGTTGAAACAAAACCCAGATTATTTGTTTCAGCAAAGTCTGCTTCCTTATTTAATGAAGATTCCGGAGAGGAAACTGGAAGTAAGAAATAAATTACAAAACGTTCTGATTGACTAACAATCCAGGCTAACGAGTTACACGTCAGTGACACGTCCCTTGGCTTCTCCTTCTCCTCTGTCTTCGTACAGCTCTACTTCCCCTGCTTACAGCTCTGCAACTTCCCCTGTATGTCCACAGCAGGGCAATTCTTTTGAGTACAATCAAGAAATACAAATGGATTGTAACCCTGTCCAAACGTACTTCAATTCCTTTCAATATCAGATTATTGTACTTTTTTAAATAAAATTTTAGAGTTTTTAGTTTTTTTCTTGGAGAATTATTTGTTATTTCTTACCTTATTGTGACAGCCAATCGTTTTTCCGGTGATATAGTTTCTCGAAAATTTGAAAATCATTCTATTGAGTGCCAAATTTCATTTAATATATAATTAAATGTCTCCTCACTCATACGATAGTACTCAGAAAACTTAATTTTATATTCCTTAAGACGGCTATGCAAATGATGAAATTCGCCAAGTCGGCTCCTTTCAGTCAGTATCGGATGCACCCAATACCTTTTACTACTTTTCCTCTCCCTCCTCATCACGTAGGTATTTTCAAGTAACATCATCTCATCGAAATTATTACAATCTCGCGCAGTTTGTAAGTAACACAAAGAAAAATCACTTTCCGTACTAACTTGTCGCATTCTGGCAACGTACTACTGAACTGGACTGACGAAAACGGTTGCAATGGACGATCGTGTTCGGCCGAAATTTCAACCGAACCGACGGCCGAACGGTTCGGTCGAATGCGGTTCCAGTGGACGGGTACCCTAATGCGTTCATATTGCATATTTTGGAGAAACCTCAATCCGAATGGCAAAAGAGCTTCGACAATTGGTTCAAACCCAGGCAAAAGAGTATAAATTTTAATGGGTAATATTTTCAAAAGCAATAAAGCGATCTCTTATGATAAATACTTGTTTTTTTCTCTAATAATGAAATATGAAAGGTAACCCTCGTACCACTGTCATGTGAATTCAGAGAAATTTGTTGTATTTCGTTGCTATGGAAGTATCGTTAGTCTCTTATTTCGTAATTTTGATTATCCAAAGAGTGCATAGACATCGTCGATTGTTTTCAGGAATAATTACTTGAATTTTTTTTTAATTGAATGAAATATACTGAAATGTACGATTCAGAGAACGCCCAACCAAACGACAACGATGGAGCAGCTCAATTTGACTTATCTACAATTATTTCTGAGTAGTCGAGGAGCAAGTATGAATTGTCCTCTGCCAAATTCTATTGAACAAAAAAGAATGACACATTTGAACGAGAAATTTTGCTAGCCAATTTTCAAGCAAAAAGGGGAATAAATTTTCGTACTTGTGTGGCTGCTATTCGATGACATTAAGAAGTAAGTATACAAAATTACTGGCTTTTTTGAATAGATATTCTACTCGTAAGGGTTGCCAGTCTGAAAGTCGAAATTTTACTGAAAAAAAACATTGCCCATTTTCTGAGAGAAGCTTTCGTTAAGCAACATTTAATGAATAAGGTAGCATCGTTGGTGTTGCTGGAGCTCAACGAAAAGGTAAATTAATTGAATGGAAGTTCTGGAGAGCAACCTAAAAATTTGCCAAAAACTATTTCCCAGTTCTTAAAGTTGCCAAATCCTGCTTTGTATACTAGTCACTGTTATCAGCGGTCATCGACTACTCTGCTTGCTGATTCTGGAGCTGATTTTTCAAGAATCAAACAGCATGGAGGATGTAAGTCTAATACGGCTGCTGCAGTCTACGTGAAGAATTCCACAATTGATAAACAAAAAGTACGACAAACATTCTTGTAGAAAATATCGTGGATAATAGACAAATTATTGCTGCAAAAAAACCACAGTGTCCGAAGGGGGCAATACTAATTCTTCAAATTGTGTAATTAATAGTTATTTATAATATTTCCATTCATGTGTTAAAGTTAGCTAAATTAATATATTCGTCATTATATGTTTTATATCAATTTCAATGACCTAAAGATGAAGAAGTCTATATTTTCTATATTTGTCACAAATGATGGAAAAAGAAGTGCTGGGAATAATGTGCATATAAACTTGGCCAAATGTGTTTCTATTTTACTTCGTATGGGTAAGGCAATCTTGTTGAAGGAGATAATAAAATAACCACAATACGAAAAAGCAATCAACTCATATCCAAAACGAGCAATTTGGAGACAACCTGGAGCATCAATACAAAGGAAACGTTGACGTGTATGATGTTACTGTATCTCCCAGGATATACATATAAAAAGGAAATTCTTTATAGCGTAAAAGTAGTAGGAAAGTTTAAGAATATGGTACTTGCTGACACGTGTTTCTGCTTTTCGGCTTCATCACGCCAAGTCAACTTCTAAATAAATAAAATGATAAACAATAAAAATCTATTTGGGATTATAAGCCAAAAAGCATAAACACTAGATGGAAAGTAATACACATTGAAAATATTTCATAATTATTTATGTCATTATCATTTTCATTCCAAAACTTTTCTTCTTGTTGAATTGAAAATAAGATTTTGGGTGATTCCAGCATTATCATTGTTATAATCATTAAGAAAGATTTTTGAATATAACATCTGGTACTTAAAAGAAACATTTCAGATGCTTTAGGAATTATTGATCGGCCCATAAGGTATCATTCCATGAGACAATTGTGATGCAATTACACTAGTTGACATTGAATTAGGCGGATCTTCTGCTTGAGCTTCCGGATATTCCAATCTATATTTAATCAATGGCAAACGCCCATTCAAGGATCTGGAACAAGGATTCCGAAGAAGTATGGCATAAATTAATTCTTCGATATCGATAACAACAATCGGTTATCAACAAGAACAATAAAATTATAATAATATTTGAATAATCGTATGCGCAAACACGATTTCCATGTCCAAACAGAGCAAATCTTGCTTATACTGGACGCTACCATTCTGGTTTTCAAACGATTTCATTCATTACATGATTGAGTCGTTAAAAAACAAACCTGAAAGTTACTGGAATTGGTATCGATATGGCTGAAACATCATAATTGGTTTACATTTACTCATACCGGTTGACTGATTTCAAGAGATGGTCTATATTCGTTCTTAGAAAGAAGATGGAGCAGAACATGTTTTAATTGAAAGTTTCTTCATTATAGGAGAACGAAGATCTTCGAAACAAGCCCAGAACAGAATTCTGTCTGACAGCTCTGCTCAGTACGAGACATGGCCACGGTAGGCCTGAAGTTTCAAGTGCCTCTTGTTTATAAAACGTCTAAACTCATCTTTACTGTATAAATGTCAGTGTCTCATAAGAGAAGTAATAATATTCAATACCCCATAGTCCATTCATGTGCTAGGAAATAAGTGGAGTAAAGCGGAAATTCTGTCATGAAGGGTGATTTATTTTGAAGTACTTTTTCTTAAATGAAAAAAAATTAACTATGAAAAGTTTATTTTATAATCTTTATTGACAGATAAATGTATCATTCTTATATTTCAAAGATAATTTCTGTCAAATGCTGACCTCGACTACGGCTAACAAGATCCGTTCGATAGTTCAAATTTTCGTGACGCGTGTGAGTATTTCGGGTGATAATAATATACAGGGTAGCCATTTGAAAACGAAACAGACGAGATTACAGACGAAATAAATTTTTTCGATAGAAATGCTCGGACAGGTCGATTTCTGTTTCGAGGGGGACAACTTAAGATTTAGGTTACGGACGTATAGTTCTCGAAATATTCATGCGTTAGTTAATTTTATCTCTTAAATCAATTTTTTGCGAATAATTGACATTTCGTGCTTCCGAAACGCCAAAATTTCCGTACTTGTATTTGAAATTGCAAAACATCTACCACTGGTCAAATGAAGTCGTACCGTACGTGTTAATGCTACTAGGGTCAGATGTTCGACTAGCTGTTTTATTCACTGAAATCATTCTTCAACTGTACGGTATCAGAACGATTTGAAGTATTGATCTAAGAAATAAGACTTTTCAAAGTGAAGTGAATAATTTATCAAAAACTCACATCAATTAATTAAATATTCAAATTGTTCACCATTAGCTTCCATACAATGAAATAAGTTTTGTTTGAAACGATGGCGCACATTTTGCAGCATTTCTGGAGTGATTTGACGACATTCGTTCACTATACGTCTTCTTAAATATTCTATGGAATCGGGCTGTGTAGAGTAAATTTTACTCTTTGAGTGGCCCCAAAGAGAGAAATCTAGTGGTGACAGATCTGGCGATTCAGTAGGACCCCTTCTTCCAATCCACCGATTTGGAAAACTTTGATCCAGATATTCTCGAACTGGTAAGACGTAGTGTGAAGAAGCTCCATCCTGCAGAAACACAATCTGATCTTCCACATAATTTCCAGCATTGTTTTCAATAATTTCCGTCAAAATTGGATCAATGTATCATGGTTGTTATGAAGCTCAAAATATCGATTTTTCACAAAAAAACACTACCAAGTGCCATGAAAACACCACTTCATTTTCAAAAACTTAGTTGTGAATATTTCGAGAACTAATGCATAAAATGAAAAAACAATTACTGTGCTGAAATCACTGTAAAAATACCTTTCAAATGAGGAATCACTGACCCCATCTTACCTATTCAAAATTTGGGGCTGAGGGTTGTAGTAGCAAGGGTTGAAGCCCTATGCGTCCGTAACCTACATCTTAAGCTGTCCCCCTCGAAAAAAAAATCGACCTGTCCGAGCATTTCTATCGAAAAAATTTATTTCGTCTGTAATCTTGTCTGTTTCGTTTTCAAATGGCCACCCTGTATAACAATAACTCAATCGTAGCTGGCTTGTCCATGTAGACTTTGGACTTCACATAGCCCCAAAGGAAAAAATTAAAAGGTGATCTAGCCGGCCTATTCACTGGTCCGAAGCGTGAAATGATCTGCTCACCGAAATGCTCTCGCAGTAAAGCCATGGTTTCACGGGCTGTATGGCAAGTGGCCCATCTTGTTGGAACCACATTTCGTCGAACTTCAATTTTGGGCAACAAATGGTCTCTTATCATGGTGCAATAACGGTCACCATTCACAGTAGCATTCCGGCCGTCCTCTGTTTTGAAGAAATATGGACTGATTATTCCATCGGCCCAAAAACCACACCTAACATTTGTTTTTTCTGGATTTAACGGCAATTCTTGGGACTCTTCGGGTTGTTTATCACCCAAGAATCTGTCATTGTGGGTGTTCACGAACTCATTAAGCCAAAAATGGGCCTCAACAGTGAACAAAACTTTTGTCGAAAAGAGTGGATCCTCTACAAGCTTGTCAAAAGCCCAACGACTAAAACCTAAATGATTCGGTAGGTCGGTCGGCTTCAATTCTTGAAATAATTGAATTCTGTAAGCTATCAATGAAAGATCCTCAAATAAATTTCACCAAGTCGTTGAATACGAAAGGCCAAGCTGGTGAGAACGACGAGTGGACTCTTCAGGGTCATCACGTACACTCTCTCCCATCGCCGCTATATTCTCTTCACTACGAGCTAGATATTGGTCGAGTATTATCCAATATCGAATATTAAGTCTCAAACTTAGTGATGGTAAAGCGAATTGTACGTTCGGTAGGCCGATTATATAGACCGTAAGTCGCTTCAAGTGCCCGATTCACATTAATCGGAGAATACCCATTTTCGTAATAAAGCTGAACAATTTGTAGACGCTGTGCGGGGCTAAGTCGTTCCATTATGAAATGTCAGACACTACTGAACAGCAATGCCACTTTAGTTTACACGATGAATGCGTGATCTGCAACTAAATTCCCACAAAGAGTACCTCCAAATGATTCACCCTTTATAAACGTGTTTTTGCTAGCTTGTTTTTGAAAAACATATTGCTATCGTTTAAAGTAGCCTTACGTCGATATGAGCTTATTCATCCTTCTTGGGGTGCTAGAGGGTTTGGCAGAACATCCCCTATAAGGGAGGCTGAAAAAACAGATCTAAATGAGGTAGGACATTTCTATTTATACTAAGAAAAAGTACACATTCTGTCATTTTATAAAATGTAACATTCTCAGGGTCTTCCATTAGTCTTACTTTTTGAATAAAATATCTGTTAAATGGCTTCAATTATTCCTGGAAGAAAATCAAACTGGATATAATAAATTGGAAAGTACTGACGTGAGGCCAGGTGGCTTTGGTGTTTTTGTTAATCTACTTGAGAGTAATTATTCAAATTTCAAAAATCACAAAATGTACACCCTCATAATAATAGGAATTGAAAATTGGATATGACCGGTTTTCAATAGAAGACCTCAAGAAAATAGCAGAGCCACATAACTGCTGCACTAATCCAGGTAGTGGAAAAATAAGGGACTTTTTGCTTAAGATCTCAGCGAGTGATTATCAGATTTTGAAAGATTATATCTCCATAAGTATAGTTTGTGGAGAATAAAAATGGTATAAATGGGTTTTTATGATAAATTTGCATCATACGAGGAATTTCATTTGGGAAGTGTTGTTAGAAAATAGTTATTTTCCTAACAAGTGCGGAAAGTGATATTTTCCCTCACGAAACTGCCGTTACAGTTGAGTGCGGGAAAAACACTTTCCGCACGAGTTAGGAACAATATTTTTTTTACAAGCGCTTATACGAGATCGATTTCAACACACAGATCAAATGTGAATTGATCATTCTAAATACACATGAATAACAAAAGTCTCTGACAAGTCGTTACCATTGTACTCTCATCGTTGACGTTCGGTCCATAGAGACTACAAGCATATGAAATAAATTTAAACTGTAATAACATTCATAAATTCTTTATTAATTGAAAAGAAAACTAGACTAACAGCACATAAAAATGAATTTTGATAAGGAATCTATGTACATTCTGTTTCTTCCCATTATTATCAATATATTCATTAGAAATATTCAGTTATTAGTTATATTTATTGTAAACGTGCAGTTGGTTGCGTTATGCAAATTTATAGCAGAAGCCATCAATTGGTCGAAGTCAGCTGCTCCTTGGAAGATACTGATTCTGTATTACAGTTTGAAGAGGAAGAAGCAAAACGTTGAATATTTGCCATCATATTGTTCGAAGGCTCTTTGGAAGGTAATGATTCTATATTACAGTTTGAAGAGGAAGAACCATTCAAATTAAGAATTTTAGTGGACATTTTTATTTCTGGTTAATAGATTCTTCCAAGTATCCCTCAGTAACAGCAGTTGACTTCCATCCTCCTAAACGTTTAATATTTGTGATACCTTCTCCACAATTGGCTAGGAAAGTAGCCGAGGAGCGCCTAAAACTGTGGCGATGAGGTATTTCCTTTGGACGTAAATTCATATATTTTCTGTATATGTTCAGAAAATATCCATTATTGGTGTCTTGGGATATAACAAACGATCTTGATGAATGATTTTTGGAGTCCTAAATATTGACGATGATCAAGTCTCCTTTATCATCTATATCGTCGATGGTGAGTTTTGTAAGTTCCTCTCGTCTGCAGGCACTTAATCATCAAGTAAATTTCATCAGATGCCTCACTCATGAATTTTGTTATTTCCTCTTCATTAAAAGTTTTGGCCCTTTTTGGACGCAATCCTATATTCTGTCGTTTAATGAAGGCAGTTAATTTATGGAATTTTCCAATATCCATATCCTGTTTCAGTTAACAAACACTCTTTATCATTGAATATCGGGACCATAATGTGTTTGGTCTCCAAATTTTGGACATTTCCAAAAAATACGCCGAAAACACTTACTCCTTCCTCGGTTGAACCTTTTTGAAATTACACCAATCAATGAATTCTGAATATTGCTTCTCATATTTTATCTTCGCCTTGGCCGGTAACAAATTTAAACTCGCTTCATAAGAAGCTGCTAATATTTCTTCGGGCAGGCCATCATCAAATCCCGAAGTATCCATTTTACCGGAGCGTACTGATTGAATTCTAGTAGATATTATTTATATTTAAACACAATTTCATAATATAATGACAATGTATTAATTCTTTTTCACATGCCGTTTCCATAGTAACGTCGTCGGTGGCATAGAGATATATCATTATTCAGTTTATTCTTTAGAAAAAGCGTGCGAGAAAAACCCTTGCTAATCCATTACCAAACGCATTTGCGTGCGGTAATGGAATAGCAGGGGTTCTTCCCACACTGTTTGGCAATGTGACTCTTCACGAATTGAAATACGTGCGGGAAAGAGAATGAAAGTAAACGCTTGTAGAAAAAATTTTGTTTTCATTACTTCGAACTCTTGCGAGATATTCATTTTTCAGACCAACCCTGAAAATTTTAACCCTGTAACTCATTCCTACTGATTGACCGAATCAATTTTGACCACGTATTCTGTATTGGTTAGTCCATACAAAACGATTGATATCACTCCAACTCAAATATTTGAAGAAAAAAATCTATACCAAATATACCCTTTCAAAACTTGTCAACTACACTCGGAAGATATAATTGCGATGGATTAAAATTTAAATTAATTCAGATGTTACCAGTAATAGAATTGAATTATTCAAAAGGAATGCGAGTGGATAGTATTCAAGGAAATAAAAATTTTCCGTTGCATTTATATTATTGAGATGTATCTACACCTGGAATATCCGATACATCAACTTTCAAATCATTCCAGGAACAGAATGAAAATATTCATTACAAATAGTTCATCCTTGAAATGAACCCATTATCAATCAATAGATTGATGAGAATCTCAGCGTAGCTTCCATATAAAACAGCCTACCAATTCACTGACATATTACTAATTAACAAAGCTAATCATTACTTCAACTTGCTGCATTTTTTCTGATTCACAATTCTCACTCTGATGACTTCATCTGATGAATACGATCTCAATGTAATATCGAGATTAGATTTATCGATTGTGCTGTACGCACAGTCAGCATCCTTGATCCTAGATAAATTGGTAATAATATAGTCTTGGAAATTTGACTTGTTAAATCCGGTAGCTGGAAAAAACTGTCATTCACAGTCGATTGCCTTTCTTGGATTTTCATTTCAAGCATCCTTATCCTTATTGAAAACATGCAATGTTCAGTGTCATGATCATGACGGTTCTGAAAAGAGTAGCAAGGTTTTCTTGGGAATTAGTCGGTGGAAGGGGTTTTAATTCAATCATTTGTCATCGAATATTCATATCGGGTTCCGGATGATCACTATCGTCTGTCAATTTACGACTTTCAAATTGACTAAAAGAATATAGAAGAGCACGGATGTGAGTTGTATACTTGATCTCAAGTCTTTTCCTGGACTCTGGAACAGTGTGATACAGAAAAATCAATCGCCATGATGAATGTGAAAGTTCCGCAAACCTACACAGGGTATCCGTGAAATTGTGGGAGATATCCGGGATTCAAATAGAACATCAAGAAATAACGGTATTATGGTCTGATAGATCATTTTCTTGTAGAGACGTGTTATGATTGATTTTCACGGAACTTTGTGGAAAGCAGTTGGTCAAAAATGTGTTTCTATAAAATCGAAATGGAAAGAAAAAAATAAATCGAATAAGTGTTAATTCTAATATATAGTTTAAATTGTACATTTGCTTTACCAATTGTTTTATGTATTCATTTTGAAACCATTGTTTTGATTTATTTTCATGCCAGATATATTTATGTTATATTTAATCTCTGTAAATTTCTCTTTTGTTGCCCTGAAGAAGTAGAAATATATCTATGAAACGTTGGCATTAATTGAATGTAGTTTTTTGACCAACTGCTTTCCTCAATGTTCCGTGAAAATCAATCAAAATTTAAAAATAATAAGACAAGTTTCAATAATTTATTCCTAAGAGCCCTGTCTACGGTGGTCCTCCTAAAGGACCCCACTGGTAATCAATATTTCTCGAATAATTTCTGAACTACTTAATAAAATTTAATGAAAATTTAATATGATAAACACTAGTAAAAACCTCTCAAAATACTACCCTTAAAACATAATCAGTGTTCAGTTTATCAGCGTCGGACTAATTTGTACATTTCAACACCCTGTATGATGAGGAAGAAAACATTGAATACTTTGAACATAAATCTGAAGAAAAGGTACTCATATTCATTGTTGATATAATTAACCGTTTTCGAGAAAAAAAAATTAAAAGAATTACTGTCTTTATCAGAGAGAAACAATGATTTATAAATTTTTGTCTACAGAAAAGTATGATACGAAAGACATTCAAGGAACAGAATCGTTTTAGTTTAGGTTATTTAATCCGACAAAGTTACTAAATTTAAAAATTTGTAGTTTTTTCCCAGAAAGTCACCTTAATAAAAATTATTTTTACAATATAAAGCCATGTTTTTCTAGGAATTATTTGAAAACCTACCTAATAAATAATGTACCCGAAAATTAAATAATAAATTATTTTTAAACATAGGTTGAGACAGTTCAAATAAATAACTTCCAGAAATAGTTGATTTCCAATTGAAAATTTGTATTGATCCTGAGCGTGCAACGATTGAACCTATATACGCTTATTAGAAATAATCAATTAAAAACTTCATAAGCGGATTCAAGATGTGCTCCATGAACTCTGATACATTAAGTAATTACATATAGGGTGGAACCTGGGATAGGTTCACATAAATAGTTCAATAGGTATGCCACCGCATGGCGTATCTAGCTTCTCTGATTTTTGGTTTGTTGATATTTTCATAACCTTGTCATTTCTATTTTGATCCTTTGTGGATGTATCAAGTGCTTCTGAGTTCTCGAAAGTCTCAAAGGTGTGTTCTGTGCGAAAGATCAAAACAGAAAAGAAAATATAAAAAATCCAAAAATCAGAGAATCCAGAGACGCCATTCGGCGGCAAATTGAACTATTATTGTTAACCATTTTTCCTATGCCAGTTTCCACTCTATATTCAATTACTTTATGCTCTGATATACTTGCGGGCACGACGAATAGAGATATGTTGTACTCGCCACAACAACCCAACATTGTTCCTTATCGCATCACAATGAAATGTAATTCTATGAAAAAGTTTCTCCCTAGTTTCAACCGGGGAGGAATACACCAAGGCTTTGAGATGACGACACAGGTGAAAATCTATTGGCGTTAGGTCGGGAGACCGTGGAGGCCAGGCAAATAGACCTCCTCTGCCTATCCAACGGTTTCGATGGACGTTATTCAGGTGGTCCCGTACAGCACCGCTAAAGTTAGGTGTGGCTCCAACATGCTTAAAATACATGGTTTGGCGCGTTTCAAGAGGCAAATGCTCTATTGCATCCAGAAGAACGTTCTGAAGGAACTTCAAATAAAGTTCACCATTCCATCGTGGCAGCAATACGCATGGTCCAATCAAAAAATTGCCGGTTATTCCTGCCCAAACATTAATTCATTGGAACTGATGTTGGTAATGATGAACAATAGTGGCATGAGGGTTCTCAACAGCCCATACATGTAAGTTGTGTAAATTTACAATACCATTTTTGGTAAACCCTGCTTCATCGGTGAAAAAAATAGTGTTATTGAAGTTTGAGTTTGCTGATTTAACAACCAGTTTGCAAACTGGATCCTTCGAGGAAAATCTTCAGGAAGTAGTTGATGCACTTTTTGCTCCTTAAGTACTTCAGCAATTATTGTTATTGACACATCAAGTTGAGCAGCCAATTTTCGAGTGCTTATTCAAGGAGTATCAGCTACAGTATCCAAAATATTTTCCTTCAATTGCACCGTCCATACTGTATTTTTCTCGCACCAGCATCAATACTATTTTACGCAAAAATTCGTAGAAATTATTAAAGAAAGTCAATAATGTTTCCTTGTCAACTGGGGATCGCCCACCGGACTCTCATGGACGTTGGTTAAGTCGCTGAAATATTTTCTCATTTGGAATAGTGCGATAAGGATATCTTTCTTCATACTACCTTCTTGTTTCATAAGCATTGTCAGATGCATATCTGCATACTCACTGAATGTGTATCCTATTATCAAATTAAATTTGCTAAGATTTCAAACTTCAATAAATCATCAACGTGTCAACAGAATTTAAAATATCAATGCAAGATATTTATTTATTTCACAGGTACCACAGTAACGTTTGTGGAAACAGTGCGTTTTTTAATAAAAATAAAACATTAATTCTTAAAATTTATTTTCTCGAAAACATTTGATTTTGTCGACAATGATCAAGAGTACCTTTTCGATGGCTTAGGTTTCAAATTATTAAAATTAATATTTGTTTAATTCTTTCCATACAGGGTGTGTACGCAATAAAATGTACAACCTAGTGCGCCACTAATGAACTAAACAAGCTGATTATGTTTTAAGGGCAGTTGTGCGGGTACAAAATTAGAAGTAATAATAATCACCCGCTTAATGAAGGGCAGCGGACTTCCTGAGTCGCTGGTTATACTAAAACAGTAGATCCAAAAATTATCTTTGGTAGGAAAGATGTTTGCAAGGTGAATAAAAACAAGTTTGTAGTTATAATAGAATTATGTATTCACAGATAAAAATAGTTACACAATGTTCGGCACTTGAGATTACACTCACAGAAAGAGTTTTTAGGTGTCTATAATAACCAAGGATTTGAAGTCAATCTAGGGCACTTCTGGTAATATAAAATGATAAAGAGATCTGACCTTATTTGTTGTTTGGAGTTCACCACAGCTCTGCTTCAATCGTCGATGGTAGATTTCTCAGAATAAGGTGCAGGCACTTTGGATAAAGCTTCACAAACTTCTACTGATGAATTGTGCCTTAGCGATATGAAATTGCTTCACAGATTCACAATTCACAACCTTTTTCTTTTATATAGAGAATTTCAACTGAGTAATTCTCATACACATGAACTAGGGTAGCTAACTGACC
This sequence comes from Micraspis discolor, assembly GCA_030674115.1. Taxonomy (NCBI): domain Eukaryota; kingdom Metazoa; phylum Arthropoda; class Insecta; order Coleoptera; family Coccinellidae; genus Micraspis; species Micraspis discolor. The sequence goes on from JARTUT010000447.1 coordinate 1,239,595, forward strand.
CGAAAACAGATTTTTTGAGAGATCTTTAGAGGAACTTGTAGTTCTGAGTGCCGTTATGGACTCTTGAAAGTAAATTGATAAAGGAGAGCTATAATATAAAAAATATAAAAGAAAAAATAAAAGGAGAGAAGAAAGCAATCAACTAACGAGAAAAGCAAGAGAATCACAGTTCATAGGAAACGATACGTGTTGTCCAATAGGAGAAGTGAGTCTAATTTTCAGATTCTTCTGATATGGGAAGGGGACACAATTTAGAAATGCTTCTAGTGAAGATTCCATCTGCCGTTTTCAGCTTTAGTACTCTTATTTTTATCCCTCCTGGGAACACTTCCAATACTCTAGCTAAAGGCCATTTTAGTGGTGGGGTATCCTCATCCTTCAAAAGAACCAAGGATCCTATTTTGAGATCAGGAATAGAACGATAACATTTTGGACGGTTCTGTTTATACTGTGCATAGTATTGGGGATCTCTTGAAAATCTTTTTTTATGTTGCCAAACCTTTTTCGAGCGATGGCGAAGGAATCTCCAAGTTTCAGATTTTCCATTGGAGATTTTAATGGTAGGTCAACTTGAAACCTACCATCTCTTAAGACCTTGGTTGTATTGATGAACAATGTTTCTGCAGCTTCATCAACTGGAGAGAGAGGCATAGCCTTGGAAACTTCTTCTAGCTTCCAGAATCTAGAGACTTGCTGCTCAAGTTCCGATTCCTCAGATTCTCGAGACAGCAGAGAAATGCTGCTGTGTTCATTTCCAGCTACACTCAAGAGAGATTTCTGAGCTTGTTTCTGTTGCTGAGATGGAAATGAACCACCAACAACCCATCCCAAATGGGTGTTGATAAGAGTAGGTAGATTTTTACCAAGAGAAAAACTGCCTTGGGAAAGTAACTCATAATATAGACCGGCTCCGATGAGCATGTCGATATCTGAAGGTGTAGCGAAATCGGGATCCGCTAGTCTCAATTCACTAGGGATGTTCCACTGAGATACATTCAACTTGAATTGTGGAAGTTGGCATGTTATACTCGGAAGAATAGCACATTTTAGCTGAAACTTTTGATATGGAGGAACATTTGAAAAGATAGTGAGATCTATCATTTTTGTAGAACGATTATTGCTCAATCCTATTCCTGAAACTATGGTTGAGTGGTTGTAAGGCACATAACCTAGTTTCTTGACCAAGTCTTCCTTGATAAATGAACTTTGAGATCCGTTGTCGAGAATGGCTCTGGCCTTGATTCTATGCCCTTGAGAGTTGTATAAGTATACATTAGCGGTGGCCAGAAGAACATGGTTATATTTTGTGGAAATACCAGAGAATGCCTGAGAACCTTTGGGAACACTATATTCGACTTCCTGCCTGTGATTCATGTTGGGCTTGAGATCCGGAATTTGAGGAGAGAGGAAGTCTTGGTCGCGAGTTGAAATGCGAACTATTTGGGCTAGAGGTGCGAGAAGAAACCTCAGCATGATGTCCCGCATGAGAAGAATTTTGTGAATTGCGAGACTGTGAGTATTGATTGGGATGAAGCAAAGAATGATGTTTGTTGGAGCACACCACGCAAAGTCTTTTAGAACTACATTGGGTGACCTGATGACCGTTACCCAGACAATTGAAACAGAGTTTTTAGAATTTATGGAATGTTTCTTTTCAATAAAACATTTGCCTTTGAACTTGTCGCAAGAATAAATTTTGTGAGAGTGGTCATTGCAGAAAGAGCATTTCTGTGTATTTGATGTATCATGACTGTTAGCCATGTGAAGAGAAGTTTTATGGGGAGATCTCCAATTTTTATTGATTACTGGTACCTCAGAATTACTCAAATTTTCAAAAACTAAACTTCTTTCTTCTAAAAATTCAACTATTCCTTTCAGTTTCAAAGGCTCTTCTAGTATTGACGTCAGTCTTTCTACTGAGAACATAAATGAGGAAAAATTCTAGCAGTTCTGCCTCAGAATAACCCAGATTATGCAAAGAATCCCAATTTCTTTTACAATTGGTTACAAATTCTCTTAAGTTTACAGCGTTACATTCTGTCATTGGAGTAGTCTCTAACAAGGAAATGAAATGAGTGTTGATCACTATCAACTTGTTCTCATACCTTTTTTTTTCAAAATACTTAAAGCAATCTCAAAATTTTTATCAATTACAGATAAACCTTCTATAAGTTTGAGGGGTTCATCTCTCAACGACATCTTCAAATATATGAACTTCTGAATTGCAGAGAGAGAGGTGTTTGATATAATCATAGCATCAAATAATTGTAAAAAGAAGTCCATTCAGAGGCATCGCCCTTGAACGGTTTAATATTAATCTGTGGTAAGCTAATATTACAATGGCCTTGAGGAATAGAAGTTCTGATATTAGAGGTTGACAATTGTTCAATTTGAAGTTCAATTTTTCCAGCAATTGTATGGAATTTCACTTCTACTTCCTCACGATTTTCATCATCACAATTTTCATAATTTGGCAAAAGTTCAATAGAATCCTGAACTTCGTCATATCCTTTGAGAGCAGCCTCGAGTGATTCGAGGTATCTCTTTAAAACTTTTGGATTTGATTGTGATTCACAGTTTTGATCAAACCAATTGATAGTTCTAGCCATTTTTGCCTTGAATATTGAGCGTTTAGACTTGAGATTATTATAAGATACGTTTTCCATTTCAAATAGAGCTCAATTAAAATGTTCTATATATAAAAAATGAAGAACTTAACAAAGTAGAAAGAAAAAAGAACAAAATCACAGAATGTGTGATCACAAAAAATTCACAATCTTGCAAATTCTACCAAAGTCGAATTCTTGGATCCGGCTCGAAGGACCAATTTGTGCGGGTACAAAATTAGAAGTAATAATAATCACCCGCTTAATGAAGGGCAGCGGACTTCCTGAGTCGCTGGTTATACTAACACAGTAGATCCAAAAATCATCTTTGGTAGAAAAGATGTTTGCAAGGTGAATAAAAACAAGTTTGTAGTTATAATGAAATTATGTATTCACAGATAAAAATAGTTACACAATGTTCGGCACTTCAGATTACACTCACAGAAAGAGTTTTCAGGTGTCTATAATAACCAAGGATTTGAAGTTCTCTGCTCAATCTAGGGCACTTCTGGTAATATAAAATGATAAAGAGATCTGACCTTATTTGTTTGTTGGAGTTCACCACAGCTCTGCTTCAATCGTCGATGGTAGATTTCTCAGAATAAGGTGCAGGCACTTTGGATAAAGCTTCTGAATTGTGCCTTGGCGATATGTAATTGCTTCACAGATTCACAATTCACAACCTTTTTCTTTTACGTAGAGAATTTCAACTGAGTAATTCACATACACATGAACTAGGGTAGCTAACTGACCCGAAAACAGATTGTTTTGAGAGATCTTTAAAGGAAATTGTAGTTTTGAGTGCCGTTGTGGACTCGTGTAAGTAAATTGATAAAGGAGAGCTTACTTGAAGATACTGTGCACAAGAGCGTCTTGAGAGAGAATGAATTTACTTGTAGGAGTACTTACCACCTTGAGAGGTGTAGAGAGAATGAATTTTAATAACTGAAAGAGTTCGGACGTGTACAAAAGTTCAGGTAGCTAAATTTAGGGATTTCCAAAATTCCGTCCGACAGAAGGCATTCTTGGAAGTGACGGCCGCTACCCCAAATTCCGAGAACTGTCCTTTGTTGCGAGAATATCTCAACAGTAGTCTTTTGAGAGGTCCTTATTACTCTTTATTGTAATAAATTTTCATCAAATCATATTCAGTGCTTCAAAAGTTGTTCATGAAATATTGATTATCAGTGGCGTCCGTTAGGAGGCCGTATCACCGTAGGGAGGGCCGCTAGGAAAGAAATTCATGGAACTTGTCTTCTTGCTTTTTAATGTTCTATATGAGTCCGAGAGATGTCCCACATTTTTCCGGACAACTTGTATATTAAATTAAAAATAACTACCCTGTTTTTCTTCAGTCTTGTTCGAAGCTCTAATTCTATTCCCTAGGAATCAACCTGCCTGTATGCTCTCGTTTTCTGGAAACCTTGTTTATTTTTGTCTCAATCACGAGTAAAGAGTCTGAAATATTCTTAATAAATCCCAAGTATCAAACTAAGAATCACCTAATTTTTTTTTTTTTAATTTTGTCACAGTCGCCATAGATTCGAATATTGAAGAGTTCAAGTGAATCTCATATATCAATGAATTTTTCTATGAATCTCAAGATACTTGATACTTTTATGACGTATGCGATTCATTAAAAAATCTCAATAATAAGAATATCGCTAATATATCAACTAGACGGCGATAACATATGGCTTGTACAACCGATCCGATGATTGGCAAAAAGGCCCTATCAACCAGTTCTTCATCTCTTCCACGCATCAAATAAATCTGTTCCTCTGAGTTCATTAGAATAAATGATACCCATCATCCCACTCATCCTGCTCCGGCGTTCACAACCGTCTGGTAACGATGATAAATCAGCGACATTTTCGAAGAAATCCGCATTTTATTCATACCCTCGTAGACATGTTGCAATAATTAAGCGGGTACTAGAACGGGCAACTGTGGAACTGCTCCAGTTTGACGACTCTGCGTACTGGTCAAGCAGGAACTGATCTCTGGGATTAGGTTCACCCACAACGCTTGGATGAACGATTTATTACATACTTGTGCAGATTAGGTAGCAGTGGCGTAACCGATTCTGGATGGTCGCTTCCTGAAAGGAAGTTATTTATGGGAGAAATTCAAAGGAATTTGATTTTTGACGTCAATAGAAACGTATTCTTTCTTTAACATTTTTCCAAATTTGGCCCCGTTCAAAAGATATAGGATGTTGAAATTTCATAAAATTGCATTTTCACCTGTAATATTCACACGAAAATATCAATTGATATGATCTCTTGTAGAAGGATTTTGATAACAGTCGTGCATATATTGGCATCAATAGATTTATATCATTTCTTGTGGGTTTCTCACTACTACTGTACAGATTGGTTAAATTGCATGAAAAACAAATCTCATTTGAACTGAAGGTCCGTATCTTGTACATCCTAGAATGATTAGTCTTTTTTGCAGATGAAATAATTCCTCATCTTTTTTCCTAAATTCCACAATTTTTGAGATAATTGAAGTTGAAAGGAATCGAATCGATTTAATCATCTGTTGAAACATGAGTGAGTGAATCACATCTTAGAGGGAAAATAATGTTTTTAAACAATTCAAACTCAATAGTGGATGATGTGGAAGGTAATTTTCATTCAAACTAATCTGGATTACAGAGGGTATTTGCCCAATGTGAAAACTTGAAATGCTCTTTAACTTTTAACGCAGCTGAATATGGAAAAACGGTATGGGAAAAATTGTTTTGAAAATAACTAAAGTAGCGTCACTCTGAGCACAATAACTCACAAACTAGTGAATAGAATATCATGAAATTTCAATGTCTTTTGAAGGTTAGTATCAACTGAAAAAAAGGTGACTGCACTAAAACGTTAAGTTAAGTCTGGGACTTTTCAGCCCACGTAGTAATTCAGCTATTCTATATGATGTGAGATGAAGTTTTTACCTCATTGGAGGGAGGCAGATCTCGCACATTGCTACTCCTATTTCATTTATTTTCATATCTTTATCGCTTCATCAAAAATTTAAATCAGAAGCAGGTGATATTTGTGCCTTACTCTCTTGGAGTTGTTTGATGTCAGCACAGCTCCACCCGACACTGTCCTCGGCATGCAAACACATTCCCGACATCTTGCAAATGTAGCAGTTTTTCAATCCTCACCCGCTTTTCTCTTTTGTGTAACACTGATTTTCTATGAATTCGCGTGCCGACTTCCATTACGTCTGAACTGTCGTAATTTCCAAGATAAGCTATCTGGTCTATTCGACGGTGTTTTGTTGGTCGAGTGAGCACAAGCTCTGTTTGGAATTGAGATGGAGAAGAAAGAACGGTACACGCCCTTGTCGGGGTATGTTTACGAGCTCTTTTTGAATGGGTTCTGTCAGAGGCATTGATTACGAACAAGATGAATATGTTGTATGAATGAATTCATCAGAACGACTTAACTCACATCCATATAATGGACGGATGTTAAATCTAGAAATTTTTTTCAAGTAGGTTCGATTTTTACCAATCGATCGTGACGACGTGATACTTGGTATATATATTTTAACCAATTTTACAGAAAAACGTGAAAGTGTTCACAATCATATCGAGTTAAAATATTAATAAAAGGTACAAGTTGATGCTGAATAGAGAAAAATCTCACCCAAGCCTGTTTTCTTCTTCGGCCAGTTTTGTCTGGTTTATGATTGATGTACTTGATGTGTAATGATTTAATTGACTGACAACTGTCTCTATATCTTTCTGGCTATCTGGATAGTGGTCATCTTTCTGTCGGCGTTCTATTTCAGACTAGTTTAGCATACTCCTATCGACTTATTCAGTCCATTTACTTACTTAGCTTACCACGTCAACGATCTTTTATTTTATTTTCTTATAAGCATATTCGTCGGTCGAAAGAAACAACGTGTTGGAGAACTTTCAATTTAGCTGTTCTCATTAGCGTTGGTTACCTCTTACAAGAGGCAGCCCATTTGTTCAGTACCCGAGTGGCTCATTTTTATAGAATGTACCACCTCACTTCAAATATGCTTTATTGTTTGCTAACTAAATATTGTAAGCCAAAAGTTCAGAAGAATATATATAAATACTTCAAATGCCCCACTGTCTCACAATGAGGACCTGGTAGCGATGGAGCCACGCGAGTCACGTGACAAATACAAAAAGGGAGAGGGGATAAGTCCTGGTCGTGGTCACCGGTACAAAAACGACAGAGACAAAGGTAAATGAGGGCTGAGGGGATGTACTGATTTATGGTTGACAATACACAGATGCCGTAAATTATGGTTTTATGGCGCGGTGGCATCTTTGTCACTATCGCACCTCCTGCCAAATATGATGAGATTTTATAGAAGTTTCTTTGAACTCAACAGAAAAACAATTTCATTTTCGATTATTGTATGAAAATATTGATTCTTCAGAGAAGCAATACAATGCTAAGGTCTCGATTACCACCTATTCTTTTTGTACCAGTTTCTCATGACATTATAGTGTCAATTTTTCCGATTTAAAAATATTAATTATTATTAGGAATTCTGTTCGTCATAGAAAAAGGGAAATTAGAAAGTATGAAAAGTCGATTCGACGAAAAATTGAACGAGTTATTATTATCGAAGGGTGAAATATTCAATTTCTTATCAACCAAGTTAACACAAATGACGAACTAAAAAGATGAAAGAAATTTTCGGAAAAGTAATACTCAATAAATGACCCTAATAAATGTTGAAATTGCGAATTACAATGAGCCATAAATAAGCAATATATCTTTTCGGTACAATGAAGTCTCACAAAAAGAATTTAGCCCGAAATTACTAGTAATTGAATACATTTTTATAAAAACAGTTTTTTCTAAAACAAACAGGAGAACTGGAAGATGTGAGGGGAAACTTTGTAGGATCGAATATGTTCCCTACTTATGCGTTTCGTCCCTGGCGCACACATTTGGACTCATCAGTATGGCTTGTGTGCGCCATGCCATAGACGCAGGGGTTAGAAGTTTGAGGAGCCGCCGGGAGTTGAACCCGGTACCTAGTCGGTGTGAAACTTGAGCGCTCACCTCTAGTCCACTGAAGCACTGTGAATTAAGCTATGCGTGGCTATATAGAGTGCCGCCAAGAGATCCCTACACACTCCCCTGCCGCTGACAGAGTGCCGCTACACACTCCCTTACCAGTGACGGAGGAACGAAACCAATGCGGCGCCACCGTGACCGTAACGCCACAGATGCGCCATATTGGCCGTGGCGTAGTAATCACGCCACAGATGCGCCACCTTGACGGTGAGGGAGGAAGTAATCCCCACAACTTTAAATTTTATAATTACATAAGAATATATAATCACGGTTAGCTCCGATTATTTTGAATAACAACACTTTCATATTCAGTAAAATCTTCCCCTCACTCGCTCTAGTCCTAAAGTTTCAAAATCCAACAATTGTTTGCATTCTAAATTTGGATTTTTTCATTACTCTAATTCTGTCGACAGTTAATATCCCTTTTTTGCATCGACATATTTGAAGTAAGACAGACCATCAACGTTCCTAGTCCTACCTACCTGGCCCTCGCTACGCTACATCGCCTCCACAACCCGTCGTCTATACTACAATAGTACAAATTTTGTCCCGACATCGTATAGCGTCATAAACGTCCAGACCCCCTCGCCTCATTTGAAATGGTACAATGTACCGCTTCAGTACAAAAATTAGGCACCTCTTACCAACACTAGTTCTTCAACCTTTTGGTAAAAACACTGTAAGGTCTCGTCTCCCCTACATTCGATGTCAAGGATCTTACGCATGATTCATTAACTCACTGACTAAAAAGTAACCAGAAATTTTAAATGAAATGCGATTACAAACTTCATCAATATTTATTGGATCTCTTTCAAAATATGCTCCACATGAAGCGGTATACATAGGTCATAGTTTATCCAATAATGAAAACATTTTTTATAAGTGCTTTCAGGGGTGTCTTTCAGCTTCTTCTGAGAATTTTCTATTCTGACGTCTATGGAGTCAAATCTGGTTCCCCAGAGCAGTAGTTTTAGTCTGAGAGACAGAAAAAAGTCACACGGGGCTAAAACAGGTGAATAAGGTAGCTGGTCGATTGTATTCATCCAGTGATTCATTCCAAATCAACGAATTATTTTGCAACAAATCTGCTCGTTTACGGCAAATATTCCGAGGTAGTCGAAGCTCAACAGCATCAACGGTGATCAGAACGTGGTGAGATATATTTCCACCTTGCACCTTGAAAGTTCCCTTTATAGTCTTGACTCATGTTACATCTCTCTGTAATGTTTTCAATTGTACATAGTACAACCATCAACGTTCTAGTCTATCCAGAAGTGATCAACCATAGTCAAATAGTTCAGCAGTTATGTGAATCTGAAATTTGGTTTCCTCAGTAACTTTTAGAATACTCATCAAGTATATTCGATACTTGAAAGATGTTTAAGGGAGATTGAAGCAAATATGTTAACCAAAGTCTGTAGAAACAATCATGCTGGGAGTTTTCAACATTTCCATTTTTTGTATACTTGATTTTACCTAAGATAGTCTTCAGAGATCCGAAAATAATTTCAATTTATATCAGGGTTACTGATATTCAGAACATTTCGAAATTTCAGCATAGTGCCACCTAATTGTTGGCTGCTATTAGTTTTCAAGTTATGAAGATGTCCAAACATAAGAAAATTTGATTCCATTGACAATCTTTATTAAGATTATCTATGTTTTTCAATTGCTTTATATAAATAAAAATAAATTATTTCTTCCTAAAAAAAAACCTCAATTATATCGACACGAGGGTTTCCTTTTAAATTTCGGGATTGAACAACCATAGTGTTGGAATCTGCAAACTGACATCTATCGTGAAGCTTGACATTTTTGAGGTTATACGTAGTCAGAACATTTTGACATACGGGCGCCATTTATGTTGTTTACAGCAACTCAAAAAATGGAATTAAATCGTGAGCATTTTTGGGCCATTATTTATTAATACTTCGACGTGGATTGACTCAACAACAGTGCAACGATGAACTTATTTCAATTTTTGGCGATGAAGCTCTATCAAGGACAAGGAATTTTCTCCAAGACGAATTTCGTGAAGCTCTTCCAAAATCAGTCGTTGTCCGAAAACCGTCATGAGATCTATTGTGAGATTGAGACAACCTTAAGCATTAGTGGGACCAGCACACATTCAATATTTCATGAACATTTGACCTTCAAAAAAAATGTTCGCGTTGGATCCCACACAATTTGTCAATCGCTCAAAAAAAGGCTCGTGTCGATTGTTGAATGAAATGCTTCAAAAATACGATTGCGGCGCTTCCAAGCATCGTGACAGGTGATGAATTATGGATTTACGCGTACGAGCCCTAAAGTAATCAGCAGTCGACTGCATGAGTGTTTCAAGATGAGTCAAATCCAACAAAAGTTGCTCACGCACGAAGCACTTCAAAGCAAATGGTCGCCTGTTTTTTCGGAAGAACTGGACATATCGCAATCGTCCATCTAGAACAACGCAAAAGAGTCAATTCTGAGTGGTGCACAACTATTCGTTTGCCAGTTATCTTCCAAGAAATCAGGAAAACCAACCGCCGAAGACGGATCACCCTTCACCACATCGGTTCAAACAACTGCATTTTTGAGCACTCAAAACATCGATTTGCTGAGTCATCCGCTGTATAGTCTTGACATGGCACTGGTAGACTTCTTCTTATTTCCGTACCTAAAAAATAAAATGAGAGGTCAATGGCTTTCTACAGCTGAAGAAGGAGTTGATGCGTTCAGAATGCATGTTTTGGAGATACCTCAATTAAGCAAACGAGCTTCGACAATTGGTTCAAACGCATGCAAAATTGGGGAATATTTTGAAAATCAATAAAGCGATTTTTGATGATTAATATTTGATTTTGTTTTCTAATCCCGAAATATAAAAGGCAACCCTTGTAAGTTCTGGTTCGCAGAAGGCAATTTTTTGGTAATTTAGACTTGAATGAATAAGATATTCAAGAGGATGAGAGCTTACTGTGAGGAAGATATCGATTCGTATATGATTACTGATTAGTTAGATATAGTTTCTTATTGTTGCGATATTCTCGCAACAAAGGACAGTTCTTGGAATTTGGGGAATCCCTAAACTTAGCTTCCTGAACTTTTGTACACGTCCGACCTCCCTCAATTTATTCAAAATTCATTCTCTCTACACTTCTCAAGGTGGTCACTTCTACAAGTTTCCTTTATCAATTTACTTTTCACGAGTCTATAACGGCACTCAGAACTACAAGTTCCTCTAAAGATCTCTCAAAATAATCTGTTTTCGGGTCAGTTAGCCACCCTAGTTCATGTGTATGTGGAATACTCAGTTGAAATTTTCTACGTAAAAGAAAAAGGTTGTGAATTGTGAACCTGTGACGCAATTACATATCGCCAAGGCACAATTCATCAGTGGAAGTTTGTGAAGCTTTATCCAAAGCGCCTGCACCTTATTCTGAGAAATATACCCTTGACGATTGAAGCAGAGCTGTGGTGAACTCCAAACAACAAATAAGGTCAGATCTCTTTATCATTTAATATTACCAGAAGTGTCCAAGATTGAGCAGAGAAGTTCAAATCCTTGGTTATTATAGACACCTAAAAACTCTTTCTGTGAGTGTAAACTCAAGTGCCGAACATTGTGTAACTATTCTTATCTGTGAATACATCATTCTATTATAACTACAAACTTGTTTTCATTCACCTTGCAAACATCTTTTTTACCAAAGATAATTTTTGGATCTACTGTTATAGTATAACCAGCGACTCAGGAAGTGCGCTGCCCTTCATTAAGCGGGTGATTATTATTATTTCTAATATTGTACCCGCACACTTATCAAGGGTTCTTAATAGAAGAACATTTGGGTTTCTTACAAAACTGAGGCAAGATGATGAGCGGTTATTTTTTATTTAAGATTCGGGTTTCCAAATACTTCCACATTAGTTGGGGCAGATTCTTCAGTATCCCACTGTTTCAGAGTCTGGAGTAAGACTTTCAAACAAACGTGCAATGATTTTCTATATTTTTAAGGGTAGGTTTTCTGCTCGAAGTTCGCAGGTTCTACCATGTTCTTCACAAACCTCACAGGAAAACGTGAAAATGTTTAGGATTAAAATAATCTTAATTTCATCTGATGTCTTATGGGGTAGTGTTGGGTGATGATGCTGGTGGATATTAATGCCATTTCAAACAATCAACTATGATTTTTCACTCTCCATATTTCAGTTATCTGAAATGTGATCGTTTATCGCTCGTCGCATTCTATATGACAAATGATAAACTATTGTTTTACTAAAATTGTTTTCGATTTCTCCGACTACCTTCTTCAAAATATTATTCAGTAGTTTCATAGGAAACATATTTATTATTCCATTAAATATACAATCATACCCATGGCTATCATAGGGTATGCTAACTAATTCAATTTCAAATCTATATTTTAATCGAACAGGTACAATCTTACTCCAACAATGATAGAGAATGGGAGCCTACCATTAGTTACTCTAACTTCTATAATTGATATAATTATATGATTTATTCTCATACTAAGTAGCTGTGTAACTGTTAATAGTGTTAGCAAAAAGCCGATCGATTTTGTTGGACAGTGTCGAAGCTTTTCACTTGATAATTGCCTTCCGTCTGGTTACATTATTTAATGAGGATCATTTTGGACCACCTGTAGGGAATAAATACGTTTATCATCCGAACTTGATGCAGCGTTAATTCTTCCATTTCATACAATCGAACCGGAATTAAGCGACTATTCGGATAATATGATCCGATTCTTTAGAAATATGACGAGAAATTTGCAATCATCAGTTCGCCATTGGCAATGTTGGAAAGCACGTACGTTAAGTCAGTATTCTTTGAGAATTCGTTCGATCACCATCTCATAAACCTAGAAATAAATGTAAATATTAATGAAAAATCGTAGATTTCAAGTGGAAATAAGTACTCATAAATTCATTTTACCAATCTGTTGTGATCAGTGGTAACTATCCGTGAATCAAATGAAATAGAGATAAATAAAAATTGGAGAATTTTTTCCCTTGGTTTAGTTTCAATACTTTCAAAAATTCAGGGACTGGAAAAAAATGAGTTCTTGTCATATTATTTAAATTTTTATAGAACATCGTGCTATCGTTTTGCTCAGATCACTGTAATTTTCGAATATCGAGTGGAAAAAGGATTCAATCTATTGGGATTGACTTTCTGATGAAGAATTTGAGGACAAATTTTATAACATCAACCGGCCATATACTCTCTATCTTCCTACTGAGATGAGCTAGAGTTCACATATTCTCAGAATAATAATAATAATAAGATCTTGAATGGTTGAGGTCCTCACTTGATGGAAATCCATTTTCATTTAGTTTGAATATGATTAAATAAAAACTTATTTAATAAAATTTCCACATTTATTGTGTTTTAACAATATATAACACTACATTTGCAAGAATTGTTTCGCCAAATTCTTGGCTTCTTCAGGCGAGTTCGATGTTAAACTGCTCCAAAAATTTTTTGAGTCTTCCTTATATATTTCACAAGATGGAAGAGGGGGGCCGGTATTCTAAATGCTTCTGGGATTTTTTATGGCATGTTCATCAATGGTGATCTGTTGACATCCGTTTGGTCATTGAGTAAGATATTTTGCTTGTTATATCTGTTAATTTCCATTGTTTCTAGGATATTAAGCCTTCTGCTTTTGTTTTCTATGTGCAGAATTTTATAGTTTGGATCAAACATATGTCCCTCGTCTAAAAGATGAGTCGCATAAGTTGAGTTCTGTTTTTTATTCAGGAAACTACTCAAATGTTCTTTAATCCTCTTCTCAAAGTTCCTTCCTGTTTGTCCAATATATACTTTCTGGCATCAACCACAATTCAACTTATACACTCCTGATTTTTTGTTTTTATCTAATTTATCTTTATTATTTTTGATTACTTTAAGTAATTTAATCAATAATAATAAAGATCATCCAGACATTTAGACAAAACCGATTCACTTATTAGAGAGAATAATCTTTTCTGATCAAACTCTCAGAAGCTATTAGAGGAGTGAAAATTCAAGAGTTCGCGGTTGACAGTCTGCTTTCCAGGAACGGAGTTAATAAAATACTGATTCAGCTCATTAGGATCAGAGAATTCTTTAGGAATCTCGATTCTAGATATACTTCGTATGCTGATATAGTACTCGTGTCTAGACACACACATTACAGTTTGCCTCCGTTTGTATCCGCATGCGCAGAGAGTTACCAGGCAAATTTGAATTCCCGTAATACCTATACCATTATGAAAAGTGAAACGAATTGAACTACTTACTATCTTACTCATGGAAATAGTCCAATAGATGATATTTTGAAACTTCCCAAAGTTAATAATAGTTGAAAGAGTATCTATGCTTTACCTGGAAGGTATATTAAACAATGAATACGGTTGTACTATTGCATCATACAGTAAAATCGTAAAAGTTTCTTGAAAGAACACCTTTTCCACAAAAGAGTGTAGGTACAGGGTATTTCTTAAAATTGTTGTGGCAATATCAATTTGACATTTTTAAATGGCCCTATTATGTATAGGTACCTAATATTTGTTTCATTTGGCATGTTCTATAGATACATTTCAACAACATTGTCTTATTTTCGGTTCGGTAAACATTGGCCATTGAAAAATTGACTTTTTTTTTAACTCTGTCTTCCTGTAAAATCAATACTGTTAAGCTAAAAGGAAATTGGTTTTCATGTCCAGATGTTGGTTTCTGAGCTTCAATAAAAAGGCCATAATATGGCCACATATTTACCACTAACAGGTATAATATATATGTAGGTGTTTAATGGTAAAATAAAGTATTTGCTATGAACTTCACAATTCTGAGGAGGTAATTTGACAATTTTTCCATCGTGAACTGATTTAATCTTGATGGTTTGGCTGATATGATGCTCAACCGTTTTCTTCCGAAACGGGTTCGAAAGAATGGTAATAAGGTGGGTACAAAAAGCACTTAAATATCCATGAAAATATTTATTGAAAAATATATAACGAATAAAAATTATTATTAATTAACCATTCTGTTTGTAGTAAATTAATTGGAATTTTATTTACTTCATCATTAGTTGGGTTTGATAAACCACAACTTTCGTTTAATGCATTCTATACAGGTTCCTTTGAACCGGAATATTCTTATTATGGTGAATATGAATATTATTCGAGCCTGTGGCTACTGTTTGAATATTCCGGCATTGTTGTGCCTGTATAGAGTGTAATGTCGGTCTAATCGGAGCTACCATATTTTTCAGAGCTAAAAGCTCCTCCATAGTTCTAATTCCTTTCACATTTTCAAGGTTGCCTTGCCCCGAAGAAGCCAATAAGTAGAAACACGTGTCAGCAAGTACCTGCTAATCTCAATTTTTTCTGCAGATCTGCATTTCTGCGGAATCACCCACGAATTTGCTTTTGCTAAAGCTTGCCGCCCTTCATTTATTCTTATTGCCGAATCCTGGCTGCACTCTGAGATCCCCGATAATTTGGTCTCCATACCTGGCTACTCCATCTTTAGATGTGACAGTGAGACGACGATCGGTTATGGAGGGGTATGTATTTATGTGGTGGATTGTATCTCTGATTCCTTCTCTGTTCGTCCCTTCAGTCCGGGGCTGCCTGGAGTTGATAGTCTTTTTCTAGACCTCCACATTGGGCAATCTCCCTGTTTCACTATTGGCTGTGTCTATAGACCTCGAGCTTCCAATTCTGATGTTGATATGGCTGCCTTCCTCGAAGATCTCTCAATGACGAAACGTAACCTTTTTATTGCTGGAGATTTTAACCTGGCCGATGTCGACTGGCCACTCTCCGGTAGGGTTTATAATTCGACATCTGGTTCCTATGTGGAAGCCTTTCGTGATTCTGGCCTTGTTCAGTTGGTGAAGGAACCTACCCGTTTTCGCAACCTACAGAAACCATCTTTATTGGACCTCATTTTAGTTAATGATGTTGATTTGGTCTCTGATCTGGAACACCATCCTCCTCTTGGGAAATCGGACCATGTCATCATTCTCTCCAGATTGCAGCTCCGGTTGCGGGGGGGCACCAAGGTGAAGAGGTCAATCAGGGTTACAGATTATGAAAGGTTGCGGCAAGCTGTCAATGGTGTTGACTGGGATGATATTTTTGCGACCGTGACCGATGTTGAGTCGATGTGGAACCTTTTTGTGTTGGTACTGACTCGGTTAAATGATGAGTGCTCTACTTTGAAGATGATGACGACGGTTCCTCAAAGCCTTGGATTAACGAGCGGATTCTTAGGATGATCAGGCACAAGAGGGCGATATGGCAGCGATTTGTTCGTGGGAGGCGGCAACGGGACTACGATGCACATCGCCACTATTCGAATTTTCTTTCTCGCACAATGTCTGCTGCGAAAAGGGAATTTGAGACGAAATTGGTCAAGTCTGCAGATAGGAAGCGCTTCTTCAAATATGTGAGAACGTCGATGGATTCTAAAGTTGACATTCCGCTGGTTCTCGATCCCAACGGCCTTGCATGCGCGAACCCCGAAGAGACTGCAAATGTCCTGGCTGACGCCTTTGCTGCTGATTTCACCTTAGAGACTGGTTATCCCCCTAGAATCAATAAAAACCGTGTGAGCTCCAGTCTAACCAATGTTGACTTTCCCCCTTGCTTGGTCGAGAAACATCTTTCGGCTCTCAACACATCGTCTTCGCCTGGTGGTGATGGAATTTCATCTAAACTTCTCAAGAGTTGTGCTCACTCTCTGTCTTTTCCCTATCAAGAATGTTCTCCGGATCCTTTGAGACATCCTCGCTTCCAGCATCTTGGCGTAGGGCCTTAGTTACTCCCATTTTCAAGAGGGGAAACAAGTTGGACCCATCGAATTATCGTCCCATTAGTCTGGTCCCGATCGTCGCCAGAATTTGCGAAAGGATCATACTTGACAGCGCCTTGAATTTTGCGTTGGAAAATAACATCATTCCTCACTGCCAACATGGTTTTCTTTCCGGTCGTTCAGTTATGACCAACCTGCTGGAGTGCGTCGATGATTGGTCTAGATCTCTAGACATGAGGGTTCCTGTAGACATAGTCTATTTGGATTTTTCACGTGCCTTTGACCGGGTTCCTCATCGACGTCTCTTGCATGTGCTCGAGCACTTTGGTTTTCGTGGTGGCCTTCTTTCTTGGATCGCGACATTTCTGTCAGGGCGATCATTCCAGGTCAGGGTGGGCAGTTCCTTTTCATCTTCTAAACCTGTTACCAGCGGTGTACCCCAGGGCTCGGTGCTGGGACCACTTCTTTTCCTTCTATATATAGCTGACTTGCCCAACTGTATTACATCTAACTGCTCCCAGTTTGCGGACGACACAAAGGTATACGGAATTCCCGGGGATGGAATGTTGCAGCGAGACTTGCTATCAATAGCACGTTGGTGCGAGGACTGGCAGCTACCTTTAAATCTGGAAAAGTGTGCGGTTTTACATATGGGTGCCAACAACCCCCATCTCCCCTACACGCTTTGTGGTCGACAGCTCTCCCCTGTCAGAAGTCACTCTGACCTGGGAGTTATTATAACCGAGAATCTCACATGGTCCGAGCACATAACATCGGTGGTGAATAAGGCGCGAAGATCCCTCTTTCTTGTCCAGAAAACTTTCGGTAGGTGCGATCCGGCCGTGTGCAGTGCTCTGTACAAGACGTACATTCGACCCATTCTGGAGTTCGCCGGGCCGGTTTGGAGTCCAGTGTTGTGCCGCGACCGCGATATCCTGGAAAAATTCCAGAGGAGGGTTACGCGAGTGCCGTATGGTGTGGTTCGTCCCAGCTACGAGACCAGGCTCTCGATCATGGGCCTGACGTCATTCGCTGCCCGTCGGTCACGCGGTGATCTGATTGTCGCTTACCGGTGCCTCCATGGTATTTTCGGAGTGGACTTGCGGGATCTGTTCGTACTCAATCGAGACGAGAGGTTGCGTGGGCACTCGCTCAAGCTGAAGAAGGAGAAGTTTTCTTCGATCCATAGGCAGCATTTCCTTCCCAACCGTGTGTTCGACATTTGGAACGGTTTGCCCGAGGGTGTTGTCGGTTCCCATTCGGTGAATAATTTCAAGAACTCTTACGACCGATGGCTGGAGATTCAATAGTGCTGTCTTTCTTACAATTTATTTATTTAATATTTTTAATTTTATACTCTAGGTGTTTTTTTTCTAGTAGAAAACAGTACTTATGTTTTTTTCTTCGAACGCTCAAATTTTGTAATTTTTTTTTAAGTGAGTTTATAGGCTTTGCCTCAACTCTGTTCTCTTTGTAATAATAATAATAATAATAATAATAATTCCATCTCAATTGTATTTAAATCTCCGCACTAAACTATTTCGCTATTATAAACGTGTTAAAAATGAATTCACTTATATAAAATAATATATATAATAATTAATACCTGGATGAAACCTTTTTACATGTCTTATTAAATTACAATATTTCACAAAAAATTCACCACAAGCATTGCAACTTGCTTTTGGCGGATTAGTTCGCTTTGGAATTATAGTAAACTGATTTGAAATAAAATATGAGTTGATTACAATTCTGAATGTTAACAATTTGAAAAAAGAGGAGGGTCAAGCCCAAAAGTGTAGGCAAATTCTGACCTGATATAATTTATTTTTGCGAAACTCTTCCCAAAAAAGTAATATAATCCTATGAATTTGAATTAACATTGAATGCGTTATATTATAGCCCAAGGTTCAAGATTTGGTCAGTAAAATATCTTCATAAGGTAATATTCAGTTTTCGACATGCGAAATCCCAATATTTATGGACCGGCGCTAACAGAATCAAAAGTCATATTCTCATTTTCAAATTGATGTATCAGGTTAGAAATTTCAAGCCCCGTATCTCAAAAAACAAATATTTCTAAATTTAATATTCACCAGGATGGATTTTTTTCAAGTGGGTTCTGAAAGTCCTCTTGGAAAAGAATTTTTTTTCGCAGGTTTTGCAGAATGTTTCCATGTTAAACGAAATAGTGCGAGGTACAGATCGCTGCGGAATATAAAATGATATCCCTCTAAACCGCCAGTCAACGGTTCATCGCAACTCACTGCGCATGCGGATACAAACAGAGTCAAACTGTAATGTGTGTGTCTAGACACGAGTAACTTTCAGTTGCTTCCATAATTCTTTTTTATTTTGGGAGTGAAAAACACTGAAAAGTAAACCTTCTTGGACGTTCGTATCAAAGAAGTAGTGAAGTTACGCAATTCCTTATATCTCTTCCGATCCGACTCCTTCTTCGACTTACTATATTTAGCCTTAGATCTATCCCTTGATCTCATCGCCTACTTGACGTCATCAGAAAACCATGGGGCCGAAGGCTTGGTAATACGACGTGAAACAATTGGATCATGTTCATCAAAAAGATTTAACAAAACTCCATTGAAAAAGTTGACTTTTTCATCAATTTCATCTTTTCTCAACAGTTCGTCCAGAGAAGACTGCTCAAGATCCCTCATGAAGGAATCAGGTGAAAATCTCTTTAAATCTCTATAGGATATGAAATTAGAGTTATGATCGGTGCCCGGCAGCTCAATGTTAAATTTAACCATATCGTGATCAGTAAAATGGCAATCAACATTTTGAATGAGAACTATGTAATACTTCCTTTTATTATTCTGAATTTCTTCTATATTTTAATTTCGTTACATTCGATTCTGATAACTTGGTGAATATTTGGCTTATATCGTACCTGTCAGAAAGATCGTCGTCGATGCTACGATCGATACACCCTCTGTGTTCAACTCTTGAACGTGATTATTTTTTTTACAAAAACTCACGATTATTGTGGATCAATTAAAATAGCTCAGCTAAATCCTACTGTGCCATCCCCAAACCGAAAAAATTGCAGTCCGCTTTATCGAACATTGAAACGGATTGTTGCTTCCCTGGGAAGCCTACAGAAGAACACGGAATGTGCGAAATACTCCGGTTTTTGATTAGCAATCATATCAAGTTCATGTTTTTGAGTCTTAATTCAACAGCATTCAATATGCCCAAATTTAAGAAGAAAGTCATTAACTGACTTGATTTTGCAGGTACGAGTATATTCCCTTCTATTACATTAAATTCAAGTAAAAAATGAAATAAAAAATTTATTTTCAGATATGACATAATGATAATATAGTTGGCAATAATCATTGAATTTCTCGTAGGAAAACTCATATTTTATTTGAGAAAAAATATTTGATAAAATGAACCTTACAGGAGGGATGACACGATGAACTCAACAGTTGTACAAATCCATTTATATTTATTTCTTGCAAAACATTTAATAATATATTAATTGTTCAATTGCGAATATTCCAAGGTTGAATTTAATTTTGATTCTTCAACAAAGTATTGAAGATACTTCTTTTCTTTCACTACTGTCAGAATGATTAATTATCGAGTATAGAAGAGTTTAAAAATGGAATAAATAAGGAAATGAAAATATTTAAAAAATTCTTAACATTGCAGCATTCATAAGAAAATAACTAAAATATCGAAAAACTCACAGATAAGTTTTTGAAATTCTCAATCATGGTATACTCTTATGACACTGAAAAACTAACTAGTTATACTATTACAGTTTATGGTCATTATAGTAATCAAAAAAACAACTTACATATGTAAAATGGGGCAACTCAATAATTTCGTTCATGTTTTCACTCGTTTATAGCAGGAATTTATTTTTGGAAGGATTGATCTACTCCATAAACGAAAAATTTGTCTTTTACGGCCCTCTGAATCTTCTCGAACCGGACAACCGTCAACCAACAAGCAATGAAATAAAATTCATGTTTCGCAATGAATATCAATCGCAGTTTTATGGAGTGTCAAACATAAAATCTCCACCTGGTAAACCTCTTTCCGAAAGCCGAAAGGATCATACAGCCAACGTCGTGAAATAAAAAACGTCCCCTTCTCTTCGTCAATTCAAATACCGATATTCTTATCTCAGATTGAAATCTTTTTAGTTTCTGGATTGAACGAAAAAAGATCTTTTAATTCGCCAAATCTGAATGCCATAAAACTGCGTTTTAATTAATTTAACTCAGACAGGTTCGTTAAATGTTACTTAACCAAAAAGTTCGTTTCTGCCATTTATTTTCGTTCTGGTATATATAATGGAGACGCCCAATTCGTGGCTTAGCAACAAGGCAGATTTCCTTCACTTTGTATTGCAAAAATGATATGACTTTGATAGTGATTTTCTGATTAATTGCGTTTATGTAATTCACTTATCCATTCACTTATGGAGACACTCCATTATTACAGAGTACAATATACAGACTGGACCCTAAATATAAGATGGAAGTAGTGATGTTAAATTTTTCTCTTACCGATAATTAAAAAACCACTCGTATGTTTCAATAGGCTCGATACCATAATCGGATTATATGAATTTTTATGAAAGGTAATATCATATTCATTGTGTCTGAAGATACTTGGTTTCACAAAACGCCATATTTAGTTTTCATTTAGAGAAATTCACTCAATTCGCAGGAGTCATTAGTGCTAGTGTTACGTATAAAATACATATTAACATTATCACAAAAATTAAATATTTTTGATCAATTGTATACTGTTAAGAAATTTCATTTTCTGTTATTTCCGCCTGGTATGTTGGACATTCACAGAAGATATTTCTTGAGAGTTGTAGCGTCATTGTTGATTTTGGCAATGTTGTTATCCAACAGATTTAAACGAAAATGGGAACTGTTTTTTACTTCATTAATCTTCCGACATTTGCTGAGTTTGAATTCAATAAGTTGGTACAATACTGAAATCTGAAAATGTTCTGAACATCAATAACTCCAAAATATATTTGAAAGTTTGGTCAAAACCAAAATACTGAAAAGTAATCTTATGGAATTTTTTTCAGTTATTTCTAGCTTCACGACATTCATGAAATTTTGGGAAACTGATGAGTTTTTTTACTAGTAAGGACATATTGCCGAAACTGTAAAGGAATATATTCATTATACACAAGGTGTGCCATTCGAAATTAGATAGAATTAGATAGTCAGTTTCCCATACAACCAGAAACTGTCTAAAATTATTTTAGGGATGAAGATCATTATATAAAAGCAAATAGTACAAATATTTAGATCGAAATTCCCATTAGTTTTCCATAAACGTCTATTAAGCCATCGCCTTGAATCACCCTGTTTTTCTCTGTATTGGAGCCCATTTTTGTCAGGACAACAATGTGAGAAAGTTGCACCAACCTCTCTCTTTTATCCTTATATTAAACAACATACTCTGGTTAATTATAAGTAATTTTGGTAAAAATTAGCATATGATACAAATTAAAGTACTTCTTGCCGCTTACTGGATGTAACAAATGAAGATTCTTGGAGAATACTGGCAGATCAGTGTCATCAACAACTGTATCTCATGCGTGCAACAGAAATAATAATTACAAGTCGAGATTCGCTGACAGCAAATCCTTAACGATTTCGTTTTCGCCATTTCAGCATGACAGGTGAATAATGCTTGGAAATTATTAACTCAGTAAGATGGCCATATTTATTTTTGTGTGCGAGAAAGTAACAGTAGTAGTTATATCCTTCTCCATCGTGAATTTCAATGTGGGCTTAATCATTTCCTGCCTTCTTTGATTTTTTTGGGAGAATGACATCAACAATGGTATAGTACGCTCACAATATAAACTCAGGCTCACATTAATTGTCACAATTATGAGGGACAAATATAAAAGTTTGTTCGTGGTCAAATTTTGTGGAAGCGAGTTCTTTATTTTTTGAGATAGGTATGGTTGTTCCATTATGAAACTGTAAGAGACCAAAATTCTTAATCATACAAATAATTATCTTTCTTAGGAAGCGCAGTAGTGGAAATATACTTGAAATAGAAACAATAATAATAAGATACAACTGACAAAAAAATAAAGGAACATAATAATTTCCAAATTTTTGGGCAATTTTCAACAAGTCATAACATAAGAAATGCTCATACAAAATATAAAAATTCTAACTCTAAGTGTATAGTTATTGAAATGGAACATAGAAATTCTGTTGCGTCAGTAATCTTTGAAATGCCAGTGACGAGAAAATTTTCCAAATTTTTTTTAGCTCACTCACTCTAAGAACAGGACACCTCGTTCATTAAGCTCCATATGTCTATGTCTCGAAGAGATATCGGTGCTCAAATGAAAAAGGATCTTCTTTGATTATCGAAATCTCAGCAACCAATTATAGTACAGCAAAGGTGAAGGGAGATTTCAGATAATAAACATATTTAAATGCTTGGCAATTGCTTTTTTGTTTTCACATGAATTCAAAATGATACAAAATTAGGCTATTGGTGGTGTTTCGAAATATTTTAAGATAATATTTACCCGTTTCCGCTGCTAAGTTCCATCATTCTACTGATCTCTCTCGATAATTAAAAAAAAAAGTTTATATCTCAAATTACTCCCGAGTTTTTTCATTGGTTTTTCAGGGACTGTTTTCTTATACTTTTCATGAAACTTTTTAAAATCCCATAATCAAATAGTTTTCTTTGCAATACTAATCCTTTGGCACTGACCAATTTTTTTTAATTCATTCTTGTTGGGGTACTTGCTATTAAATATTCAAACTATGACAAACCTATAAGCACTGAGTTCAGGTGAACAACAGTCTTTTCCAGCACTCTGGAACAATGTGATATAAATACAGACGGCACGATGAATGAAAAAACGTATTTCTCAAATTAAAAATAACTTCTCATAGTTTTCCGTAAGATTTGTTCGAGGCATTGATTCCTTTTTCCTAAACTCCTACGTCAGTGCTTTTCTTAATTTTGACAACGTACATTCTTTCACCGTAATGGACAATATCGATTAATTTTCTGCCAACTGACATTGATTGATCAATAAATCCCACTCATGTCAATCGAATACGAATTTAAAATAGCATCGAGAAATAATACTTCTGACGGATTTTTCGTCCCTCTCGCTTTTCTCTTAAGAAAATGAAAAAATAATCATATATTCAGATCCAAAGAAGCTACGTCTGTGTAATTTGAGAATATGTGAGATATTAGTTACATCCATCCATGCTCAAATTTGTGTTCAAATACGTTCCATATCTTATGAGATATTGTATATTGAAAATCTTTTCTTTTTATTTTCAAAAATATTTCTAGCGTGTTGATTTATGCGAAATTCTTCAAGCCTATATGTTTCAACCTAATACAGTTATCTTTCAAGTTATAATATAATATAATAAGTTATTCGATGGATAATTTAAGAGTTATAAAACAAACCAATGTTCAGATTTCCGTAATTCCTGAATCATTGGACGGAGTTGGCTCAATTCCGAATTAGTCCGATATATTCATTTCAATTCAGTCCATGAACTCATTTCGTTTAGAAGTAATCGTGCCTACCGACCGACGAACACAATCAATTTCAACCACTGATTCCATATCAGCAAGTACATATGTGCCTATCATTTTACCCGAATGTCTGTAATTTTGGAATATCCAGCTGAAAATGGTCTCAATAGATTGGGTTGGACTCCCTGATGAAGAATCCGTGGCGAAAGTTGAGTCTGCCCGGCAGTCCGTCCGGCCAGCCGGCCGTATCCTCCTCTAGCATCCAAAAGAAATCTGCTACAGTTTTCATATTTTCAGAATAGGTTAATTGTCCAAATATCTCGGTCAAGTTCGTTATTGGGCCAAATCCGTCGAATGGTTCAGTTGTTATGAGCATCTGAAATTTTGTTTCCTCAATAACTACTAGAATATCCATCCGATCAAATTGATACTCGAAATATTGTTGGGGAGGCTGCAACAAAACAGCACGCAAAATTTCGCAGAAATCGTCAAGCTAGAAAATTTTTTAAAAATTTCCAAAAAAAAACTTTTTAATCCTCACTATCTCATAAGATGTTTTTCGGATTTCAATAAAAATTCGTGAATATATTGAGGTGATCGATATCTTACTTATCCTCAAATTTCATTGTCGTAGCTCTTTTCCATCTAAAGATATGATCATTTTTTTAATTTACTCAAGAGAAAAGAGAAATGACATACGTCCCGATGATTTTCTTTGAACGATGGCCATCACAGATCGATATTCGATTGACAAATGCCAGACTCATTAATCAGTGTCAGTTGGCGTAATATTAATCAAAATTTTTCATAACGGGAAATCATAGAGATAGAATTCAATCTCGGTGGCTGAAATATTATACGTTGTCAAATCTGACCTCATGTCAGTGCTTTCTAAATTTTTTGTTCTCATTTTGTAAAACATTTGGACTTTTTCAGAGCAAAATGTGATTGTTTGATTTTTTCAAATATTCGATTGAGTAAAACAACAAAATTGCGGTAGAGATTGATTTGGAAAGGCCACTTAACATTATTAGTTTACTCGATGTTTCCGATCCAGTGCTTGATTTTTCAAATAACCCTTTTTTGATTGCATTTTTAAATTAATGGGAAAAAAAAGGAAAAACTTTTTTCAGAAAAACAATGGCAAGGCGTTATGAGATATTCAATTAAGTTTCTGAAAGTCACCTTCAACTTCCTGTGCGACCATTGGTGTGATATCAAAAATCAAAGACAAAAGGATCCTTTTTCATTTGAAAATCAATATGTCAACAAGAAATGGACGTAACAAGGTCATTAAAAAAATCAATCAGATCTGAATATACAAGGAATCCCTGATAGCGGTTGAAAGAAAAAGAGTTTTCACGCTCGTAAACAAAAAAAATAAATAAAATTGGAATTCGTTTCTGCCGATTCTTCTAATAATACTCAAAAAATCACTGATGCTAAATAATTCCAGAAACAACACGCTACAGTTTATTATTTTTGATATTTTTCCATTTCTCTCGAAGTTACAGTCTGTCGAAAATCGGTTAAAAGTTTGCAATTCTTTTTATCTTTAAATTTTATCCAGTAGTACATAACATGTATGTATAATTTTCAATTTTGTTTACATCCACATTTCGAACATACTGCTGTTCATCAGTAGGATGCTAAAATAATATAGTTGAAATTAAACTTGATATATACTTTTTTTGGTTTAACTGTCATCAATTAATAAATCCACATTCCCTCCATTTCTCTTCATTCCAAATTTAACCGGAAATTTATTTTACGCATTCGAATAATTCGATTATATTAAATCAACGAAAAAAATTTTTTTGGAAATTTTTAAAAATTTTCCAGCCTACCAATTTCAAGGAAATCCTCTAATCCTTTTTGTTTCAACCTCATTCGAATTACTTGATTCTATGAATACTGTAAGATTTATTGAGGAAGCCGAATTTCGGATGCTCATAGCAAATGAACAAATCTACGGATCTAGCTGATCTCTTTCGGAGATTGTGGGTATACGGCCGACTGATAGATTGAGACCATTTTCGTCTACATATTCGAAAATAACTGACATTGTGGCAAAACGAAAGGTTGCTATTCTATTAGAAGAAGTGTGCAAAAAAACTGAAATTTTTTTAAAAGTGTCTCCATGCAAGGGGTATTCTGCGAATGAAGTACTGCGGTCCAACCGACGAGTTTTCTGATCTTCTTAGAATTCTCACATTGGGAAATCGTCATGGGTATGGATGTTTCTAATAACATATAATAATAATAAAAACATTATCAATTTTTTTGAGGCACTATGTGTGTTAAGGATGAGTTATAACAACAACAATAAAAAGAAGAAAGGAACTACAAATTTAAACAGACACTTAAACTATAACAGTAATGAAAAAATCATTCTTGCATCGAGATCATTGTTGAAGTAGAATATTCTTAACTCTTCTATAATATAATGATATTTTTCTTGAGTATACAGGAGACTGCTTGAGGAAGCCGTTGACACATATGAAATACACTTCGTTTAGTTTTGGATTAAAACCGAGCACGAATGTATTCCTTGCTGATGGTGAATTGATTGTAAATGGAAAAATTGATGATGAAATTTGAAACAGCTTCAACACATCGTTACTGATTCAGGCAGTTCAATGAACTTAATCAACGATGTATGTGAAAATGACAATTTTTCACCACGTCCATCTTCCCACGGCTTTTCTCAACTCATTATGAATTTATAACGAGAATCATTCATTCCTTAACGATTCCCATACCTGATTCACAAGTGCAAACCTATAATCATAACATGTTGATACTCTAAAGAAGGAAGGAAAAAACCTCAATAAGGAAATCTAACCTCAAACACCCAAAGTGCGACAGTGGCACTGTCGCTCCATAAAACGGTACCAATTATAATCACACAATAAAGCCATCATTAGGTGTTGGTACCGCGTTCACATGCTCATTAGCCATGGACTTATCCTCATAAGCAACACTTCCAATCGCTAACAATGAACATTATAATCATAATAAATAGTTAACTTTCTATTTTCCGCTACTCAAGCCAACGTGATCACTATTGGTCTATTCTGAGTTAGGCAGCCAGTACTTTTGCAGTGGGGAGATACCATAAGTGCCTGTATTCGCTAAATGTTGCACGTGTGTGGGAGGCATCAATTTAATGTGAAGATGGTAGGAGAGATGTGCGTTCAAATGAGACATGTGATGATATCATTGTTTGACTCTGTTCCGCTGGTTCTACTCTTCATTCTATAGATATTCACAGTTTAAAGAGCAATTCCGAAATTGTGAATTGTTTCTCAGAATATTTAATATGAATCGATTTCATTTCAGAAATGAGATTTTTGTTACAGAAAACTTTGATTTCGATAACTCACCATTATTTCAGAAATAAATTCTGCATTCATCTGAATAGGGGGCTCATCATTCGCTAAATTTCTGTAATTTTCAGAAGTGAAATCATAGAATGCAGTTGTAATTTTCTGTGTCGATTTGTTGAGCGAAAGAATACTCTATGCATTTGAGGTTAGTGTTTAGAATACGAGCTGATTTCTAAGTAGAATGTTCATTTTTGTTCCGTCTGCGGTATCTCAAAAAGTTAAGTTGTAACAAAGAATTGTTTAAATTATTGTTAGTCGAATATGAATGCCTGATGAGAGATAAGTTGAGCACAAATTTCATAACACATGTGTCGTATTCTATTTCAACTTTTGATTAATTTTTCTGTAGTTTTTTTTCAATTGGTTGATGTTATGATAAGATTGAATAATTCTCTTTTATTCATCAATGAAAACGGTGTTTTCTAGAAGTGGCAGCTATCGGTGATACTATTTCAGAAGTCTAACGCCCAGTTTCTGAAAGGATGATCAAATCTCATGTCAACCAACACAACGATCATCTTGACAGAGATGTCAAATCAATTTGAGTTTCCGAAAGGATGTTCAGTGCATATTTAACTAATCTATGATCATTTTCAGTTGACATGAGGCGACCCTGTTGCCAGACTGTCCAACCACAGATTCTCCGATAAAAACTAATATTCTGTGATTAAAGAGGTTAAGATATCAGTGTTTTGTGGTTAAGATTTTAAAATTATCCGATAACTGATGTTTAAATTTTAACACCCTTATAATTTTCCTCAAGTGACCATAAAAAAATACCTGGTTGGACTTGCTTACAACTGTTTCTTACGATAGATTGCATTTATGAATCGTTTAGCGGCTTAACTGTACCTGTGTATTAAGTCGTATCTGGTGTATTAAAATACAGATGCTGTTTTTCAACTGAAAAATTTATCATCAATAGGTCAATAAAATGAAAAATATCGTTTTAATTTGAAGTATTCAAAATAATTGAGCAAACAACCTTGTTCATACATCATCCAATTTTATTATTTTATCACAGTACACAGAAGTAAAAAAATTTAGTAAGCACTGACGTGAGGTCAGATTGCTTTGGCGCTCTTGTTGACCTACTTATGAGTAAATATTCAAACTTTAACAAATCTATAAGCTCTCTGATCGGGTGAACAAGAGTCTTTTTCCGTACTATGGGACAATGTGATATAAATATGAAAGCCTAATGAATAAACAAACCTTTATCTCAATTTGAAAATAACTACTCATAATTTTCACCAAATTTTGTTCTATGCTTCTCCTAAAAACATACGTCATTGCTTTTCTGAGTTTTGACAACGCCATCAAATTCTTTCTCTATGATAAAAAATTTTTTGATTAAATTATTAATTATTACGTCTGTGCTTTTCTGAATTTTGACAACGTCATCGACATCGAATTCTACCTCTATGAATTCTATGAAAATTTTGATTGATATTACGCCAACTGACACTGATATCTAGGTCCGCAAGTTGTCAAACGAATATCGATCTGTGATGGCAAATCTTTCAATGACAAAGCTCGGACTTCATGACATTTCTATTTTTCTCTTGAGTAAATGAAAAAAATGATCATATCTTCAGAAGGGGAAAAGCTACGACAATGAAATTTGAGAAGGAGTAAGATATCGGTAAGCTCAATATATATACGGATTTTTATTTAAATCTCAATGAAGTCTTAGGAGATATTGAGTATTGAAAATTTTTTTTTTGGGAATTTTTTAAAAATTTTCTAGCGTGACAATTTCTGCGAAATTTTGCAAGCCGTTTCGCTTCAGCCTCCCTCAATTACATTCCGAGTATCAACTTGATCGGATGGATATTCTAGTAGTTATTGAGGAAACAAAATTTCAGATGCTCATAACTACTGAACCATCCGACGGATTTGGCCCAATAACGAACTTGACCGAGATATTTGGACAATTAACCTATTCTGAAAATATGAAAACTCTAGCTGATTCCTTTTGGATGCTAGAGAGGATACGGCCGGCCGGACGGCCGGACGGCCGGACGGCCGGCCGGACAGACTCAACTTTCGCCACGAATTCTTCATCAGGGAGTCGAACCCAATCGATTGAGACCATTTTCGGCTCGATATTCCAAAATTACAGACATTCGGGCAAAATGATAGGCACTCTGTTCGGGTGAACAAGAGCGCCAAAAATGAAATGAAATTTGGTGTAATTGGATTTATAGAATGTTTTCAGTCTATAAATAAGAGTAGATTAGAATATAAATTTATTTGAGCTATTGTAACAACTGTACCTCAACGCACTACTTTTACTTCATAGGATTTTTGTGGCGGATTGTATGACCTTTGATCCGAGTCTTCTTCCACAATTATTATTGAACATTGAAATGTGTTGATACTAACAAAGATCTGACTGATATATTTTCATCATTTGTAGAAGTATTTGGGGATCGTCTGGGAAGTTCTCTCCGATATCAAAGTCTGCTACGTCTTCATTATGAACTAATGCCAAATTGTGCAGAACACAACATGCCACTATGATATTCATGGTTGTCTCCATTTTCAGCCTAATTCCCATAGACAAACAAGGAAAACGTCTCTTCAAGACACCAAATGTTCTTTCAACAGTATTCCTCGTTTTGATCTGTGCTCTGTTGTACGCTTGCTCAACCGGGAGTTGATGGCCTCAGAAATGGAGTCAATAAATATGAGCGACAAGGGTAGCCACTGTCCTCCAATAAATAATCCCTGCGGGATCACAAATCACCTGAACATTAAGAGAAAAGTATCCCTTTCTATTTCTGAAAAGCTCACCTTGTGGACCTCCAGGTGACTTTTTATATGTGTGCAGTCTACACATCTAATCACGTTCGGAAATGAACTTATAGAATAAAATTCTGATTTGATTCCATTCCGTTCATCCTCTGTTCTTGGCATAGATATGAACTGGGGTCGAAGTTCAGCAATGACTCTAGATACTTTTTAATTATTCTACATGCTGTAGTTTTATGGACCCTTATATGGTCAGCTACTGTTATTTGGAATGCTCCTGTTGCAAAATAGCTTATTGTTAGAAGTACTTGTTCCAAGGCAGTAACTGATTTGTTCCTTGATGTTAAGGGCTTTATTTTATCCTCTATCATATTCAGAAGTAATGTTATAATATCCTCGGACAGTCTATACCTATTTTTGAATTCCACATCATTGTAGAAATCAAAAGAGTTAATTCTTCTCCTAAGAGTTCGTGGCCTTGGGTTCTCATCTTTGCTAGAATTACTAGACATGCTTATATCCAAGCTGATATCCATAATTATTATCTACAATAAAAAAATAGATTCACCAATTGTTGCAAAAATGCTTGTTTTTTCAGAGAAAACTAAATTATTAACGAAAACATATTACATCGCAAAATTGGAAAAAATAAATGCCTTTTCATAAAAATTATATATTAAAGACTATTCAATTATTTTCATACATACCGATAAAATTAAGATTTCCTTGGAAAATAGGGAAGGTGAGGTAATACGATCCCTGTAGGTCAAATGATCCCCGTCGTAAATCAGAGACAACTAGTGCTATCTATCCAAAAGCGTATGAAACATATTCCCGCACCCCTACCAATAGGGAACTGCAAGTCTCATGGCGGTGTGAACGCTTGGCGTGATTTTATTTTAAAAAAATCAAAAAGTGTGGCTGTAATCTAACGTAAGCCTGTTTTTTAACTTTCATTACTTTTTACAAGTTCGTGTTTATTGAAATGTTGTTTTATTTGCGGGTATTAATAGCAATTAGCTAATATTTAAGCAATGTTCGATCACCCCACGCGGTATTTGAAGGTTATGTTTTGATCGATATCTTGGATTTTGATGTTTGGGGTGAAATGATCCTTTCTGTGTGTTTAAAATGATCCCTGGAATCATTTTACCCAATAATATTTCCTGTTTTTACAGATCATGCCAAGATTTTATATACGTAAAACTAATCGCCAAAATTGGCCTGAAGAACAAATGCAAAAGGCATTAGATGCTGTCAAAGATGGTATGCCTTACAAAACCGCAAGTAGAGAGTTTAAAGTCCCTGTGATGACATTAAAAAGAAGAGCCAAAGGTAAAAATAAAATAGCTGTTGGCTGCGCTAAAAAGTTAGGTAGCAAACAAACAGTATTTAACCTTGAACAAGAACAGGAACTTGTTGATTATATCAAAGACATGGAGTCTAGAATGTACGGGCTGACAACTCAGGATGTTTTGACCTTAGCTTACCAACTAGCTGAAAGAAATAAGTTACCGCATCCATTTTCTACAGCAAAAGGAAAAGCTGGACAGGAATGGCTTCGTGGATTTAGACGTAGACATCCGGACATTACGATGCGTGCCCCAGAATCGACGTCATCTGCTCGAGCGCGAGCTTTTAATAAGCCTGTGGTGGATAAATTTTTTCAACTCTGAAAAACGTGCAAGAAAAACATTATTTTCAACCTCATCGGATATTTAATGTTGACGAGACAAGTCTATGCACTGTCCCAACAAAAACTCGAGAGTGTTTGCACAAACAGGCCGTAAGCAGGTGGCGCGAGTGACTTCAGCTGAGAGAGGTGAAACAACGACCGCAGTGATTTGTACCTCAGCTTCTGGAACTTTTGTTCCTCCAATGTTAATCTTTCGGAGAGTACGGATGAAAATGGAATTGATGGATGGTGCACCTCCAGGCGCTATATACGCATGCAATCCATCTGGTTGGATGAAATTAGATGTGTTTTCTCAGTGGTTTGATCACTTCTTATGTCATGTCAAACCAACAGCAGAAGATCCGGCTCTTTTAATATTGGACGGTCACTTATCTCACACAAAAAATTTGAATGTGGTATTGAAAGCCAGGGATAATCACGTCACTATTCTGTGCCTGCCGCCTCATTGTACCCATAAACTTCAACCTTTGGACGTTGGAGTGATGTATCCACTAAGCGTTTATCATAACCAAGCATTGGAGAAGTGGATGAATCACAATCCTGGAAGAGTGGTAACCGTGTTCCAAATAACGAAAATTTTTACAGAAGCCTATCTAAAAGCAGCAGTTCCTCTGAATAGTATGAATGGATTCAGCAAAACAGGAATATATCCATTTGACCCTGACATTTTCACTCTTGTAGATTTTATTGCAGCTGAAACGACTGATATGGATGTTGACAATGACACGGTAGAACCCCCTATTCCGATCCCTGCGACGACAAGTCTTCCATTAGCAGAAAACGTGCAAATGCCTTCTTCTCAAGCGAGTAATCCAGAAACTGTAACACTACAGCCTTTGGAAGTGGATGTTCAAGAATCCCTTCTTTTAACACCTCAGGTATCTCCACTTCAAACTTCGACTCCAACGAAGACTCAAAAATCTCCACAAGTACCACAGTCGTCGCCGCATTCACCGTCCATCCTAGAAAATACGTCATCGTGGAAATCTTCTGGAAGATTACCTCCAGCTTTGGCTGTTGGTCTTCCATCCACATCTTTTGGTATTGTTTCACCCCGAGAAGTACGACCAACACCAAAGATAGTTGGAAAAAGAACGACTGCAAGACGAATAAGAGTTGACACATCAGTCCTGACCAGCACACCCTACAAAATGTATCTTGAAGCGGAAGCAAAAAAAAAGACAGATATGGAACAAAAGAAGGCCCTTAAGGAAGCGAATAAAATAAAAAAAAGGATGACCAACGAACAAAACGATAAAGAAAAAGGTGGTGGGAAAGGAAAAGGAAAAGGGGCGGAAAGGGAAAAAAAAAAAAGCAAAACATATCAGATTCTTCTGAAGAGGAGAGTGATACCGAATGCCTTTTCTGTACTGAAAACTATTCCAAAGACAATAAAGGCGAAGGGTGGATTAAGTGCATTGTGTGTCTTAAATGGGGACATGAGGCTTGTGCGGGAGTAGATAGTGATGACGAAGGTGACTTTACTTGTGATATTTGCCTTTCTAACCAATTTGATAGTGTGAAAAGAAATTTAAAGCTTCAATAGTAATTGAAATATTAATATTTCTATTTCTGAGATCCTAATAATAATAACTAAAATTTAAATGAAGATTTTTATGATAAGGATAATATTATTTCTGTTTTTTTATTTAGAAGAAGAGTTTATTTGTTTACCTATTGCTAGACTAGATATACTTTAATTGTTATGAAGAATACATATTTGATTAAAATAAATATCTGAGTGTTTTTTTTCCTGATATTTTTAACTTATGTACAAAATGATCCCTGGGATTATTTTACCTGAACCCCTGGGATCATTTTATACATAGGGGTGTATAAAATGATCCTTTACTAGACTTTCACAAAAACCTCTAATAGAAAAAAACTGCATGCATATAATAAAAAATAAGTATGTAGTTACAAAGCTAAGTAAATTCACTACCTCCAACAATAGAAATCTTATGCGATTTTGCCTTCAACTTTAGTCACAGTTAAGTTTTTCCCTTAAGGGGATCATTATACCTCACCTTCCCTACATAGATTTCATTCATTAACAAGATTTCTTTCAAGTTAATTCGCCAAACAACACCGATTAGTTGACAAGTTCTTTGACACTAGTTTGACCACTGATTTAGCCTTAATTTGCGTTTCGGAAACTCAAAATGACGATTGACATACAATTTACCTGAAATATTTGACCACTGTGTCAACTGACAGCGTGGTCAAATTAACCTAGTTGACTATCCTTTCAGCAACTCAAATGGCAGTTGACTATAGATTTAACAGCTGATTAGTTGATTGCTATGATGATCATCGTTTCAGAAACCGGCCGTAAGACTATAATTGTCAATTTTAGATATTTTGGTTCATTTACACTTTCAAGAATAGACTTGTTCAATTGAATAATAAGAAATATCCTGTAATTTTATGAATAATTCACTACATAAACCCAAAATAAAGGTTTCTACAAATTTGAAAACATACATATGATCCTATGCACATTCCCTAATCTAATTTTTTATGGGTTCGCAATACCCTTCAGGGGGTTGCTACTAAAAACAAGCCTTGTATCCCAGATCATATCCTCAAGATGTAACAAAAACTTTCGTCTGAGTGTCTTCACATATTGAGATACCCTGTTGACTTATTGAGGTTGGATATTTTTGCATGAGACGTCTTGTACGTCCATAGAATCATACGAAACTGAGTACTGTGATTTCAACCGTTTCTTAGATAAGGAAATTTAAGTCTATACTTAACCCTATTCCCATCAAAGTCCGAAACAGCTGCATCACATTCGGCATAAAAGTCGATGGACAACGAATGTCCCAACGACTTTCGTTCCGGTTCTGCACCGTAAAAAACTCATTTCGTATCATCTTCGCTCGGAATTCGATCGGCGAACGTATAAAATGAATCCTACGGCGTTTTCACGGTCGCACGGTTGAAATCCTCTCATTAATGCTGAATATTGTGAACCAATTTACGTAGTAGGCTTCCTTAATTACCGCATGTGGGATTTTAAGTCTCAAACTACCGCTTCCTGACTAATTCATTATTAATTGACTTTCACCCGTGCGATTGTAACGACAAAAATTGACAGATTGTGGAAATCGATAAGTAGCGGTGACAGTTTCTCGGTCGGATGGGGAAAAATCCTCGGTTCGAGAATACTTGTCGATGAATTTGATGTATATAATTATCTTAATCGTGTGGAACGGCTGCTAATTAAACGCAATAAGTCGATATTTCATTATTTGTCGTTTGTAGTGGAACAGGTAGTCTCATAATTTTTGGGACGCTGTGCATTCAATGATTTCATTATGCAGTTTTGCCAAGAATATTAAATTCCGGAATGGCGGACAGTGCGGCTGCTGTATTTCTGTTCAGCAGTTGGTGCTATGATACTTGAGGTCCTGTCAAACTTTCTAACTTTAATGAAGACGATATTAAGACTGCTTTGGGAGAGGTTGGTTCAGGGTCGGTTGGTTCCGATGGTATTGGATTGGGCTTTCTGAGGCTCATTGTGTGTGAGATTCTTCCTGTGCTCTCACACATCTACAGTGTTTCACATCAAACTGTCCTTCTTCTCAGTGCATGGAAATATGCTGAAATCACTTCCACACCTAAATGCCAAAATCCAGAGTACTTTAGACCCATTTCCATACTCCCAACTCTATCTGAAATTTTTGAAAAGATCATTAAAGGCCAAATTCTTACTTATTTAAACAAAAATAATCTTCATAATTGCTACCAGTCGGGGTTTCGCCAAAAACACAGCACGACAACTGCCCTTACTAAAATAACTAATGATATCAGTTCAATCAATGGATTAAAAGCTACTCACTGTTTAGTAGACTTCAGTAAGGCCTTCGACTCTCTCGACTTCGATATACTTTTAGCCAAGCCGCCTCTGCTAGGTTTTGCTAAGAATACCATAGCCTTCTTCTACTCTTATCTGAAGGATCGCGAAATATCTGTTGAGATAGGTGGCAGCTCCTCTGATTCGGTGACCACGTTTTCAGGTGTTCCGCTGGGGAGCGTGTTGGATCTTACTTTGTTCTCTCTTTATGTATCCTTCACTGAATGATTCCTTGGACATTAAATTTCACCTTTTCACAGATGACCTACAAATATATGTCCACATTTCCGTTGAGGATTTCTCGGCTACTATCGAAAATTTAAACAGGAATTGGGTTTGATTGACGAAGTAAATAATAAAATTGTCCTCAACAATGCTGTTGTTCCCTACTCCAATGAGGTTAGAAACCTTGGTATCTTATTGGACGGAACTCTATCCTGGAATAATCAGATTGCGTCTATCAGTTCAAGACTCTTCCGTATCTTGCATCAACTTGTTGCCCTTCGAAACCAGGAAAAGATTATTCTTCTGTCTTGTACATCCTATACTCGATTATGCTGACGTAGCCTGGGTCTCACTATCACACAGCTGATGAAACTGGAGCGTTTACAAAATGCAACTACAACTTATGGAAATTTGATCATATAAGTCGATGCAGGCAAAATATGGGATTGCTACCCATCAAACAACGTCGAATTTGGCATCTTCTTTTACTGGGGTTTAAGGTGTTGATCTCTCTCGAGCCTGGGTACCTTTATGCTGGTTTTTGTCTCCTGGGGATGGGGTCCGTCAAGCAAGGACACTCTATAACTTCACCTTGAGGATACCACTTCACTCAACTAGTGTTTGCTCGAATAGCTTCACAGTTGTGTTTCCCTGGCTCTGGAATCGCCTCCCACCGGAGGGTAACTTACCTTTCATTTAGGTACTGCCTCAGGAGATATTTGAGTGCTTCACCTATCACACTTACTTGAGACCCAAGTTCAATATGTTATAAGCATTTTGATATTTCATATTTGGCAAATATCCCTCTGTAGTCCAGTTTAATTTGAATGAAAATTACCTTCCACAGCATCCACTATTGAATCTGAATTATTTAAAAACGTGAAATTCCATCACCCCCCATATATATGAACGGGACCAAATGTGGAAAAATGTTATAGAAAAAAAATTTATCTTTTGACGTCAAGAATATATGGTTAAAATTAACGCATTGATCAGAGACTCACCCGTATAAAACTGTTATTACAGGGTATCAAGAGAGATTATTAATTCGCCTGGCGCCTATAGAAAAAAAATATTGTATATAAAGATCATCTATTCAAGGAATAAAAAACTAAAGCTCAACTCTTTCGGAAGATAAACAATATACGGCCGTTCAGTCGACCGGACCGGACATATTCAAGACTGACAACGTATTCGCCATCACTAAGTCGAATTTAACGATCAACACAATCTGCTTTATATTCGAAACTAATAGACGTTGGGGAAAACCACAGTACACTGTTCTACTATCACGAAGTGCGCAAACAAAAATACATACTCTCAATCTTACAATTTCCACGAAACGTAATTAACTCCTTTCAGCTTATATTGTACTAACGAATTCACCTTTTAAATGAAAATTTAAGTAATGAAACTTCTTTTAAAAAATTTAATATATCAGATAAAAACAAAATTGATGAAATAGATTTCAACTTGGATGACATAGTAATCGTAGATGTTTATTACAATAATGGAGGTACAGAGTTCAGGCTGAAATTATTGAAAGATCACCTGTTTCATTTAAATTAATGTTGTGTGAAAGAAGAGGAATTATAAAACGAAAAGTTAATCAAATGCTAAAATTTTCAAATGATGGTCACAATAATACGGATACAGAACTTAGGAATAATATTGGTCTCAGGAGATGTGAACGATTAAGAAATTTGAACAGTTAGGGTGAAGGTTCAGAATTTCTGTTTATATGTATATTGTACAATATAACAGGTAGATTAGATAAGTAAATTTAGTTTAGATGATGAATAGAGAAATTTTATAAATTTGGACTCATTTTAGAAATTACAATGTTGAAGTGATTCTCTTGGTATTTTTGAATTTTGAGAAATGAGAAATATTCCTTATAAAAATATTTATTTTATTTCTCTAGAATTTGATTGAATTGTAATTAAATGGGTGAGATCGTAATAATATATTATTAAATAATACAATATACAATATATTGCATACAATATAATTATAATAATTATATTGTATATTATTGTGCGCATGATTGATTGTATCAGTCGTAGGATATAAGGATTAACATTTGTTTTATGATCAGTATTCGGTAGTAATCTTATTAAAGTAGTAGTCAGAGTAGTAGTATTCGGAAAAGGGTAATAATTAATGGATGTATGCAGAAATTAGTGTAGAATAAAGCTATAAATATTAATTGAATTATCTTATGGACATGACAGATGGGTTGAAATTTGATGAACAAGATATGTTTGAACCTTTGAGAAAATTGAATTTCAAATGTGCATAACTTTCCAGCTATTCGACGGATTTTGCCTAGTGACGAACTAACCTACCTTTATGACCTAGTGGACATGTTCACTTTTGCAACGCATTCTCCATTAGGGAGTTGAACCCAATAATAGTTTGAGACCATTTTCAGCTAGAAATTCGAAAATGGTAGCTGCTGAAGCTCAAAAACAAAGATATCCAAAGATGAAATTAACAGGAAAAAATCACATATTCTTTTTCTCTCATCTATACGGAAACATTGCAACCAGTCGACAGTACAGAGATATCGTAATATCCTTGAGCCTAAACAATGCTTTAGTCCCCATTTCTTTCCCATGATAATCGCATTTTCTACAACAATTTATGAAAGAGACCTCAATGACCCCAGCAACTGTAACACTCGTACTTTTCACGAAATCCCAACGCGTAGAACCAGCTCGGCCATAATTCCATCCTGAAATGATCCACATTCATGTACGTGCAGAAATGCAAATAAGGTCGTAAT
This sequence comes from Micraspis discolor, assembly GCA_030674115.1. NCBI lineage: Eukaryota > Metazoa > Arthropoda > Insecta > Coleoptera > Coccinellidae > Micraspis > Micraspis discolor. The sequence goes on from JARTUT010000447.1 coordinate 1,278,350, forward strand.
TACGTACTGCCTGCTCGGTCACGATATCCGCAAAGATATGGGCTGGAAGCTTTATTAGAGACAGTTTAGAGCCGGAGTGGTGGTCTCAAAGTTGGAACAATGACTGATACGCCTTGTTCAACCCTGCTAGACAAGATTTGCTTTCTAACAAACGGGCGAGGCCGAACTACCTACGCAATAACTACTTGTTACCTCTTTGCCTGGCACAAGCCGACCGCCAGCTACCATTGTAACCGACTTGCTACCACTTAATACAATAGCCTTCGTGCTGATTACCTTTCTTCTAAGATTTTTTCGAAGTTGTTTTCACCAGACGCATTGTTTGGGCTGTTCGCCCTCAAATGCTAGGCGTGCTGATAGCTTTGGGGCACGCTCCAATCACGATCTTATGGTACGTGAGGTTTATTTATAATGCGATCGATAATTTCGATTGAATTGAGGAAATTGAAATCGATATCGATAGTAAATTGGTGTTAGCGTTAATCGAATTTTATTTCGAAACGGTGGTCAGATACTTCTAGCGAATATTTGCATGTAATGATGCTAATGATAATGGATATTGTTGGTTACACCCTGTTGGCCGTTTATTACTGATAAATTTTGACTTGGCTTCACTCAAATTTGCAACATTTATTTATTGAATCATTTGATGTTGAGCATCTATCTCTTATTGTTATTTTATCTACCAATGTTTTGATAGACTTCCTCTATCGTCGTCAGGGTGAATTAGCTTTTTGAAGCAGAAAATGTTAGAAAATTCTATGTGAGTGGCACTCATCTATGATTTGATGACTTCTTCAAATTCAAGCAAACAATCAGTCAAAAGTTGCTTACATGATGGCTTCATTTTCTGAAATTATATATATATTTGCATATAATTATTTATTTTCATTCGATGATTTTCATTCAAAGGGTAATGGACCAACTTCCAACTATTGGTGTCTAATACCAATATCTTTTTATTCCTACTCTCAAAAAGTGCTGATCTTCCGATGTAAGCCTTTTTCTCTTTATACCTACTGATCAGAATCTGCTCTGCAGATTGCACTTAAAGATATTAATGCTTTCAGAAAATTTAATTTCCATTGTAAGAATTAAGTAAAATTATCACGGGTGCGTTTCAACAGTTCTCATAAAAATAAATTAGAAGGCACTGACGAAAGGTCAGATGGCTTTAGCGTTCTCATTAAATCAAATCAAATAATATTTATTTTCCACATCAGCTACATTAGATGTATTTGAGAATAGGAAAACATGTCAAATTTATTAATACAATACAATATGTGTGCACTGGAATTATTACTCTTTTTGCAGAAGTCCAGGAATTCTTGAATGCTGTATGGTTCACTTCCTATAATGTAGTCTTGAATTGTTCTTCTAAATAAATTGGAGTCGATCAGTAATTGAATTTTTCTAGGTATTAAGTTGAATAATTTGATACACATGTACCTTGTTCCTTTCTCTGTAAGGGATAGTGAGTGTGGTGGTACTATAAGAGGTTGCATCCTTCTGGTGTTGTTCGAGTTCAGATGTTCACAGAAAATATTTTTATTATTATATAGGAACATTAAGATTTTAAAGATATACTGCCCATAAACGGTTACAATTCTGTTTTCCTGAAGTGTCCCCTGCATGACTCTCTGTAACCCATCCTGAGAATTGTTCGTAAAGCCAACTTCTGGGTGTAGAAAATTTGTGATGTATCTGAGCTTCTCCCAGGATATGATTCCATAGCTCAATTTGGCGTGAAACATGGCAAAGTATACAGATTTCAGAACACATAACTCGACTGATCTCGTAGAACCCTGATACAGTAGACTTTAATTTTTTATTCAGTTGTTCGATATGTGAGAAATATTTAAGATGTTGGTCTATATGTATGCCAAGAAACTTGGCCGAATTACTTACAGTTATTTCATTCTCTTTATAATCAATATTTTGAGGGTATGTTCTATTGGTTCTGTCAGTCCTGAATATAATGCATTCTGTCTTTGTGGCATTAACAACCAAGTGGTTTTTGTCCCATCAGTTACCCATTTGGTTCATGGAAGTGTTGAAGTTCTCTACTGCCATTGCAACATCTGAAGATGGATTCAACGCATTGGTATCATCTGCATACATTACAATATTGAAAGTGTCAGCAGGAAAATTTTCAGGTAACTCATTGATGTAAACAACAAATAATAGTGGACCCATTATTTCTCCCTGGGGACACCCACATCTCGTATGAGCTCACTTGATAGGTACTCGCGATCTCCCTCTACCAGCATAACTCTTTGCTTCTTGTTCTCTAAATAACTCCTTATGAGCTCAAGTTGTTTATCTCTAACTCCATATGGTTCTAACTTTGCAATAAGTACTTTGTGATCAATGGTATCGAAAGCCTTTGATAGATCCATCAGTACACCAATGGGTACATCACCTCGTTCAATTGTCTTTATGATATTATCAGTCATCTCGAATATGGCAGACTCCTTGCTTCTGTTTTTGATGAAACCATGCTGACATTTGGTTATTACGTTGAACTTTTGGAAGAAGTTTATCAATCGTTTCGCCAAAATCTTTTCAAATACTTTAGCAAAAGATGTCAGTAAGCTAATTGGCCTATATTAAGCTATTTGCCAGTAATTAATCAGGTTTCAAGATGAAAATGAACTGACATTGTAACTGACGGTGTTCCGCAGGGTACTGACCACTGGTCGCACTTGTTTATCATTTACATTAATGGTCTCTCAAAAGTGAATACCCAGGGCAAAATATTTAATTTTGCGGACTACATCACTGTGGTATACGGAGGTAATACATGGGAAAAAGTAGAAAACTTGGCTGAAACATAAGTCGAAATAATTATAAATTAGCTCCAACATAACAAATTAACCTTGAATACAGATAAAGCCGTCTACTCATCCTTCTATGGGTCTTCCATGAGAGATATCAGTTTAACAGAGTCTGAATCCGTGAAGTTTATTGTTATTGTGAACAGACACATGAAATTGGATCATCACTGCAACTTTCATAGAATCAGGCTACAATAATAGACTGAAAACAGGAGCTGCTTCCATTGATTTATCTTCGGCATATGACACTGTGTGGAAAGATGGATTAATTTTTAAACTCTATACCCATCTGAAGTGTGGGAAACATTACGAAAACAACGATTATTAGAAAATATGTTATCTGATAGAAGGTTTCGTGTTTTTATTGACAATAAGAGTAGCAATTTCAAAACATTGAAAAACAGTCTTCCTCAAGGAACAGTTCTAGCTGCTTTACTTTCCAATTTATATCTCAGTGATTTAACCAAGACATCATCTCAGAAATTTTCTTATGCTGACGACATTGCTATTGCTAACCAACATTCTGATTTCCATACTCTGGAAAACATACTGTCATCTGATTTGGAAATTTTAAAGAATTATTTTATTGGTATCTTGTTTCCATCTGAATAATCATGAAAAATATTCGAAATTAGCTGTAACTTTCAATGATACTCCTATCAAACATAAAATCTATCCAAAATACTTAGAAGTTAAATTAGATCCATCTCTCAATTATAAGGCCCATTTAAATGATCTGAGCCTAAAACTGAAAACTAGGAATAATATTCTTCAGAAATTAGCTGTATCATCTTGAAGTGCTGATGTTTTCACTCTTCGCACAGCATCTGCAGCCTAAGTATTTTCTGCAGCTGAGTATTGTAGTTCTGTTTGATTTAATAGTGCACATACACGAAAAATCGATGCACAATACATCCATTAGAGTACCACCATAAGACCTACACCGGTTCATTGGTTACCAGTTTTGTCTAAAATTGTCCCTCCCCATATTCGCTGAGACATTGCAGCTCTGAATTCCTGGAGCAAATATCTTCCTGATATATTACCAATTATTTCATAGATTCCACAAAACGAAATTCCAAAATTGAAGTCGTGTAAACACTTCTGGTATAATGCATTCTTCAATATGTGAAATAGGATATTTTCTTAGCGCGTCTTCGTGTATCTATAATCCTAAGATAACGAACTATTCCCTTTTATTTGTTAGGCGCCTTCTATACAAGCCAATTGAACGGATTTGTTCGAGATGACGTTTTCTAATATTCATTAGGGGACCAAGAGCGACTCGGATGTGTTATGTTGAAAGGTTAACATTTGCATCTCAAGAGTTGAGAGAAATAAGAGTTATGACGAAGTACCCTAAGTGCAGTGGTGGGAACTATGTTAAACCCCATTCCTCTAAAGTCGACCAATAGGCAGTTGGGGGTGTAATCCTAAAATAACGAAAGGGACTGGAGATCAAATGGTCCTATCGAAGGTACATTCGAACTCTAGACGCCAAGTCGAACTCTAGACTCTAAAGACGATTAAGACAATAGTGTTGACTCTAAAGACGGTTAAAACGAAAGTGTTGATGGTAGACATTTCGTGAGTTTGAGAACTATTAGCCAAAGTAAGAACTGAACGATCGTTTCAGAACTTAGACGAAACTCAGTATCGGCCTTTTGTATTCATATAGTATTAGACGATCATTTCATTTATTTTTTTGTTGTTGTAAATAAACTTGTAAATACGGAAGCCGTGTTTATTTCAAATTTAGACGTCATTAAGACGGAAATCTATCACAACCCCTAGACCATTGATAAAAATGCCTAAAAATATGAACATAAGCGATAAAGAATTATGGAAGATTAAGTGAAACTCTTATGAAATATTCAACAAAGAACTCAGTTCCAAGCGCAAGTTGTAAATGTAGACATGCAGAAGAACATCACCCCATCAATTATTGTGTCATATATAAATTTTAAGATGGTTTTAGAGCTATTCATGATATTTCTGATTCTTTATTGAAAAGTGTTATTACTTTCAACCAGATTTGATACGTATATTTTGTATTCGGTTCTTTTTTTCTGCTTTTGTATTTTCATTTCCAGATTCGATGTAGGCAACTTGAAGAAGCCTCTTTGATTATCAATAGAAGGCCACTCTTGAAGAAAAAAGTCCCTCTAATACACTGCTCAACAATTGATAGGGATCACTTACTTTTTCTAAATTTATTTCTGAAATATTGGCTCCAAGATCAGTCAGATATCAGAGTATTTTCAGTTGTTAATATGGTTCACTTGAGAAAGGAATGAAAAAATGGAAATTGAGAAAAAAAGACTTCATTAGGAACAATCAAAACTCTGTATTTGAATAGCATTCCTTGAAGTTCCACCTGCTTACATCACGAACATTGTTGTAACCCAGATGGATATTGAGAAGTCGATAAGATCCTTAGATCAGAGTAAGGGTGCTGGTCCCGATGGAATTCCAGCCTACTTTATCCGCCGCTGCCCTGTCCTGAGCGAGCCACTTCATCATATTTTCAACCTACCTGTAAGTACTGGTACTTTTCCACGTCGCTGGAGGGTGGCGGCGGTTTTTCCAGTCTTCAAGGGAGGCGATAAGCGCTCTGTAGTGAACTACAGACCTATTAGTAAACTGTGTATATTTTCTAAAATACTGGAATCCTTAGTATGCGGTCACCTGTCACATGTCCTAATGAGTCAGATAATCTCTCCTTCTCCTAATGTAGGTTTATTTTGGTTTTTAAGCTTTTGTTTTGTTTACTGGTGTTTTTTTGTAAATTTTTTTGTATATTTCGTGTTTTGGGTGTTGATGTTTATCAAAACAGAATGTAAACTACTTTAATTTATATTTTTCTACAAGATATTTCGCTTATTGGTGTAAACTGTGAATACTGTTTATGGGGCAACCTGTCTGTATTCCTTGTACATTAAATAAATAAATAAAAACATAAAATTTTATGATGAAACCACAAGAAGGCTGAAGTTTCGGTAGAGCTAATACCTAGTTGGTCCCCACGAGCTCGTCTGAAGCATTCTACCCTACGAGGTATACTTTCATTCAAACGATTTATAAAATTTTGGAGCAAATTCGTCCAAATATCCCGTAAAGCGTTAGAAAGGTCCTCCAGGTTATTGATCGGTTGTTCTAAGGTTGATAATTGTCTAGACATCTCAAACCAAACATGTTCGATGTAATTCATGTCTGGAGAGCGAGCTGGCCTGTCCATCCTATGAATAGCATGAGTTTCTAGCGCTTCATTAACCAGGCGACTACGATGTGGACGGGCATTATCGTCAAATAAAATGAAATTCTCGCCCAAGGCAGCCGCAAACGGAACAATTATGGGTTCAATAATTATATCATTATATCTCTGGCTGGTCATTGTGGTGTTCTGCAGAACAACCAACTCTGTGCGTTGGTTCAAACAAATGCCTCCCATACACATATAGAACCTCCACCAAAAGCTGTTGTGGGCACCATAAACTGTTCTGCATACCTTCGACCTCTTTTCCTCCAAGCTAGAAATCGTCCATCGGAATTGACCAAATGAAATCTAGACTCATCCGTAAATAAACATCGGTTCAAATCTTCAACTGTCAAATTGCGGTGCTCCTCAGCCCATTGCCGTCGATGAACCCGGTGTTTCCTATTCAAACAGGGATTTGTTACCCTCCTACGTGCTCTCAAACCACGAACATGTAGTCGTCGTCTTACAGTCTGGTTCGAAATTAGATTTCCTGTTGCAACTCTCAGTGATCTGTTGTGCCGCGACGCCGGGTAAGTGGGATTTCTCCTAGCATTGAGGATCAAAAGACGATCTTGGGCAGCTGTTGTACTGCGCTGCCGACCTCCCCATGAACATAAGCTACTGAGTCGTATTGGATGAACCTATTTCAAGCCCGACTCACGACACTTTGCGAATCATTCAACCGCCGGGACACTTCTCGCTGGGACAAACCTTCCTGTATCCACCGTATGATTTGGTCCAGTTGCACGGGAGCCAAACGTCTTCTCGGCACGACTGATAAGCTGATATTGTTCTCATTTCTTCAATTATTGTCACCTTATGTGTTTGAACGAGAGAAAAAAACAGATTTAATAACAAATACCACATTGCTTTTCACTCCACCTGTAAAAGCCTACTGATAATAATCAATTTTGTGAACAAGAGCCGATGAAGTGAGGAAAAATTTGATATTATCAACTCAAAACATCTTAATTTTTCCTTTGAGAACATATAATGTACAGATATTCACGAGATAACTTGAAAAAATACAAATGAAGAGAAGTTCATAAGTGATTCCTGGCAATTGTTGGTCAGTGTATATTTGAGCATATTTCTGTTCACATAACAATACTTTTGTGGGGAGCCAGGGCCTTTTTTTACTGGGCTGTATCTCAATCTGCAAATCTTTATATCTGAGCATCTTTTCTGAATCGTTTTGTATTATATTAAAATCAGAAGGGATGGCTACGTCCATAATTAATCCATGTTTTTTCTTCTAGTCTTTAAAGATCACATCTGGTTTGTTCGAAATTATTTTTCAGTCTGTATGCACCGGTGTGTCCTGAAGGGGGTCCAAAATTAACGCAAGATTTGAATTAATTAATTATTGAATATTTTTTTATTCTTAAACGACATAGAATAGGGTATTTATGGAAGAACATATGGGGCAAACGGCCTCCACGGCTTTGTAAACACATACGCATGCGTTTGTCGAAATTTTCCATTACCGTTCTGAATAAATGAGGCTGAATTTTGTTGATGCAACGTTGAATCTCCTCCTTTAATGCATGCATGGTTGTGGGTTTACTGACATAGACATGAAATTTCAAATAATCGCAGAAAAAAAATCTAATGATGTCAAACGGCCAATTTTGACACCGAAACGAGAGAGTACACGGCACAGGTCAATGCTTGACCAGCCTAATTTTATCGACACAAAAGTATGGTCCATTTATGCCTCCAGCCTAGGATGATTTTGGTCCAAAAATCATTCATTTGCTGTTGTTCTCTTTAATCCATTCAACAAAATCTTTTCGTTGTGCATGGTCACTAGGCTTCAGTTGTTGTATTAATTGAATTTTGTAGGCATGGAGACACAGATCTTTAGTGAGTATACGCTGTGGAGAGCTTCTTGAAACTTGCCATTCTTGTCAACGACGCTGAATTGAGGTTTCTGGATTATCACCGACACTCGCCTCTATATTGACATTTGGACAGATTGTTTTAGGACGACCAGTGTGTTTGAAGTCTCACATGAATCCTATCTCTGGGAATATTTCAATTGATCTCTTCAGAGTTGACGAAGTCAAAACACTATTTCGACTATATTTTGAATGAAATCTTCGAACTGATGCCGCCAATCATTCATTAGTTTTGAATTATGTTTCAACAATGAAAACACTTTATTCTATTGCATAACACTCCATTTTTAATAACCGTAAACTGTGAGCTGTCGATTCATTATGTTTTTAGGGTTGTCAACACTACTGCACAAATGGTAATAAATTCTAATATTGCGTTAATTTTGAGACACCCTGAAATGATTGTTACATCTTTATCTGCCACAGGGTCCGAAATTTGTTGATAACATTTGTCATTTACTGCTTGTAGTATTTAGTGGAGCTGTCTGGCTACTGAATTCTGTGGTTCTAGATCAGTATATGTAGCTGGCAAAATTATATTATTATTTTTATCATTATTATATAAGGAATAGTCACCTTTTAAATCATCTGTTGTCACAATTAGGTATTCTTTGTTTCAATGTCACAAAATAACTATGACTAAACTTTCCAGAATTCCTATCTTGTTCGCTAACCAGGATCTACAAAAATCGAAATTTCGTCCTTCCCTCCAGCGAATCCGATACATATCTCGCTGACCACCCATCAATCATCAAATTCTCGATCCAGCAGCCTGTCCGAAGTTATCGAAACCGCAAAAATGCCTGTGCACTTTCTAACTACGCCGATGCCAGTACGGGACGTTTTTCGACATGACGAAACCCAAATAAACGCCTGAAGATAACTATTAGAGAATCGGTTTCCTCATCTTATTAACGGCCCGAAAAAAAGGAGCGATCCGATCTAGTTGGTCCTGATTCAACGAGAGATCTCTAGCTACGCCCGAAATTTCTTCAGACGCGGTCTGATAATCTGCGTAACTTTCGTCGCACATTTGGGTTTCTTGTCTGTTTTTTTTTGTTTAAATCCTAGCTACCGATTCATCTCCGAGCTTCCAGGTGAAGGTGCTTCGATCTGTACGCAATTGGGGAAAGCTGATTGTAATGACTTGCAATCAGTTTGGTCGGATGGGTTTCCTCACAGTGTTGACAAAGAGGAGCATGCACAATATCGAAGAAAAAGCATTCTGTAAGATACCTTGACATAAAAAGCGGAATTGCGGTTGTGGATATGCCAAATAGAATCTGTGTTAGATGAAATCGATTGGGTTTAAATTTGAAATCGATTGGGAGAAGGTAATTTTTCTCTTTTATCAGTTTGTTTCTAATGTAAACGTACACTATTGTTCGCCCAATTGTGCGTTATATTCGGATATCGATCCAAAAATGGTGTGACTTCTTGATTTTTTATTCAAATATTTTTTTGATCCTTGGTTTACAGTTTTCCTGTTATCAAACAATATTATCAGTGTGGGTTTAAGGGTAGAGTAGAAATTAATTTTACAAAGCACATACAGCTCATTGTATGCCATAACACCTTCACGAAAAAATCTCAGTAAAAATTAAGAAACCACTGACGTGAGGTCAGGCTAAGTTACTACCGCCTAAATACTCAAACAATAACGAATCTATTACCTTTCTGTTCAGGTGAACAAAGAGTATTTTCCCGTACTCTAAAACTATGTGATACAAATACAAACGTCCAAATGAAACATAGATCTCAAATTAAAAATAACTTTTCAGAGTTTTCCTTAAGTTTTGTTCGTAGCTTAAATTCCAATCCCCTAAAAACCTACGTCAGTACTTTCCTAAATTTTGACAACGTACTTTATTTCAACGTAATGAAAAATTTCCATTAATTTCCCTCCTACTGACACTGATTCATTAATCCGACCCATGTCAAGCGAATAGGTATATATGATAGCATCGATCAATTATACGTGACGGACTTAATCTGTTTCTCTTTTCTCTTAAGTATATGAAACAAAAATCATATCTTTGGATGGAAAGAAGCTACGATACTGGAATTTGAGAATATGTGAGTTATGTTATGTTATGTTCAAATGTGAAGGTTATTTGGGTTCTTGGCTCTAGGGGGCTATTTATAATCAAACAATCATTCGCACATACACCTATATTGTTTCCTTCATCAGGATGCTGAAAAATTTTTCAGCATCCTGAAGGAACCAATATAGTTCCGAAATATAGGTGTATGTACCAATGGTTGTTTGATTATAAATAGCCCCCTATAGCCAAGAACCCAAATAACCTTCACATTGTTACTAAATCCACGGCTAATCTCCTCCAATATTGTTATGTTTAAAGACGTCAGTATATTTCATGAGGTAAAGAGAACTGAAAAAATTTTTCTTTCAGAAGCCTATTATTTTCAACTCAATTGCGAGATCTTCATCAAGTAAGAACTTGATCCGATGGATATTTTGAGAGTTATATAGAAAACTAATATTCAGATGCTCATAACTCCTGAATCATTAGACGTATTTGGCCCGATAAGAAACTCGTCTGAGAATTTCATTATTCCGATCTTCCCTGAAGATTTCAGCTCTCCAACTCATTCCGTTTGGTCGTAATCGTGCCCACGGACGGACATAATCGATTTTTTATCATCGAGTCTATACGGAACGATTTATATGACTTTTACCCAAATATTCGAAAAACACGTTTGTACAAATATATAAGCATTCTGTTCAGGTGAACCAGAGCGCCAAAAAGTCTTTTTTTCCCGTATAAATTGGATAAATGTTAATGCAGAACTAGTTCACATAGACAACTGGACACTTCAAATTTGATATTTTCTAGTTGATCTTGCATCCCTAGTTTCTGTCTAAGATTTCGGCAAAACACAATATAAAGATAGTTCAATCTGAAATTGAAAAAGGCCAATGCATGCGGATTAGAAAAATATTACCATACAGTGGCACGACAAGGGCCTTTGAAAAGTAAAAGAAAACGAAAGAAAATTATTAATGAAGTTCTGAAAAATATCAAAAAATGACTCGAAAGAAAATGCGAATGCTGGAGTATCGACTTCTGCCTACCTGGTTTCACAGTACGGCTGAATGAACTTGTCCAGGCACTCACTGGCGAAAATAGTCACTTTTCACTAGAGTTCGAATTTGTAGATTTGTCGAGAAAGTTATTTATTTCCAAGAAAACTATTTCTGTACTTCATCGGATGAACGCCATTTCAGTACTCGTTGTTCGACATAGGTCATATGCTCCAACATATGTTACACGTTAATCGGAAAATAAAATGAACATATACAGAGTGCATCACTATTGAATCGAGCAAGCAACTCGTAATAGAAATGAATGAAACCAACAAAATTTAATTAAACTAATAAGTTGCAGTAACATACAGGTTGTCCCGTAATTCAACGTGAAGCGGTTAATGGGCGATATGCTAGGTTATACCAGTTCAAGCAAAAATTAAAGAAAAAATCTATGTCACTTGGTTAAATGGTAATAGGTATATTTTTATAGTCGCAAATTTTTTAATTCTGCAGTGATTTTTCTTAAATAGTAATCCTAAATAACCATGCTATTGATTACAGTCACAAATCCATTGTTAGGTACAATTGTTTTATTTTTATTTTAATTTTTCAGATACCATGCTATTGATTACAGTCACGAATCTATTGTTAGGTATAATTGATTCGTTTTTATTTTTTTTCAATAATTTTTTTTTTTAATTTTTGCTAGGTCTGGTATAACCTAGCTTATTGCCCAGTAACCACTTGACGTTGAGTTACGGGACACCCTGTATGTAAACAAGGAGTATTTGTTGAATTTCTAAAATGAATATTTGGGTGCTCGGCAAAAAGGGCTTTTTTGAATCAAACATTTGCCCAGTTGTATATGGGGTGTCCCTATTAAATTATTATGCAAACTGTTCATGCTAAATGTTTCAAATCTTTTGAATTCAATCATTATTATGTTATCAGAATCTTGTTAAGAAAAAGTCTGATATAAAACTCTTCAGTGCAAACGCTGGAAATATTCTAGTTTGATTATTTCGACAATTTGTCAGCGACAATAATCTCAGTCAATAGTTGTTGAAGAAATAAACATTATTATATTTTTAATTAATGGAAAATTCATTGCTTTTTACAATTAGATGGTACAACACTGAAATTAAAAAATGACCTGAATATCAATAACCTCGATATTCATTTAAAATTACATGAATCTGTAATGAAGATCTATTGAGATATGGTGTATTCAAGAAGTTTAAGATCATCACGTTTCTAATTTGAAAATCTTGAGTTGACACGAATTTGAGTTGTCCGTGTTCATGGTCATCTCATCAACGCCAAATATATTTTAAATAAAGGGTGATGCATGTAGAGGTACCCTCTGTGGTGGGGATTTATTTGCATATCGCCCACACGTCGTGTAAACTGAAGTGATATTCTTGTTCAGTTGTGTATGAAATTTCATAATGGAACGACTTAGCCGGGCACAGCGTCTACAAATTGTTCACCTTTCTTACGAAAATGGGCGTACTGCGATTAATGTGTATTGAGCACATAGAACGACTTACGGTTCACATAATGGGACTACCGAATGCACAATTCGCTCTACCATCACTAAGTTTGAGAGTCAATATTCTTTATTGGATAATACTCGACCAAATAGACAACATCCAGCTCGTAGTGAAGAGAATATGGCGGCGATGGGAGGGAGTGTATGTGATGACCCTGAAGTGTCGATTCATCACCGTTCTCAACAGCTTGCCTTTCGTATTCAACGACTTTGCGGGTTTTACGTGAGGATCTTTCTTTGGAAGCTCACATAATTCAACTAGTCCAAAAACTGAAGCCAACTGACCTACCGAAGCGTTTAAGTTTTAGTCGTTGGGCTCTTGACAAGCTTGTAGAGGATCCACTCTTTTCGACAAAAGTTTTGTTCACTGTTGAGGCCCATAATTTGGCTTAATGAGTTAGTGAACACCCACAATGCCTGATTCAATGGGAACAAACAGAATGCTCGAATCTGGGGTGATGAACAACCCGAAGAGTCTCAAGAATTACCGTTAAATCTAGATAAAACAACTGTTCGGTGTGGTTTATGAGCCGATAGAATAATCGGTCATTATTTACTATGAATGGTGACCGTTATCGCATCACGATAACAAAGTATTTGTTGCCCTAAATTGAAGCCCGTGGTCTCGACAATATATGCTTACAACAAGATGGTGCCACTTCCCATACAGCCCGTAGTTTTTTTTATTTTTATTGAAAATAAGTACTTGTAAATGCATCACCATTTATAAACAGTGAACAGTTCTATAATACTACGAATTAACAGAATTGAAGATTGTGAATGTTGTTTGGAAACAACTTTTTTCATCGAAATATTCACAAGTATGAGGGTCCTCCTCTTCGCCTTTATTTTTGCTCACATTAATCCATCGCATAAAGCTATTTAATTTTTATCGAAATGATTCCATATTGATAAAATTGTACTCTAAAAATCTAGTCTGTTACCAGCACCAACAACCGGAAACTGAAGAGGTTCGAAAATATTGTAGTGATGAAATGATTTATTTATCTCAAGCCAGAACGCACAAATTTTTATTTCAGAATTCCGATTCCTTATCCATAAACGTCCAAGACGTCATCTACATAATGATCGTTATGAGAATTTCAATCAAGACCAAGCAGAATGGAAATATAACTTGTCCTATAATGTGATAAATCAAGCGACATTTCTTGAAAAATTCAACAGTTTATATTGTCAGAATGTACGAAATCGGAGACAGTACAAGGTACAGTAGTTCACGATATCTGACACACAAGGATCTCCAGGAATCCAGTTCATATGCACTGTCCCTTTTACTGATTTATATAGTCTGGAATTGATTAGTGAAAAGGAAATCACATTCGAGCAGAGCATTTTCAATTGAGGAATGGATAATTCATTTGTCAGCTGTGATTTATTGGCATTTTCTTCTGAAAAATGAGCCGAGCCTGTCATATGGACAAATGTAGATTTTTCCTATTCCGGGATAAATGAGATTTATGATTGCCTTACTGTATATAATGTGTATGTTTGTGGGAGTGCCCAATGGATTATTGTCGAACATAAATCACAAATTCTTATCTTTCTGATATTCAACTATCCGAATATTCATACATGAGGTTCAAACAAGATGAACTCGACTTTTTTCACTAATCAGAGCTCGATTGATACATTTATTGGAAAATGTTCAGCTACTGTAACGTGAGAAAATCCAGCAATCAATCAGGAAAACATGAATTGAGTGACAGTGAAGTGTATAAATATGGAAAATTTAGCACATACAGAGTATCTGTAAATAAATGCTTAGAACATTAGGAAATAATCAAAATTTTACACCCCTTAGAAGAGGTCGACGAATTTGCAGTTTAAATTTAATTTTACCGGTTCTAGGAATAGAATAGTAATAAAATTCCACACATTTGAATCACAGCATAGTTGGTTTTATCAAGGCATTTTTCAACCCCTATCTTTAAATCGGACATACTCAAGTTTGACCAAGGATTCTTCATGAGGAAGTGAAACCAAATCAATAGAGACCGTTTTCGGCTTGATATCTGAGTATTACAGTACCACGATGTTCTATTAATTCAGTCTACTAGAACCAGTAAGAACAAGCTCGCAAAAACATTCCTCAAAATCATATTATATTTTATCCTGCCGACCTTTATGGCGGATGGGCAGGGATTATAGCTTGTTGTCGCGACTATCCCATTAGAAATAACTATACAGTGATGGGCAAATGTGTGGAACTATTATGGATATCAGAATGAAATTTGAAAGGTAGATACTGCAGTAGATTGCCTGTTTGATTTCTTATTGTATAACAATTTTGAACTTCCGGTTTTACCGGAGGTAATGTCCATTTTCAAATTTGCAATGGAACACCCTCTAATTCATCTTAGTTTCTGATGAAACATTTTACCTTCCAATTTAACAGAAGAGTAACTAAAGAAAGGAAAAATTTAATGGTATACAGTGGTTCATGAGATTCATTGTAGAAGTGACAGTATTTATCAAAATGAGTTATTAGTGTTTCAATCTGAACATTAAAGATTATATTGTTTTAATTTCATCTTAAAATTGCCGAATTAAGTGACAGAGAAGACATAGAAATATTAATGATAATTAGGGTTGGGGAGAGGAGAAGGACGCATCAAGAAGTCTGTGACCTTTTCAACATTGTTCATCCTAATGCACAAATATCCTGTTTGAAGTGACGAAAACTTTGCGCGATACAAGTGAAACAATTAGCAATGTATTATACCAAAAAGAGGACGGTTAAGGAGTGCAACTAATGAAAATGTACCTCAAAATGTTGTCTCGTTCAAGAACTACCCGATGATGATTTCAACAGATGTTCACGATTTTGTGAAATATAAGCAACCGTGATAATGATTTTATAAGAACTAGTAAGACAGTAGCTCCATAGGCCCGTTGATCCATAGACCAGTAGATCCATAAGCCCATAGATCAATATAGACCATAGATCAATGAAGCACACAGAAACACGCAAAATGACCAAAGGAATCCAAAAAAATCCGAAGGAACGCAAAAAAACCCGTTGAGAGCGAAAAAACATGAAAGAACTGGAAGAAACACGAAGAAACGCGAATAAACACGAAGAAACGTGAAGAAACACGAATGAACGCGAAAGAACGCGAAGAAACACGAAAGATTGCAGATAGCCCAAAGGAACCCGAAAAAACCCGAAGGAACGCAAAAAATCCCGACGAAAGCGAAAAAAACATGAAAGAAACACGAAAGAACACAATGAAACACAAAAAAACCCAATGAAACACGAAATTACGCGAAAAAACACGAAAGAACCCAAAGTAACACGAAAGAACGGAAAAAATCCAGAGGAACCCAAAAAACCTCGAGGAGCACAAAAAACCGAGAGCGCGCAAAAATACTCAAAGGAAAGCTAGAAACCCCGAAGGAGCAAAAAAAACCGAAAGTGGGCAAAAAATCTTGTAAATTGCACACCCTGTATTTCGAACGATCGCGAATTCATTGTAAATTGCACACCCTGTATGACATTTTATTGAAATTAGTTCACGTACGCGGAAAATCACGGGAACTTGAGAAAAACTCTGGTGAAAGTCAGTGCTAGGAAGGCGCAACTCATATGTTACATCCTGTGTATGAATCGAAATTATTTTATCGAATTAAGAAGCCGTTAGCAGAAACAGCCAAAATAATTCGATCGAAGGTGGATGTTAGAAATAGACAACGCATATGAGACACCCTGTATATAATTGATTCATAGTGGGTGCTTTTTCCACTAAAAAAACCAAAAGAATATCGTTTCAACTCCATCGATTCGCGCTTGGTGAATTTTACAAGGGTAAAATAGAAATCGAATAGATAACGGTCTAAAGGTAACCATGAACAGAGTGCCTCGCCGATTACTTCGAATTTCGTTCCATTCGTTCAGGCATAAACTAAGTGGGTCCGATTTACGTCTAGAATATGACATAAGAATCTACATAAGTTTAAAATGTCAACGACAATCGTCATTTCAGAGTAGGAATCGACAGGGGTGAAATGAGTTGGGTAGGGATTGCGAAACTGGTTCTATGCTGGGTATATTTTTGAATTTCATAAATACATATCGTACTCTATTAAACTATAAGAGAATACCTCACCAGGGCTCTTACGAATCCTATGAATTGAAGAAATTTCAAAGTATTTTACGAGATATGGGTTAATATTGTATTTGGAATGATCTGACAAAAAATTTGTGTTTGAGCCGAAGTAAGCTATATTCAGCAACTAATTTAAAATATTTTTATTTGTTATTGGAAGATATGAATTGCCCAATCCAAACGTCCGAATCTCGGGAAAGACACATATCAAAACGGCTTCTCCTAATCGTGTCAGTGGAAGAAGCCTTTTCAATTTTACCGCACCATCTTTTGCGAAAATCCGGGAAATCGGTGTTTTGGATAAATTTTTTTGAAAATGTTAGCGTGGCCGTAAAGGCATGTGAAATGCACTTAACGAAAGGCCGTCTTAAGAACTTTACTGTGCTCGCTTCGCTCGCAAGATCGCCTTTCCCTTTCTACCTCTAAATATCGCATTTTTAAACCCCTCGCCAACCGAAATTTTTTTGATTTTCTTCGGTGGTTACCTGTATCGAACCATCGATTACCTCAGAAATATTCCTTATTGTTTTTAATATATTGGGATTGTTGTGTTTTCAGACGAAGCTACATTTTGTTCAAACGGTACGGTTTATCGACATAACTGCCGCCTCTGGTCACAAACTAATCCTCAAGAGTTTCATACACAAGATCCTCAAAAACTGAACATTTGTGCCTGCATTCATAAAATCAGAAGACTCTTATTCCTACAAGAAACTTTTAACGGAGATTGGTGTTTACAGCTGTTAGAAACACTTGTGATTTCGGCTCTCACCAAATAATATCTGGTTGCAGCAGGATGGAGCACCATTGAAAATATTTAGATAAGACATTTTGTCACATATGGATTGGAACAAGTGATACTTATGAATGGCCTGACCGAAATACCGACACTAATCCACTGGACTATTTTCTATGTGATTATTTAAGGTCTAAGGTTTATGTTGATAAAACAAATAATTTTCAAGAATTTGCTGCAGAAATAACCCACGAGAGAATTCCACCAGAAGTAACAGCTAATATTACTAGACGATTTGCAACCGTCATGCTTAATGTCAAGAAGTAAACGGTGCTCAGTTTGAACATCTAATACACTAAGTTTAGTTTAGTTAAGTTTCAATATTTTGAGAATCACCTAGTTATAGTTACCATTAATGATTAGTTAATTTTTCAATGGATATTAGAATTTTACTTTCTTCAAATACTTTTCTGTTGATATCACGGTAGGTATTTAATTAAAAAATATCGAACCCAATATTTTTGTACTCGTAATGAGATGTTTCATCACAAACTAAGATAATATAAGAGGTATTGCGAATTTTAAAACTGACATTACTTCTAGTAAAACCGGAAGTTCAAGATTGTTGAATTATATGAAAACAAATAGGCAAACTACTGTAGTATCGATCTTCAAAATTACATTTTAATATCTCCAATAATTCCAGAGATACTTGCTTGGTTCCACATATTTGCCCATCACTGTATCTTTCCATACTCCAACAAGACAATGGCGACATTAGATAATCATATTTGTGATTAGTCAGTGCCCTCAAATTGCTAAATTTTCCTG
Organism: Micraspis discolor; assembly: GCA_030674115.1. NCBI lineage: Eukaryota > Metazoa > Arthropoda > Insecta > Coleoptera > Coccinellidae > Micraspis > Micraspis discolor. The sequence continues at coordinate 1,296,645 of JARTUT010000447.1, forward strand.
TTGAAGTATTGAATCCCCGTGTTACTCGACAACTTATCTTCGAAGCATATTTCAACAGACATTTTTGTGAGTTTGTTCCATATGGAACAGCTTACTATAATTTTTCACATATGTCTAGAAATTTTCAAGCAACGATTCGAAAATAGTATCAATTGATCAAGTTCGTCTTTCTGATGATGAATCCAGAACAAAATTGAAAATATGAGAGTTTCCATGTTCTCAGAATAAGTTAGTTGAACAAATCTCGCTCAAGTTCGTTATTGAGCCAAATCCTTCGAACCGTTATGCAGTCATGAGCATCTGAAATTTTGTTTCTTCAAAAAATCAAGAATATCCATACAATCGATTGGCAGCTTGAAATATGTTTCAGTAAAAATGAAACGAATAGCCATTCGAAATTTTATGAATATCGAAATAAACATAAGAAAACAAAACAAAAAATTTCAAACTTTGTTTTAATGCATAAGATCTCCTGATATGTTAATCGTTCATTCATTTGATATTAAAACTTAAAAAAATGTTGTGATTGAAAGCCGAGATTGAGATCATCGATTGCTATCTTCAAATTTTCAGAATAATCACCTTCTCTAGATGATTGCACTGATAATCGCGTTGACAATGAGCTGCTAGTAAGCGATTTACCAAGTTGTAACTTGACAGATATTTGAATTAGGTTGATACTGACTCCCGTAATTTTTCATAAAGGGTCTTTCAACAGGAATTTTGTTTTTTAATTGTGGCAACACCTACCACATGACAGCACTGATACTTAGTTTTTTGACATATTCGTAGTAGATCCTTTGGCTATTGTTACAATGAATTCAATTTCGCTCGAAAATTTCACTATAATAATCAAAACCCACTACGAAAATGGTGGTTCTGTTAAAATTACATTCCGTAAAATTCGTGATATTTTCGAACAACATAATCGACCTTCTGAGACCGTTATTAAGTATTTGGTCGCTGAATTTGAGTCGAAGAGCTCTGTACAAAATGTGCCAACACCAACGCGTCTTCTAATGAAAACATCGCAGGCGTGAGTCACAGTGTTGAAGAAGATCCAAATTTGTCCATTTCTCAACGATCTCAACATTTGGGGTAATCCTGAACCACCACATGGCGAATTTTGCATAAGGATTTGGCTTTGAAACGTTACAAGATTCAACATGTGCAGGAATTGAAACCGACCGACCATTCATATCGCCGCAGATTCGATCAAATTATTCTGGAACAACCCGTTGATTTTTCTGAAAAAATAATTTTTTCAGACGAAGCCCATTTTCACTTACGTCAGGGTACGTCAACAAGCAAAATAGTCGCATTTGGGCTTCTGAAAATCCTGGAGCGATTATTGAGAAGCCTTTGTATGCTCAACGTGTCACTGTATGATGTGCTCTTCTATCAGGTGGCGTGATTAGGCCGTTTTTTTGTTAGGATGAGGCTGGAAATGCGGTCACGGTCGATGAATTACTTCATCGCGAGATTTTAACAACTCCATTTTGGCCTATCATTGATGACATAGATATCACTGATATGTAGTTTCAACAAGACACGCACAGCTAATGAGACGATCAATTTATTGCAAACCAAATTTGCATAATTCGCATAATTTCACGAAATTCAGCTATTAAATGGCCAGTCAGATCGTGTGATTTAACACCACTGGATTATTTTTGTGGGGCCATCTTGAGGACAGAGTCTACACGGAGCCAATCGAATCGATTGCAGCCGTAAAACTGTTATGTGATAGCCGAAATAGTCCTTACATTTTGCCACAAAATGACTAAAAATTCGATGTAAGACTTGAACTTTGTCAGCGTGGTCGTGGTGGACATTTGCCAGATACCATTTTTCATTCATAAATGTCTAACTTTTCTTCATACAATATAATAAAATTTGAATCATCGTCATGAACATTTTTTGTTTTATTTTGTTTTAAAAAATAAAAAATAAATATTCCAATTTAGATTCTAATAACTTGTGAATAGCTTCTGGGTATGAGTCTTTTAACATTCAGCACGAAACAAAAAAATATATTTTCCTCGTAGGATTGCAATAAATCGAGGCATGTCAATAAAGAACAATAATTTTCCTTCAAGCTCTCTTTCATCCTTTAACATATGCATATTACGCAGAAGATATGTCTTCCAATTAATCTAACAAGAAGATGATAAAGCTCTCAGTCCGTAAGTTATGAAACCGAATGGCTCAAGTACATGTTTAGTACGAGAAGTCTCATTATCTGAAGATATTAAACGCCATGCCAACTACGTGTTGAAATTCCGCAAATCGGAAAAGATATTTCCACATTCGAGTCGTTGAAACTTGTAATTATCATCCATCAAAAACGTCCTAGGTGTTGGTATCCGTTATTATATTAACATAAGTAGATGCCTTCTGGTAAATACGATGAAAAAATTATAATTTGTGAGACATAAATTGATACATATCCTTCGTAATCGTTGTTTCCAATTCAGGGTACACTGTGTTGATGCTTAGAAAATATTACGCGAACTGTCTATGTACTCACATCGAAAAAATATAAACCTTTTCGTACTTCCGGGCCTAAAGTGACAACTTCACTCCTTTGAATCCTTCATACAGGTACTAAAGTGTCAACATTTTTTTGTTTTATTTTGTTTTAAAAAAAAAAAAATAAATTCCAATTTAGATTCTAATAACTTGTGAATAGCTTCTGGGTATGAGTCTTATAACATTCAGCATGAAACAAAAAATATATTTTCCTCGTAGGATTGCAATAAATCGAGGCATGTCAATAAAGAACAATAATTTTCCTTCAAGCTCTCTTTCATCCTTTAACATATGCATATTACGCAGAAGATATGTCTTCCAATTAATCTAACAAGAAGATGATAAAGCTCTCAGTCCGTAAGTTATGAAACCGAATGGCTCAAGTACATGTTTAGTACGAGAAGTCTCATTATCTGAAGATATTAAACGCCATGCCAACTACGTGTTGAAATTCCGCAAATCGGAAAAGATATTTCCACATTCGAGTCGTTGAAACTTGTAATTATCATCCATCAAAAACGTCCTAGGTGTTGGTATCCGTTATTATATTAACATAAGTAGATGCCTTCTGGTAAATACGATGAAAAAATTATAATTTGTGAGACATAAATTGATACATATCCTTCGTAATCGTTGTTTCCAATTCAGGGTACACTGTGTTGATGCTTAGAAAATATTACGCGAACTGTCTATGTACTCACATCGAAAAAATATAAACCTTTTCGTACTTCCGGGCCTAAAGTGACAACTTCACTCCCTTGTGACAGGTACTAAAGTGTCACATTTAATCCCTCCGGGATTAAATATTGACGAAACTCCCGGAACGATTAAATCACAAACAAACGAATTTAAGGGATATTTTATTGAAAAATACAATTAATTAAAATGGTAATTAACGTTAATATTCAAATTAATATTGTGAGAGTTCGTCATATTGACCAGTCTTTCCTGGGTTAATGCAGCAGGTAACTGACGAGTAACAGATAGGTCCTTATCATATTGAACTGGTGTTTGTTTCGAAGATCCTGCGGAAACAGGAAGCGAGAATGAGGACTGTGGCATAACTATAGAGGACGAATCGGCGACTTGACCAAATATTTTATCTGAAATTTTTTGTTTATTTTTTAATAGACGATTCAATATATCCCTCGGCCACGTTGGAGGATTTCCATCCTCCATGTCTCTTCAGCACGTCTATTGTTGCTCCTGAATCAGCTAACAAAGACGCAGATTTGCGTCTAAAACAATGTCCCGTATAAGACGACGCATTTTCTAATTTCGAGAAAGCTGCTATTTGCCGTGGAAATGTACCGAACATGTTTTTTCTTATTACTCGCGTAGTACATTCTTTGTTGATGTATTGAACAAAAATTTTTGAATGAGGTGTCCCTGTCTTTCGCAATGCCACATATTTTCGAAATATCGCCACAAAACTGATGGCACTGTTTTCTGAATTTTTGATCACAAAATTTCGGTCAATTTTATTTTTGGCGTTTCTAATCGCAATTAGAAAGGAATCGCCCGAATCTCTCACATCGTCGATTTGTAAATCAACAAACTCTTTTCCACGACAAGCTCCCGCAATGCCCAAAATAAGTGCAACCTACAAAAAAATTGATTTCTTAAAATTTCTGAATATAAACACATTTCCAAATTTACCTTAAGCATTAAATATTTATCATTCGGAGCCTCCCGTAAGAACTGATCTACCTGCTCAGACGTGAGAATTCTTGACTTCTTTGGCTTAAATCCCTCATTTCCTCTCTTCAAAAAAGCTAATAATTTTGGAAATTTACTTATATCAATATCTTCTCTAATGTTAATAACCGATTTCAGCATTGAGTAATGTGCCCAGAGAGTTGAGGCACAAACCGCTTTTGATTTATCATTGAAGTAGACTAACAGCGCATTTGCAGTACGTTGTCTCACATTTTTTAAGCGGCACCACTTTTTGAAAGCATCGTGTTGCTGCTCGTATAGTTTTCTAGATTTCAGTGGTAACAATTCTTCACCTACTTCAGCTGCTCTTTTATCAATATCAGATACACCTTCTTCACTCATGGAAAAATTTACGATATAGTGGACTGTATTATTTTAGGCCTGCGCTGGTTTACTTGCAAGTACACACAAAAACACTAGATAAATATATTTTAAACAGTATATATTTACATACCACATAACCCCAGTTAGGTTATGTTGCTTCAACAGCTGACGACGAAAGAGAATTAAAACAACGGCCAGCTCTGGGACGTCACAAAACTCAACCATAGAAGGTTAATTTAGAACACAAACAACAAAAAGCTTATCCCAAATTATACAACTCATGATACCAATAATTATCAATAACAATGTTTCTTTACAATGACACTAGTAATGACAATGTTTCTAAATTATTATTGTCACAACGCAATGTTACTATGGTAACTTTTTTTAAAAACAGTTTATTAAATGAGTTGAAGAGAAAAAAAACTGATTGAAATTATTGAAATAATTAATAAAATCATACCGGAAGTAGGAAAAGTATCGTATATACCTTGCGACTGAAGTACATTTAATCCTTCAGGTAAATTACATTAACATAAACTTTACCTTCAGGATTAAATGTACTACTTCAGTCCCGCGGTATATAATATACTATTTCTGCATTATAAGGATTGAAAAAAAATTTGAGGGGCACTTTTGATCCCTAGGAGATTGAAAATTATTTCCTCCCTACTATAGAGTGGTCGGGATCGATCGATATTTCATTTTTCAATTTCAAAACCGGAAATCATGGTGTTAAATGGTCTCTGATCCACTCTGTATATAGCCTTCAAACTATACAGTGATGCGTTAATGTGTGGAACCAATTAAACATCTCTGGAATTATTGCAGATATCAAAATGAGATTGGGAGGATGGATACTGCCTATATGTTTCAATATTTTTTAACAATTTTGAACTTTCGGTTCTACCGGAAGTAAAGTCAATTTTAATATTTGCAATGGAACACTCTATATATTATTTTAGTTTCTGGTGAAACATTTTATTACCTTCAATTCACCATATACAATATTTATATATATATTTTTAATACCTACAGAGATATATAACAAAAAAGTATCTGACCAAAGTAAAAATCTAATATCCATTTGCGAAATAACTAATCATAATTATTAACTGAAAGTAAGTGATTTTCGAAACAATTGAGCTCAACTAATGTATTAGATGTTCAAACTGATCACCGTTTACTTCTTGACAATACGCAAGTCGGTTTGTAAATTCTCTAGTAACATTAGATATTATTCCTGGTGGATTTCTCTGTATCTCCTGAGTCATTCCTGCAGTTAATTCTTGCAAATTATTTGGTTTATCAACATAAACCTTAGACTTTAAATAACATAACAGAAAGTATTCCAGTGGATTGAAGTCGTTCAAGCCGTATAAGTACCATTGCTTCCAAGCTACAGGGTTGGGATAAAGTTTGGCACCAAGTTAACATATTTAAATAAATATATTAGACCACTATTAAGAATTTGGTCGCTAAATTTGAGTCAACGGGCTCGGTACAAAATGTACCAACTCCAACGAGTGTTCGAACGGGTTCAACTGAAAACATCGCAGCCGTGAGCCACAGTGTTGAAGATGATCCAAATTCGTCAATTTCTCGAGGATCTCTTCAACTGGGGTTATCCCAAACAACCACATGGCGAATTTTGCATAAGTATTTGGTTTTGAAGCCTTACAAGATCCAACTAATGCGGGAAACCGACCGGCCAGTCATAAAGCCGTAGATTCGCTCAGTTCACTCTGGAATAACCCGCTGGTTTTTCTAAAAGAATTATTTTTTTTCTGACGAAACCCATATCCACAAGGCAGAGTACGCCAACAAGCAAAATGCCGCATTTGGGCTTCTGAATATCCTACAGCAATTACTGAGAAGCCTCTGCATGGTTAACGTGTCACAGTATGGATCGTTATGTGGTCTGGTGGCGTGATTAGGCCGTTTTTATTCAAAGATGGGGCTGGAAATACGGTAACGATTAATGGATCACGCTATCACGCTATCAAGAGATGTTAACAGCTGAACTTTGGCCTATCACTGATATGTGGTTTCAAAAAGACGATACCACTTGTCACGCAGCCAATGAGACGATCAATTTATTGCAAACCAAATTTGCTGATCGCATAATTTAATGAATATCAGCTGTTAAATCGCCGACCTGATCGTGTGATTTAACACCACGGCATTATTTTTTTGTGGGCCTATCCTAAGGACAGAGTGTATACGGAGTCAATCAAATCGATTGCAGCCTTAAAACTAGAAATCTGTGATGTGATTGCCGAAATAGACCCGACATTTTGCTAAAAAGTGAATAAAAATTTCGACTTTACTTGTGTCAGCGTGGTCGTGGTGGACATTTGCCAAATATCATTTATCGTTCATAATTGCCGAACTTTTTTTTGTATCACAATAAAAATTTTGATCATCGGCAATATTTTTTGTTTTTTATTTTTTTAAAACATGGTTCTTGTTGGAGGACCCTTCTGTGGACATTCACCAATATTCTTAGATAGATTTGAACTCTTCTAATGATTCCATATTATACGATATCCTTGAAGAATTTTTCAAATATTAGAGTATACCGTTGATTTCCTTTTTATTAGAATTTCAGATCTAACAACTGTTAAGAACATCTATCAAATAAGCCATCAGGAAACAAAGATTGACGACAGCTCATAATGTAAAGGAAAGACAAGACATAAATTATTCATTAATAAGAAACGGTAGATTATTAATACCGGTATAACATTTCGTAAATTGAACGATTACATTATACAAGTACTACTTGAATTTCGCAAGTACTGACTTAAGATGCAATCTCATACAAGTACCAGTTCTGTCGACGAAAGTAACCAATTAAAAATACTGCTTATTCTCGTCCTACAGATCTTTTGTTTTGATACCCAGAACCGAAAATCATGCGATAAGTTTTCATTACATCGCCAATTACATGCGAGCAATAATCGATGAAAATTACCGGCGACAGTTAACACCCAATTAAATCTGGCTTCGTATGCGGATTAAGCTACCCATTCTTCATCATTTTCGTAGCCATTTGTCAATTTAATGCGAGAGTTTGATTGAAACTGGTAAGGCGTATAATTCGAAGGTACAACCTACGTTGGCAATAAAAATCACGATAGAGGTCCTCGGGGCTCAAGCTGGTCTTTGAGAAAAACGGTCACGTTTTATTCGTTGCCCAAAAAAATTTCTCATTACAAGTGAAAGATATCGAAGAAGTGGCCCTGTAATTGGTATTGATGCTTTATTACTTTAATATGACATGCGAAAGTTGATTTATGTTGAGATTCGCCCTGCATTTTCATTTGAAAGGAGACATATTATGCTGGCCGAAATGTTTGTAGAAGCATTGAAGAGGAAATTAAGACAAAATTCCAAATACAGTTGAGATCTTCAGTAGAGTAGGTTTTTATGGGGGTGTAATCTTATCACATGTTATACTCCCAAACTAACTAGTTATTTCTCAGAGAATTATTGTTATTTATGATTTTTTTATTTCGTGGGTATGGAATCTTTTTTTAAAAAAACTTTAAGACGTTTCGCAACTTTATTTGTTGCTTCTTCAATGCTCTACAAACACACATAGATTATTACAAAGAACATGGTTTTATGGCTATAGGAATACCTCGGAAGTGGGAAACGTTTATCGAATTTAAATTAGAGTTCATGAATTTTTGAATTGAACTATCAATCAATATATCAATATAACAAAACAATGAACAATGCTGGAGTATAGAAACAGATTATTTTGAAATGATGAGCTTATTCCCACTTCTATAAGTATTTAAAAAAATAATATTGTTGGAAATGAACTACATAAATATTAAATAGAATAAATAGGTGATGGGATATAAAAAATGTTATAATTGAAGTTTAGGCGTCCGAATCCTGTTTCGGGAAAACAAATTTAGTATGTTGTGGTAGATTGTATTCAAGCCCGAACAGTCAGTTCTCAGGTTGATATTGTCGGTTAATTGGATTTGTATCATCTCCCCTATATTACGTTTAAACCAATTGGACTCCATATCTAAAACTGTCGTCTCCTCAAACTTGAAATTGTGACCTGTAGTGAAGTGATGAGAGGTTAACGCCGTTTTGTTGGTCTTGATATGATTATGGTTTTTGCAATCATTTTTGTGTTAACTTATTCTTTGTTTTAAATGCTGTTTTGTTTCTCCTATGTATGATTTGTTGCATGAACATGGAATTTTGTAGATAACATTTGATAAATTACTCAAAGGTGTTGGATCTTTCAACTTTGTTTCTATAATTCAGCATTGTTCATTTTTTTGTCATATTGATTGATAGTTGTCATAAAAAAAAATTCAAAAATTCATGAACGCTAATTTAAATTCGATAGACGTTTTCCACTTCTGAGGTATTCCTATAGTCATAAAACCTTGTTCTTTGTAATAATCTATATGTGTTTTTAGAGCTTCGAAGAAGCAACAATTGAGTTGCGAAACGTCGTTTGAAGGACAGCCCTAACGTCTTCTTAAAAAAAGATTCCATACCCACGAAATGAAAAAAAATTATTTATAAGGAATACGAAAGAATTGTTATTTATTTTCTGAAAAGGTATATCGGGTGAATCCACAAATAGTAGAAGGGAGTAAACGAAAATGATACTTGGCGACACGTGTTTCTGCTAATTGGTTTCGTCCGGGTATGGTAACCTTAGGAATTAGGAGATTGTTATGAAACAAAATAGATAAAAGGGGTTCACAAACAGGAGCGAGCGACCAATTTATATCTTCAACACTAGTACCTCTCATTCGGAGGAAAATCTAATGGATTGACATGAAGAAAGCAAACGCAACCTAAATAATGCAACCCTGTCCCTAGATTAATAATATTAAAACATACTATATTCAGCGTGGTGATTAGATGTATGAGCAAAATGTATATAGGGTGAATCCACAAATAGCAGCATGAAATGAACGAAGATGGTATTTCCGACAGGTGTTTCTGCTGATTGATTCTATCAGGGCAAGGTAACCATAGGAATAGGAAGATGGTTATGAGACAAAATAGATAATAGGGGTTCACAAATAGGAATGAGCGACCAATTTATATTCTCAACACTGGGTTCTCTCATTCCGAGTAAAATCTAACGCATGGACATGAAGGAAGCATGAGCAACCAGTATGATGCATCCCTGACCCAAGATTATTAAAATTAAAACATACTATATTCCTCATAATGATTAAATATATGTATTGAAGGTATGTCGGGTGAATCCACAAGTAGCAGAAGGAAATGAACGAGGATGGTACTTGCCAACAAGTGTTTCTGCTGATTGGCTTTGTCTGGATAAGGTGACCTTAGGAATGGTTATGAAACAAATTAGTTAAAAGGCGTAATAGGGATTTCTCATTAGGAGGAAAATATAACTCATTGACATAAAGAAAGCATAAGTAATCTGTACGATGCAACCCTGACCCAGGATTAATAAAATTTAAACCTACTTTATACATCGAGGTGATTAAATACATTAAATCCATATGTGGATTCACCAGATATACCTTTTTACATATATTCAATCACCACGATTAATATAGTATGTTTTAATGTTATTTCTTTAGTAACTCTGTTGATCCTGAGCACACAAAACTCCAGTTTTCAAACTATAACGTCTGTAGGCGCGTTTGGCAATTACGTCAAACCGCTGGGATTGCTGTGGATCGTTCGTTTATCACTTTAAGATGCAGTTGAGTACACCTCTGGATAATTCGGCAAAGAACATCTGAGCAATCGGATGACGATCTTTTTGCTCAGAATATTCAGACCGAGCAAAGCGAATGCATAGACTACTGCTACAGAGTTAAAATTTCTCAATTATTTAATGTCATTTGCTGAAATTTCAACGGTTGTTTATATTTAACTCGAGTTACATACCGGTGAAATTGTTGTCCAAAATTGAAAAAAAAATTAGGCTATGCGCATCCGATTATGAGAAATCATAGACATCAAATGAACAGCACGTCGAAGCAGGAGCACAGAGCATAAGGCGCTCGGTATCGTTTGTTTGTTACAGATAAATCTGTTAAATCTGTGGTCACTCGACTAAAATATCCATCCGCTCTCGGATGCTATCGCCGAACGCGTCTTATGTAGGTTGAAGCTTTGAGCTGAGGTAATTGAAACAGGGTACCATACAATTGAGAGTATTATAAAAGCACTAAGGAAAGATCAAATTGACAGTTTTCCATCGGTTTCATTTCGGTCACAATCCTATCCTACGTGAAACTGAACTACTCCAACATATAATTACTTGAATGCACATCGCAACATAATGAGGAACCTTTATTTTGGACGAGAGAACACTATTCCTTTAAAATATTTTATATATGTATTCAAATCAGATTATACAGGGTGTCCGGGGAATAACTGTACCTACTCATACCAGACATAGAGTTGGACTAGCTGATTATGAATTGACTATAAAAAAATTAATTTCTGAATTTCCCTAGAGAGCTACAGGGTGATATTCCAGCTTCATGGAAATACTGAGACCATCAGAAAATCCAAATATATTGACGGAAATTTTTGAAACTAGGGAGGTCATTAGCACATTATTCAAGGGCCGGACTCATTCATATTCATTTAAAGTATTCTGGGTAAAAAAAAACACTTAGTATTTCGGATTACAAATAATTGATTGGCTCTTTATAAAGAAGCTAAATTATGCTTCAATTTGTGATATCGCCTAAAGTTGTCACATCAACAATTATTCAATTTGAATTTTTGAATTTGCATAAAGGTCGATAAATTGAATTTTTCACCATGAAGAGAACTGACAATCACATGTTTGAATATTAAATTCAAAGGTATTAGTAGTAAATTTTCAAAAAGTTCAGGGCATTAAAAAGTACATTCCATAACTAAACAAATGAAAGAAACTGAAATACAGTACAGATTACCTAATAAAAATGAAAATAGGATCGAATTGATTGCTGATTCAACGTTATTTTAGAAGTGGTTCGAAATGAAAACCATTAGCTTGTATACATTTCTCTTGCCAAATTGGATACAACCTTGCGAATCATATCGCCATTATTTCTTAAAATATCGCAATAGTTGATAATTCTTTTCATCAGCTGTTCTCTGGATTTCTTCAAAATATACCATATCCTTCAATTTTCCCCATACAAAATAGTCTAGCGGGATGAATTCTGGAGATCGAGGAGGCCATGTAATAGGTCATCCTCGACCTATCCACCTACTTGGATAGGTATTGTTGAGGTAACTTCTAACTTCCGAGCCAAAATGAGGTCCAGCTCCATCATGCTGGAAATAAATTTCTCTAATATTTATTCCTTGTAGCATGCCGGGTAAAATATTTTGCAAGAAATCTAGATAAATCGCACTTGTAAGGCGAACTTCAAAATAATGAGGCCCGATCAAATGTTTGTTCATCACAGCGCACCAAACATTTACTGAAAAGTTTTGTTGTGATTTTCTCAGTCTTATAGTGTGTGGATTATTTTCGGCCCAAATGTGCGAGTTATGAGTATTAAACACATCATCTCTGGTGAATTGAGCCTCAATACTGAATATTGTTCTGTACAAAGTGACTCTGTGATTTGCTATCCAATGTGCAAAATTCACACACATTATCGCCAGGTTCCAATCGTTGTACCTGTTGTATGTGGTACGGGTACATATTTTCCTCTTAGATTATTCTGTGCGCCTTATGCTTCGGAAAATGTAATTGTGCACTTACTCTCCTTATACTAGTTGAAGGTTGTGCTTGAATTAATTGGAGTAATTCATCACCTCTTTCTAGATTCCTTTGTCGATCCTTCTTCCTATCTGGCACTCTACCATATTAATAGTAGTTTATTTGCATACTATAAAATTTTTTTGACATCAAATATCTGTATATGTATAATTTATTTCATCAATTACGTACAAATAAACATTTAGTAGCAGAGGCTCGAACGTTGCTTGAATAAGGTTCGTCTTGCGTACAGGCTACTTCAGATGAAAGTATAAACTGGGCTTTAGCTAGTGTTCCTACTATACAAACAAATAAACAATAATTTTTTTTCCCTAAAATGAGTGAAAAAACACAAAAATCAGGTAACAAGCCGAAGGATGTAGTAACATGATAATAGATTTTAACTATATGACAATAAACTCTGGGACTTTACAGGAGTTCAACGAGTTGGTCACATATTTATAGCCTCATCAATAAAACCTCTTCCTTTTGAGAAAAGCCATTGAGTAACAAGTCTCTTAAATCTCTTTTGGTTTGTAGTTCCCTGGATGTTTGTTGGAACGCAGGAATATATTCTTGGAGCAAGGTAACAACTTGACCTCTGCCCAATTGTCTTTTTAGCTCTGGTTGTCTTGAAATAGGTATTTTTTGTTCTGGTTGGATATGCATGATCAAGGTGTTCCAATTTGATTTTCCCATTGTAAAGATGAAGTATAACTCTGAGATGATACAATTGCCTAACGTCCAATACTTGGGATATCTCGTAGAGCAGATCGCTGAGAAATGTAATGTTTTTAAAATTCACAATTTTTAGTATCAGCTGCTGTAGTATGTTGATTTTGTTCAAGTGGGACGAACATGCCGCGCCCCATCCTATAATGCCATTTGTTAAGATGGACTGTACCAATGCAAAATATATAATCTTCAAGTGCTTATTTCTTATGTAGTTTCTAAAGTATTTAAACTTATAGATTAGTCCTCCGATCTTCTTGACTATGTTGTCAATTTGTAGGTTCCATCTGAGGTGGGAGTCGACTTTAACCCCCAGATAATTTACAACTCCGTTCTCTGCTTCATTTATTTGTGTTTCAGGGTCTACATTCAGATTTCCAAGATTTGGGAGTCCACATTGATACGAAGTAAAAGGTAAGTATGAAGTTTTTTCAATATTTAGAGTCAACTTATTTGAAGCCATCCAATTCCTCACAAGAACAAAATCATCTTCAGCTTTCTTTTTCAGGTCACTCCACGAGCTGTCTTCATACAGTATAGCTGTATCATCGGCAAATGACAGAATTTTGCCCTTCAGCTTCAATTTCAGGATACCATTCACATAAAATATGAAGAGAAGAGGGCCCAGATCCGTACCTTGGGGCACTCCGTATGTAACTTCTTTCATATTACTGACCACTTTATTGATCTTCACGGCCTGTTTACGATCTGTCAAATAACTCCTTTGGAATTCATGCATCCTACCACGAAAACCATATTTCTCCAGCTTATTCAGTAGCTTTTCGTGGCTGACAGTATCAAACGCTTTTGACAAATCAATAAATATGCCCAAAACAGGAATATTTCTATCCATCTTATCATAAATATGATTTGTTAGCTCTTTTATAGCATCTTCTGTGCTCATTTTCTCCCGAAATCCATATTGGCTTTCCGATAGAATGTTATGTCTCTTTAGAAATCTCACCATCCTAGTCTTTATCAGTCCTTCTAATATTTTAGCCAAATTTGACAGCAACTAAATGGGTCGATAGTTCGACGGTTCCACTCTTTCTCCATATTTATAGATGGGTATTATCAAACCAGTTTTTAATTCGTCTGGGAATGTTCCTTGATATGAGTAAAACAACTATTGAAGACATCCGATAGAGGTTCTGCTATTTCATTTTGGATTTTCTTTAGCGTTTCCGCCCTTAAATTGTCAGTACCAGGTGATTTCTTCGATTTCAATTTATTGATCATTTTCTTTATTTCTTCAGGGTTTGTCGGACCTAAGTAAAAGCTGTTTTGCTATTCAAATTTCTCATGCGGATGATATTCTGGATCAGGAATTTTTTCCGCATATACTTTAACTTTGTTTGCAAGGTATGTATTTAAAGTATCAGCTATTTCTGTGTCACCACTGATGATTTCGTTGTTTCCTCTAATTTTTACAATTTTATTATCAGATTGCTTTTTTTGTTGAAATTCATTAATATGTTTCCATATTGCAGACGGCTCGTTTTTACTATGTTCAATGCATTTTTGTATGCATGTATGTTTTTTTCGCAACATGAATGAGTTTTTGTAGTCTATTTCGGTAATTTCTATATTCCTGCGCTATACCACTAAATACTACAGAACCTGTTTGGTGATTGGGAATTCTGCGCGTCGGAAATCTCAGACGATACTCTCTCACAGCAGCTCGATTATTTCCGTCACATTTACCATACACGAACATTATATCAGCATATTATCTATTTGTGAAATTGGCCATTTTGATAATTTCACTATTCTATAATAATCAAAACACAAGCCACGAACAATCTTAAATTTCAGTTTGAATGTTTGAACTCCATCATCAGCTGGATATTCGAAAATTACAGACATTTGGATAAAATGATAGCGCGCTGTTAAACTAGAACAAGCACGCAAATCTCAATTTCGTAAAAAGTCGTTTTGAAGAAGAAATACCATCCATGCTTTGTAATGAGTTTTGAAACAGTATAACGAGAATTTGTCGATACAGTTCAAACCATAATCAATCAAAATTTATGATTGCAGAAAATAAATTGTTGAATTGATGATCTCCTTACAGAGTTATATAATATTCTGCTGTACTAGATAGTTATTGTATTTCCTATAATAAAAAACATTTCGATGAAACAGCTACGCAAATTGTATACGTACGTACTTTTCTCATTAGCATAGCCCAGAGGGAAACTAGAGCAGATGTTCAACATCATAAACATTCCAGCTCAGTTGTGTCGTCGTTGTTTCTTAGAACATCCTCAATTAAAGTCGCAAAACAACGTATGGAGTAAATTATCACCATTTATCCACACTCAAGAGACTTTCAAATGAATTACAGATAGATTGAATGAGCGTATAATGACGTTTGCTTCTTCTCCAATTATTATTTCTGTTCTGAACAATACGTCGCAATAAGAGTTGATTGATTAGAGTTGAATTTTTTTTTTCTTGGTGAGTATATGCTCTTTCTTATTCAGAAGATGAATTGAATGTTATAAAAACAAGGGATTATTACAATTAAATTTCTGAGGACGAATATACGACCCTCCCACACTATATAAGGATATTGGTAATCATACGCGATAGGAAATTAGGTTTGAATTTGGCGCCATCAACGTTGATACTGTTTCTGCACATGAAATCGATTAGTTTCGTGATTGCACACTCATCGAGGAGACACTTCAACACATATACTGATCAATAAGATCAACCGCCATCTAGCTGAGCGTTATACCGCATTAATAGTTCAGGCAATAGAGCTCAAAAAGGCAGTTTGCGGAAAAGTTTAGTCGAACTAGTGATCATAGGCGGTGCATTCAAATTTTGTCAACTAAGATGTTTTAGTTTGTGGTGACATCAACATTAACCTACTGAATGATGACTGATCGAAGGCTAGATCAGTTGACATCCTTCAACTTCGAACAAACAATTTTCAAATCAACAAGAATTACAGAAAACAAAAAATCTCTAATTGAAAACATATTCATTAGTACAACAAAATTAAGAAATAATGAATACCTCATATCGGACTCATCAGATCATATGGGCCAGCATATAACAGTGGAGACTGTAACAGCAGCAGAAAAAAATGTGAAATGTAAATTGAAAACAGATTTTTCACCAAATCAAGGCTCCAGGAATTCTTTTACTGTCTTCAAGAGTGCACCTAGGACATGTTGGAAGTTGAAAATGAATCCAAATAGAGCCTATGGACTTTTCTTTGATACATGGAAGTCAAGACTGAACCAAATATTTCCATTAAAAAAATGCAACCTAAAAAAAGAGCACAAAAGGATGTGGATCACTTCAAGAATAAAGAAATCAGGCAAACATAAAATAGGTTTTAATGAAGAATGTTGGAAGGTTCAATATCGCAGGAGTAATACAAGAAATACTGAAATATATTGAAGCAAGTAGTTATACAATCGAAAAAAAAATGAAGAAATAACATTCATAACAAATTGTGAAAATAAAACCAAAGCCACTAGGACATTGGTAAATAATACTGATAAAGCCAAATTTTTTTTAAGGCATTTCCAAAAATATTAGAGGAGGATCTAAATGAGATGAACACTTTCTTTCTGAAGTCTGCTCCAAGTCGTAATGCAAGCTATAAAACAACCACAGAGACTATTAGATCACACGATAATAGCATTTTTCTCCAGTAGTGGAAGAAGAAATGCTAGATTATATAATGCGATTAAAAAACAAGAAAACAGTTCGATATGCTGAGTTACCTGTTGATTTACTAAAAACCTGTGCATCAATACTTGTAAAACTTTTTGTCATATGATAAATGGAATATTGAGGTAGGCACTCAAAGAAGCTTGAGTTAAACCATTACACAAGAAGGGTAATAAGAACATCTATGACAACTATGGCCCCATATCAATATTATCTGATATCAATAAGATTTTCGAGAGGATAATTTCAATAAGGTCTTGCATTTTCTTGAAATTAATAACATCTTGGTTAATCAACAATGCGGATTCAGGCAGGGGATATCTACAATAAATGCTATATATCAGGCACTAAATTCAATCATCAAATCATTGAATAAAAACCAAGTGACAGCAGCTCTGTGTCTTGATTCGATAAAAGCATTCGATATTGTGAATCATAACATCCTGCTAGAAAAAATGGAAATGTATGGAATAAGAGGAGTTGCACTTTTCAGATCATATTTGGCAGGTAGATTTCAAAAAACTATAGAACGAGGAAGAAATGGCAAACAAGTGACATCAGTTGCCCTACATGTTGAGATAGGTGTACCACAAAACACGATATTGGGTCCTTTACTTTACGTAAATTATACCAATGATTTGGTTCATGTAGCAGCCAATGATAAGGTTATGTTTTCTGATGATGTATCAGTGATTTTGTCTCGTAAGACTGTGACTGAATGCAAGGATCAGCTTGAATGTAACTTGGAAAGTCATAATGAATGGTTTAAAAGCTCCGAATTACTATTAAATATCGATAAAACAAAACTGCTTATATTTAGGGAAAGGAATCAAGATGCCATAAGCTTGACATATCATGGTAAAAAAATCAGGACAGAGAATGCACTTCTTTTCTGGGGGATATATATCGATGTTGGAAAACACAAATTGATCATCTGTCTAAAGATATTTCAAAGTATTACTATGCTTTGAGGATATTGACGAATACAATTAGTCAGGAAGCAGCCCTGACAGCTGATTACGCCTTTCTAAACTCAGGTACGGATTAATTTTCTGAGGTAATTCTGTTGAGGCAGAAAGAATATTCATAATGCAAAAGAGATGCTTGAGAACTATCTTCCAAATGAAATACAACGAGAGCTGTAGAAATATATTTATTAGTTATAACATATTGAAATTGTACAGTCTGTTTATTTATGAATGTGTAATGTGTGTAAGCAACAACTTCAATGATTTCAAAGATTTACTGTTAAGTCATGAATACAATACCAGAGGAAAAAATTTTCTCACCAGAGAAAAAACGAATTTTAGTTAAATACGAAGGAATGCTGTATATTTTATCATCACAGTCTGGAATAAAATTCCTCAAAATATCAAATGCATACCAATTGCTGTTCAAAAAAAAAGGTTAAAAATATTTTTGGTTAGGAAAGATTATTATAGTGTTGGTGAACCTTTTGGGGAAAGAGATTTTGTTTCTTTATAATTTTGATATGTATTGACGTGATCTACATCTGTTGATATTTGATCGAATAAAGGATATTATTATTGTTTTTTTTTTTCGTGTGAGGGGAAAACCCTTTATGGGCGCCCAGAAGGTCCGCACTCTAGGTTGTGTGAGACGCCAAGATCTTCTTTGGTTACTCACTAAAAACCCCTCACACATTCCATGGAGAAATTCTTCGTCCGGCCCTTGCAGCGTCCCTTAACAAAAGAGATGAGCTGCAAGTGGCATCTAAAGTTCATGGGATCTGATGATATGCAGTGACCCAAGTAACACCGCCTTCTGCATTCTGTGTGCTAGTATCTCGGCTTCAGATCTGCAGGCCGAGACATCCAATGATTAGTACAACTATCCTGATTTTATGACCTGGGTATATAGTTCCAAGCTCGAAAACAAGATCTTTGTATTTTTGCCTTTTCTGTTCTTCTTTCATCACTATATTGTTTTCTGCAGGGGAGGAAAATTCCACGACGAACAATTCCTTCAGTTCTTTGTCTAAAAGAAGTATGTCTGGCTTTACTGCATTGATCTGACGTGTTGACAGGATAGTTCCAGTATATTCGAGCTCTCTCGTTCTGGACCACCGCTTCAATCTCCAGAGGCACATATGGTAGCACCGGTTCTTTGTCTATCTCATATGCCGTTCTTAGATAGAAGTAGAGAGCTCGGAGCGCTGCGTTGTGTCTCTCTATATACCCTGATGGAGCATGGACTCTACAGGCGGAAAGAATGTGCATAATCGTTTCTTGTTGACTATGGCATGCTCTGCAAGTTGTTGGGGTGTCCATTTTCATGATGTTCTTTTTATACCATCTGGTATTTATTACTCCATCCCGACACGCCATCACAAATCCCTCCGTCTCTGACCTAAGGCTAGCCGATTTTAGATAGGCGAAAGACATTTTTTCTGACAGATCTTGGTCTTTTAAACTCCTGAAAAATATGGAGTGCACGCTTTTACTCATATGATGTTCGAGTAATGTATTCGACTGAAACTTCCGGATCAGTCTTGCTAGCCTTCTTTGGTCCGCTTGAGTGATTGGTGTTCCAGCACTCTCAGGATCGATCGATACGCTGGTTATGTTGAGCTTCTCCAAGGCTCTTTGTCCAGCTCGGACTAGGAAGGCTAGGTGGTTCTCGAGTTCATGCTGAGCTACAAACTTTAGCAGCGGATCTTCACTTCTTAGGATCCTTACTGCTGTTTTCAATGTTTGTTGATAGTGTTGATATTCCAAACATTGCAATACTCATGTTCATCGTTTTTCTTGTTGACCTATCAAGTTCGAGGAGTTCGTTCACCGTCCAGTTTACTACCCTGAAAGAGTAGGTAAGTATCGGGATGGCTAGTATATTTGTAGCTGATACTTTGTTCTTTCCTGACAGCTGTAATTTCCAGATGCCTCTCAGCTTCTTCTTGTAGCTGGCTGATAAGGCGTCCTTCATCTGGGTTGTCTCCAGTACTCCTCTCTGTTTCATCCCAAGAAACATGCAAGTTTCGTCGTCTTCCAGATGTCGAAAAGTCATTCCATCTTCCAGTTGGATATTTAATGCGGGATCATCAACCCTTTCCCTGCCCAGATGAAAAACAGCACACTTGTCCAAACCGAATGACTTTCCTATAGCAGAGGTGTAGTCGGACACGATATTCAATAGTTGTTGTAGTGTGGACCTGGTGGGAGCGTAGTGTTTCAAGTCGTCTACGTACATAAGATGAGAGATCAGGTGGTTCCTTCTACTTGGTGGACCGGCCTTGTATCCTATTTTACTTGCTCTCAGCTCAATTGATAGTGGCATGATTGTTCTGCAGAATAATAACGGGCTTGGTGAATCTCCCTGGAACACTCCTCTTCTGTACCTCACCCATCCCGTATAAACGGTTTTTCCCTCTGCTCGGATGGCAAACTTCGTTTTCCACAACGCAATGATGCTTTCCATCGTGTGGATGATGTTAGGGTGGACTTTCAGCATTTTTAATAGCCGTATGATCAGGTCGTGCGGCGAGGTGTCATATGCTTTCGCGTGGTCCAACCATGCTGTATGTAGGTCGCGTTTGTAATGTCTAGCGTCTAGGCATACGCTCTTGTCGATCAGCAAGTTGTCCTTGTATCCTTGCACTCCTTTCTCTGCTCCCCTCTGCTCGTAGATACTGTCCCATACTGGTCCAATAACCCTCAGAATTCGATCTTGAATAACACTTGTGAGTATCTTGTACAGTGTATTGAGGCAAGTGATTGGGCGATAGTTCTTGGGTTGCCTTAAATCCCTTGATTTTGGTATCAGCACTGACCCACCTTCTACCAACCATGAAGGAATGGGCTCACGGCGAATCATCATCCCGCTGAATAATCCAGGTGTTGATGTGTAGCCGGAAAGCTGCATACCGTCCGGTCCAGGTGATGTGAAATCATTCTTGTTCTTGAGGGCTTGTTTATTATTATTATTATCGTTATTATTATATGTCTTTTGGGTCGCGGGATCCGAATTTTGACTTGCCTGACAGATCCGACCCTCCCCTCGGCCGCCATCTTGAAAAAACCTCTAAAATCGACGGTTTTCCCCATTTTTCGCTCATAACCTTTTTCGTTTCAAAATATCGAAAATCTCGCCTATTGCTGCAACCACGTTCTTGAGTTGAAACCTGCAAACTCCGGCAACTCTGGGACCAAAAAATTCCGCAACATATCGCAATAACGGCCACGATTCACATTGATTGCTCGGCCTCGTTGTTCTTCAAGAAAATAAAGACCAATTATGCCTTTAGCAGACATAGCGCGCAAAAATAATCCCACTGAAACAGAAATTTCTGTCATAATATTCATTAAGGGCCAGCCTTGAATGAGTGTTATTCCATTTTACCTTTTAATTCATTATAAAAATATAGTGGGATTAAAGGTAAAAAGAAAAGAGTTGGCAGAAAACGCTTCTTCATGAAATCAAACAGTTGCTCACTCTGTATATCTCTGGCTTCATTTCGATCGGATGAATTACAATGAATCGAGAAAATATTTG
Organism: Micraspis discolor; assembly: GCA_030674115.1. Taxonomy (NCBI): domain Eukaryota; kingdom Metazoa; phylum Arthropoda; class Insecta; order Coleoptera; family Coccinellidae; genus Micraspis; species Micraspis discolor. Next base: position 1,317,901 of record JARTUT010000447.1, read on the forward strand.
ACCTTTTGCAGATTCCACACGCCGACCTATCTATGAGCACACAGGAAAGGTGGGGTCTTATCAACATCCAAGCCTTTTCAGTATCTATGTATTCCATTATACCGTGCTTGGATGCTGGGCATGGACAATAAAAATTATAACATCGGCATGTGGGGTTATATAAGATTGCGTGATTTACGATATCATAAATATCGTTTATTGATTATGGACGGTTATTATACTGGTGGCAATAATAGATAGCATCTGGCGTGGATAATTGAAAAAGTTTGCCAAGAATGTGCAAGAAGAAAGAATCTTGGCTATTTTCCTCCCCAATGATTTTAGAAGAAATGTTGAGTACCACAGCCGTAAGGACAGAGGCCACAACATTATTTATTATTCATTCAATGTGAGAATGACATCGATTTGATTGACATAAGCTCAGGTGAAAATATATTTCTTTTTATTGAAGTAATAATAAAGGAATTAATGAATAAAAACATTAAATTGTAAGTTTGGCAGGCAGAAACATGGCCCATAGCAACGATTGTCTATACATCCCTCGGGCTCCGCCCTCGGGATGTAACTTTGACAACCTCGGGAAATATACTATTCATATTTCCTAGTTGTAATAATAGCTATTCTTTCTCAGGAGTGCTATAAATTATTAAATATTAATTGGTGAACAAGTTACAGATTTTCGGTATAGATAGCGAGATTGATTATGACAGGGTGTACCAATCATGTAAATTCTGAAGATTATCATCCTGATGAATATATAAAAATATTAGATTGTGAAGCTAATTTAAAAAAAAAACATTTATGGAAATGGTGAAAATATCACAATACGATAACTCCATGAATTTTAAGAAGGATATTTACTCTTTGAGCACTATGTATTCTTTCTTGATTTCTCTATAAAAAGCAAAAAATGTGCCTTACGTTTCATACTAAGATATAAGTGGATAACAAAGTCTGTTAACACTATCATATATCCTTAGTCTAAGTAATCTAATTCTAAAGCAAAACATGTAGAGTATATCACATATGCCTAGCTCTCAGGCTTTCATTTCTATGTTCAGGTCCTTCAATGACATCCCAGAAGTACCAATTGTCAATTATTATTACTTTTGAGCTACCACATAAGGTCTCAAATACACCTTTAAATGTTTATTAGTTTAGGATTTCATGAACATCCTGTCATAATCAATCTCGCTATAGTAAGTACCGAAAATCTGTAACTTGTTCATCAATTGATTTTTAATAAATATAGCACTCCTGAGGAAGAAACGACTTGTTTTCGAAAGCTCGAGTAAGAAGGATAAAAGAGTCTATATTATTTATTTATGATTGCTAACCCACGAATACCATCATTATATTCTGAAATTCAGTAACTAATTATCTTAAATACTATATATATATATATACTGTGGTTTTTCCTCACTTGATTATAGATGTTTCCTATCGTCGTCTAAAATATTTTTTTTTGTTACGCATGCAAATGAGAATTTGTCTTTTTCCCAATATTTGAGTTGAAGAGTTTTTTATGGGATCTAAATATGCTATTATGGTATAAAAGGTGAGATATATCTTCATTTATAGTTGGGTTATAATTAGGACAGTATTGAAAATTGTTTCTTTCGTTCATCAATTCAGCCTTGGTTTTATTTATTATTTGATATTTGTTAACTTTTTCTTTCCATACTTAGCGACCAGTTGTCCTATAACTTATAATTCTTTGAGGAAATTGTGCAAAGACAGTGGAAAGGAAAAGTCTACCGAACAAAAAATGCATGTAATTCTTTACTGTTTCCTGTCACCCACTGGAATTCCCAAAAAACTTTGAGAGGTTATATTTCCCTTATTAACACCTAATGTAGGCGTGCTTTCGGCGAAAACAAGGCAAAAGCACTGCAGAGCATTGAGATGATACAAAAATTATGACGAACTGGTCGATGTAGGCGTTGTATAAGTGTGATGCACTATTCTTTCATTCACGGATAACATGATCGTTATTGCATCGGATTTATGTAACGTTTATGAGGATTCTACAATCACAGATGGAGTTCCCAAGATAAATATGCAGGCGCAGTAACGCTATCTGAAAAGGTTATTGGGGTGATAAAATACCAAGACCTTTGTAATTTTTTTACTTTATTTCGGTCGATGAAGACCCAGATGAGTCATTGCGAAAATGTTGGGTAATTCGAATGTTGGGCGGTGGTCATGATCATAATTTGCTAAGTTTATATTTATTGTCCAATTTCGAGGTTCTCTACCTCTTACGTATTTCTGCAAAATAACAGAACATATTGTGTTGTTCGGAAAGTAATTTAGTTAAGTTGAAATAATTATAATTCAACTACAATCAAACAGCGTAAACCTATTAACAATTATAGAGAATTTATATAATTAGAGAAAACTGTGTGTGATAATTATCGAGAAGTTATCTTTAGAATTTGTAGTCATATTTTACAATAGAAGAGCACGAACGTTGTGCTCACTTGAGAAAGAGCGCATCACTTGGAGTAGATCGAGTAATGTGTGTTGACTAATTATTCAAATCAAGAATATTGAGAGTAAACAGAGTTAACAATGATGGAGTTTGAATTTATTTCAAACAGTCTCCTATCAGAAACAATAAAAGGATTTATTGATAAACTGAGATGATGAGGTTTTTCTGCAAAAAGGCAGACTTTCAGAGAGATTAAAAAAAAGGGTAATTATGACGGGTGAGTTGCGGAGGGTGATGAAATCTGATATGAATCGGATATATAGTTATTATAAAAAAAAATAGATATTTTTGTAGTAGGTTGAAGGATCGCGAAGAATTGGAGAAAACTTCTAATGTTGTCTATAGAGTGAATTGCCGGAATTGTGATGGTTGTTTTATTAGTCAGGCAAAGCACTACTTGAAAACCAGAATGAGTCATCATATTAGGGACTGTCGTAATTTATCGCAGGCTACTGCACTGTTTACACACGCGGTTGTTAATGATTTTGATAATGTTAGAGTGTTGTATACGGAACAAAATTTTCCAGAATAATTAATTAATGAAATGATTTTTATAAGGAAAACACCTAATACAGTGGATACGTGGAGCGCTGTATATTGCAATTTAGTCAAAGAAGTCAAATTACAACAGTGAACAGTGACAGTGCGCCTGTCTTTCATTATTATTTATTTACCTCTTTGATCTCTCATGTTTTTGTTTATTTATCACGATGTAATTTTTCGTTTGCGTTAAAATTTAAATTATATATTCATAAAATATATCATGTTTATTATTGTTATTCTGATGTGGTGAGTTCTCTTCTTTTGTAATATTTTATATATTTAATTGTGATATTTCATATCGTGTGTGTCTCTGAACATGACCTCATTGGGTCATTACGAGATCTAATTGGTTTTCAAGGGTAATACCACTAGAGGTGAGAATTTTTTAAGAACACACTTGTTTTTTGGAAATTTTGCGTTTTAATTTCACAAAACAGAGTTATCCTTAAAATACCACGAGCCGAAGGCGAGTGGTATTTTGGGATCACTTTGTTGAGTGAAATTTGTATAATTTTCAAAAAACGACAGAGTGTTCTCAAAAATAATTCGAATCTCGTGTGGTATTTGGAAAGATCATTCAATAATGTAAATTAAACGAAATAAAAAATAGTTTTTTGAATAAAAATAACCAGATGGAAGCATAAAAACAAATTATTTATCTTAATTCTCAAAGTAATAATTATTGATAGTACAGTTATTATACACATCACGAGCATTATTTTCGAATGATGAAGTAGATACTGAAGTTGTTTCTTGAAGGACATTTTTTTCATTTCTTATGGCTGTGATTATTTTTTTGTGATGTTGTTGGTCCAGTTGGAAATAGGGTTTCACTGACGCTGCAGAAGAATGGCCTGTTATCTTTATCAGCTGTTCCTCGCCAATCACTGCTCTGGCTAATTGGCTGACAGCAGTAGCTCGATGCGAGTGTTTGGTTATCTTCGACTTGGTTGTGTTGATGCCAACGCGTTCTGCCGATTCTTTTGTCCATTTAGCTATTGTATTGGGACCGACTGGGGAGTTTTTGAACCATGAACCATATTTCCAATTCTTATGCGGAGTAAGGAATAGTCTTTCAGTGGTTATGTTTGCAGTTCTTTTGGATACAAGTAGCTTATATAACCTCACCGGGCAAATATCTTCTTCACTATTGGGAGTCAGCCATTTCGTTTCCGCACATTTTTGGGCACCACCTTGTCTTGTTTTAGAAAATATCGGATGGTAGGCAATTCGACCCGTGGGATTACCATCGTTTTCAATTTCCAACTGGAAATGCGAAATTAGGCATGACGAGCCCTCTCCTCCGCGCCTAGCAAGCTCCAATGCAGCAATAAAATCAAAATTTTCTGTTCAAACCGTTAGGATTATCTTCTTTACATAAGTTGACCATCTCTTTGTGTTGCTCCAAAGACAGCGCCTTGGCACTTACTTTTCTTTTCGCGGAGTCCACTTGCAGAATACGCCTCTTGGCATTTCATGCATCCCGCGCCGTTTGAAAAGCCACGTCTGTGAATGGATCGAACCAAACGCCCCATTCGGAATAGAATTTTTCCTGCAGCTGTTTGGCAGTATTATTCCACAAGGTTTTTATGACACTTTCCTTGTAGTCTGATCCATCTCTTTTCTTCATATTGAAAGCCCAGTCTGGAATAATATTATTGAGCTCTGACAATCTTGTTTTTTCATTTACAAGGTATTCGCGGGCAGCACAGAATTCTTCAAATTGTTTCCAAATGTATGATCTTGACTTCACTGTATTAAGCGTGGCACACTTTTCTTCACACTTTCCTCAATTGAAGTTATATTACAATTCCCAAAACGTTTCATTTTTATCAACTTTATGGTAAAATACGAAAATAAACTGACAGAACTACCATATGTGCTGTTGAAGTTATCGCTAACAACTGCTTGTTTATCGTAACCATGACGACCGCTACTTCCACCAACGGCCAAAGCTATCCGGACGTATTAATATTCCTATGCAAATTAGGCATTTGATAAAAACAAATTTCTAAAAGTGAAAATACTGTGAGGTTGAGTGTTTTCATATACAGTTAGTTTCTATTGGTCCGTTTTCAAAAATTGAGCGATTTCATTGGACGAAGTAGTATAGTGTTGAATGTTCATTTTAATTTCGTATTTTAATAGATATTCATTTAATTTCATGACGTAGGTGTACTTGCCATTGTAATTATTTTTTTTCTTTGACGTTTGTATTCCTCATGATTCTCTCTGAGTGCTCAATTGATTGTATTTTCCTATTTTCGTAGCCTAAAGAAGAAAATAAAAGTTTCCGAAACATCACTGAAAGGATAGTAAGTTTTTTTTTTGGTTCCTTGTGCCGATATACAGGGTGAGTCTTTGACCACTGCGTTAATTTTAACCATAGGTTCTTGAGATCAAAAGAAACACTTTTTTCATTACGGTTTTTCTATAATCAGCTGCGTTGAAAAGTTATAAGCATTTTAAGTTTTTACACTGGGCAAATACCCTCTGTAGTCCAGTATAGTTTGAATGAAAAATACCTTCCACAGCATCCACTATTGAATCTGAATTGTTTGAAAACATTATTTTCCCTCAAAGAAATGATTCACTCACTCATGTTTCATCCGTCCATATCCAGAAGGAAGATACAAAATACTAATTTTCTGGTAAAAAAAATTCAACACCAAAACATGAATTTTTGTTGTTCTACTATATTTTCTTTCTACTTCAGGATTATAAACCATGCCTTTCAATGCAATTTAACCAATCTGTAGAGTAGTAGTGAGAAACCCACAAGAAGTGGAATAAATCTATTGATGCCAAAATATGCATGAGTGTTATCAAAAACCTTCTACAAGAGATCATTTCAATTGATATTCTCGTTTGAATATTACAGGTGAAAATGCAATTTTTTCATGAAATTTCAACACCCTATATCTTTTGGGGCCAAATTTGGAAAAATGTTATAGGAAGAAAATGTTTCTTTTGACGTCAAGAACCTTTGGTTAAAATTAACGCAGTGGTCAAATACTCACCCTGTACACTGCTGAATTGTATTATTTTTGGAACGATATAATCTCTGACGAATTGACGTTTGAAGAGTGTTTAAATTTCAAATTCAAGTTCTGACATCCATAAAACGAAAAATATTACTAGAAACCATAATGTAATGAGCTTATTACAGCAAAGTTTAGTACTGTAATAAACTCATTACGATACTAAAGTAGAGAAAATAATATACGTTCGGAAAAGCGTAAACATCCTGTTCTACTGTAGGATCATGCTCGCTTAAGGACGGGATCCCAAATTTTACTTGCCTAGCGATCGCTTCTAAATCGCCTCTAACCACCCGGTAAAACTGTATCACGTTACATAAAAGGCCATTAAAAATAATTAGTCCTTTCTTCAGCACGCGCCATGCTTCTAATACGGCTTGGACAGGTAAAAACAAACGATCAGGGCGCTTGGATATGTGCAGTGAAAGTTGATACCTGTTCTTTCCGTACGTCAGTCACAATTGTTCAAATTTTATATGGTCGTGCGTTTATTTTGCCGAAGCTTCGATTATCGAATAGATTCCTAAACTAGATAATCACTTATTATGATGACTGACGATCGTTTGTGAAGAATTGGAGAGGTAAAAGTATCATGTCGAAATCGGTAATCGAAGAATGTTGTTACGATATCGATCTGATTCAGATTGGTCGGATGAAAAAATGTGTAATTGATACCTCATTTTCTTTTACGTGGTCCGATTGGTTGTGGATATCGAACTTAAAAAAAAAATTGTTCTAAGCTTCTGTTCGCATTTAAAAATTCAGGCGTCACAAGAGCTCGCAATCCTTCAAACTGTCGCCCTTTCGTCGCCAAGAAATGGTACACCGATCGGGGTCCATATATGGTCATTTTCACATTCATATAGCGGGTCAACATTTAGGCGCAACCCATATACAGGGTGGGTCGTTGACCACTGCGTTAATTTTAACCATAGATACTTGACGTCAAAAGAAACATTTTCTTTCTATAAAATTTTTCCAAATTTGGCCCCGTTCAAAAGATATAGGGTGTTGAAATTTCATGAAACAATTGCATTTTCACCAGTAATATTCAAACGACAATATCAATTGAAGTGATCTCTTGTAGAAGGTTTTTGATAACAGTCATGCATATTTTGGCATCAATAGATTTATTCCATTTTTTGTGGATTTCTCACTACTACTGTACAGATCGGATAATTGCATGAAAAACAAATATCACTTGAACTAAAGGTCTTGTATCTTGTTCTTCCTGGAATCATTATTCATTTCTGCAAATAAAATCATTCATCATCTTTTTTCCTAATACACCATTTTGAAATATTTGAAGTTGAAAGAAATTAACTCGATATAATTTGGTCCAAATTTTCTGATTTTTCCAAATCCAGTTCTGTGCTGAAATGATTCAATAATCAGATTTGTTTAAAGGTGCCATATTTTATGTCTTTCTTTATAAAATATTTCTACAAAAGGAAAAGGTTGGGGAAATTTCTCCAGTCTATGGTTTTACCACTAAACACTATAGGTGAAATTAACCATTGAACAATTTTTGTCTAACATTCACCACAAAATCTAAATTGCCATTGCCGTATTCATTATTGATGATCTCTAGCACCTTGTTCAATATTTAACCCAGAGTAATATTCCATAATGTATAGAGAAAAAGATTTCCATAACTCCCATACGTAGCTCGATATATTTTCATGATGACCGTTGATATACGTAATGTATTTTCTGTCAGGACCTGTTAAACTGGAGACTTTTCTTTATGAATAGCTGGTTCTTTATAGATTTCTTTTTTAAGATTATAGAAGTTTTTTCACATCTTTATTTCATACACCAATTCAACCTGGTTCACAAACATAGGAGATAATAGAATTAGACTTCGTAATAATATTTCTGAATGTTTGTTATGATGCATGTATAATTAAAATTCCATCAATATTGAAACTGAAAGCTATAAGCTCTTAAACAAGAAAGATTAGAATGCATTTTCTGACCATAATCATTTCATACTGAATTGAATAATTTCAAATTATCGAAATTATCCTTGCAATATTTTCCACATTTTTTTAAAGAAAGCTACAAACAACTGTTGACACTTTCAAACAGAATCAAAACAACAAAGAACCACAGAAGACTATTTTATTTGGAACTACCCACCACAGAGACGTTATAATATTTTAATGTGATAATAATCAACTCTAGTTATTCTGAGGGAAATTATAACTAAAAATCAATAATGGTTAAAGATATTATCTTTAATTTAAAAAATCTTTGCAATTATCAATATTTTCTCTCTTGGGTTTCGGTAATAAATTAATATTTTATGGTAAGGTATTAAAATTTGACATAATCTATGAATAAATATTATTTTATTTTCATGTTTTTGTTTATATAATTGAAACAAATACTCTGATTATAAAAATTTGCAGAATATGCCCTTTTTTTATCTATCATATGTTTATCAGAAGAATATTTGGAAAAATATAAATTAAATTTTGTTAAATCAGAGATGTTGGATGTCATTAGAAAGTATGCGAATTAAATTGAAACTACATATTATAATATCTGTACATAGAATAATGCCTCAAGTTTTATGAAAATCTGTGAAAAGAATTTCATCTTATTATGCTTACACTTGAACAACCAAAAATGGCGTTCTTATTAAATGAATGATATACGTAGTGACATCATTCATTGTTGTTGAAGATTTCGAAAAAGATTTTCATATTTTTAACTGTATGATATCAAGACCTGTTCACTGGTCAAGACCTGTTCACTGGTCAATACTGGAAAAAAGTCTGTCAAGGAAAAAAAAGCAATGTGACAACCTCATACCTTGGAAGTTTTCATAAAAATGATGGTTTTCACGATTTGGAAATCTTAAGAAGAAAATCAGAATGTATGATGATAACATCCAATAATTCTGAGCTTTTTTTGGAATTTCTCGCTAGAAAGGGATGGTTTATAATATTGAAGTACAAAGAAATTATGGTAGAACAACAAAAATATATGTTGATAGTGTTGAATTTTTTTAACAGAAAATTAGTATTTTGTATCTTCCTTCTGAATATGGTCCTCATATGATGAAACATGTGTGGGTGAATCATTTCTTAGAGAGAAAAACATGTTTTTAAAAATCAGATTCAATAGTGGATGGTGTGGAATGTATTTTTCATTCAAACTAAACTGGACTACAGAGGGTATTTACCTAATGTGAAAACTTAAAATGCTTATAACTTTTTAACGCAGCTGAATATGGAAACACGGTATAGAAAAAAATGCTTCTTTTGATCCCAAGTACCTATAGTTAAAATTAATACAATGGTCAAAAACTCACCCTGTATAATGAGTTTAGCCCTGTCGCTACAAGCAGTTCACTCTCAAGAAAGAAGCAGTTTGCTACCGAAGAAGATTCATTCCCCTTTGCTGATACTGAAATTTCCTATCGTTGTATTCCAATTCAAATTAACAAGTGTACCAACGTCGGGTGTCCTCAAACCAACTGCTCATAAACCAATGTTGTATCAGTGTAATAAAATACTTGTAAAAACTTCAATTTATGTGTTCTTAAGCATCGAATGAATACAGCTTCAATGCTCACTTGGAGTTCAATCGATCCTTGGAAGAGGTAACTCGGATTAATTGATAAAATCTTAGTACGAACGATATTGAATACAAAATCGAATCAAGTTTGCGTTCAAGATAACAAACCGTATAAAAATGACTCCTCCTTTTCCTTCGAATATTTCAGCCGTATCAGAATGAGATAAATCATTATGTCGCCGAGAGCAACTAGAAGGAAAGCATACAAAAATAAGCTAACATCCTGTTATGAAACATCCTCAAATTGTCCTGAATATTCTCGACTTCGCGTGTTCAATTTACGGGGTGTTCTCATTATATTACATAATGATACGATAGGATGCAGTTTTGAGCCTGTGGCCATTACCTGATACAATGTAGACAGATTTCATGTGATCGTCCGAGAGAGATAGCCTTGGGTGGTTCTTCAGGAGCAGTGAGTCAATAAAGTTTTTGGTTGGCGGAAATATTTTTTTTTTCAATGAATTAGCTCTTCAGGTAATATGACATGGTTTGAAAGTTTTCTATGAAAAACCCAGAAAGCTTGAATATTCATGAATAAAGGAAAAAATCGGTATTAAATGTTGAATATTAATTTCATTTATAATAATAAAATAATGGTTATTATTCTATTTATGCTGTCTGAACCACTTATTCTCTGAAATATCCTATCCACAGGAAAACTTTTTATAATTTCTGTATGCTAATCGCCGAAAATTTGCTCTCTTCAGATTTGAACCAATGATGACTCATCTGAGAATAATCATTCTTAATGAGACATGGTTATTCTACCATTATTGATGCTGCTTCAATGTATATATGTGTTGGAAACCTGCGATCAAACGTTTATTGAACGATTTTCAAGCGTATTTACTAATATTGCAATCAGGCCATTATTGTTCGTGTCTTTTACATTAAATTGAAATATTATTCAAGCAAATAACTATGGGAGAATTATATTCTATAATATCCTTCCACGCATGAAAACCATTTGCTGATGATATATTAAATCATATATGATTAACCGGTAATTAAAAAAATGCACCTTCAATAATTTTTTATCTTATCAAGCAGAAGAAATGAAAAGAATGGAATTGAATCTACTACTAGATGCAGCTTTCATTTGAGGTTTCCTCGAGTGAAGTATTCCCATTAAATTGATTTAAAATCATTCTTATGATTATAAATGGTTCGTTTGAACACTTCGGATCGCCACTTGAGTTTGGTATGTCAGCAATTGTCTCGATTTATATTAGATTAGAACTGAAATTTGATTTCTTCAATCTTGCACCAGAAGATGTAGAAATTTCTCTGTACGATTCAGTCAGAGAAGCCATTGAATAACCTTGTTAGTATATATATATATATATCTGAATTCGTTTTTACCTAGTTCTCTATTACATGTAAAGGACTTATTCATTGGGTATCTAGGTTGAAGTTTAATTTTGATGTTTATTGTTTACAAACGTTTCGGCAATCCGCCTTCTTCAGTGTAAATTATGAATTAAAATGGACATTACAATCTAAAAATTGCATACATTAATCAAATATATAAAAATTATTGCGAAATATCTCACAAATTGTCATCTTTGTTGTTTTGATGTTGTCAAGTGGGTGCTGTCATCTTTATGTCATAGTTCTAGAATTCAGTTCGTTGTCATTGATTGTCAGTTCTTTTACTTCAATTCGGTGGTCGCTTCAATAGTGGCATATAAATACGGCTCAGATTTTTAGTGTCTAATTTGTCATTTACTGTGTTTCCGTTTGCCATTTGAATGTGAATCATCTCTAAAATTTCTCTTTTATTTTGTTGAGGTTCGATTGCTAAGATTTTGGTGTCCTCGTAATTAAAATCGTGGTTTAGTGTTCTTTTATGTTTGTTCAGTGCTGTGGTTGCGTTTTTGGTGTATTTATGTGCGTTTAATCGGTCTTGAAGTCTCTGTGAAGTCTGACCTATGTATTGTCTGTCACAATCTCGGCATGACACGCTGTATATCACGTGTGACTTTTTTGTTTTTGGTGTTGAGGATTTTATTTTACTGAAAATCTGGCCTATTTGATTTTGTGGCTTGTGAACTAATTCTCTATTAAAGGTTTTATTATGTTGTTTATTTTCTGTGACAGACCCTGGATGAAGGGTAGGGGTATCCGTTTAGTATTGTCAGTAGTGGATTTTCTTTTTTTTTTTGTGTGTTGTATAGTCTGTGTGTTCTTTGTTTTATAAGTTTCTGAACCATAATTTTAGGGTAGTTGTTGGCAAGCAGAAGTTCCTTCACATCTGTTAGTGACCTTTCCTGCAGCACTGGTGATGTCAGTTTTAGTGCTCTGTCAATATATCCTATAGCTGTACTCTTTTTCTGGGACTGGTGGTGATTAGAATTGAAGTCTAAAATGTGAATAGAATTCTGCTCTTTCCTGTACCACTGTGTTAGGAGTTTTCCGTTCTCTCTCATAATCAGGAAAAAGCAGAATTCTATTCACATTTTAGACTTCAATTCTAATCACCACCAGTCCCAGAAAAAAGAGTACAGCTATAGGATATATTGACAGAGCACTAAAACTGACATCACCAGTGCTGCAGGAAAGGTCACTAACAGATGTGAAGGAACTTCTGCCAACAACTACCCTAAAATTATGGTTCAGAAACTTATAAAACAAAGAACACACAGACTATACAATACACAAAAAAAAGAAAATCCACTACTGACAATACTAAACGGATACCCCTACCCTTCATCCAGGGTCTGTCACAGAAAATAAACAACATAATAAAACCTTTTAATAGAGAATTAGTTCACAAGCCACAAAATCAAATAGGCCAGATTTTCAGTAAAATAAAATCCTCAACACCAAAAACAAAAAGTCACACGTGATATACAGCGTGCCCTGCCGAGATTGTGACAGACAATACATAGGTCAGACTTCACAGAGACTTCAAGACCGATTAAACGCACATAAATACACCAAAAAAACGCAACCACAGCACTGAACAAACATAAAAAGAACACTAAACCACGATTTTAATTACGAGGACACCAAAATCTTAGCAATCGAACCTCAACAAAATAAGAGAAATTTTAGAGATGATTCACATTCAAATGGCAAACGAAAACACAGTAAATGACAAATTAGACACTAAAATCTGAGCCGTATTTATATGCCACTATTGAAGCGACCACCGAATTGAAGTAAAAGAACTGACAATCAATGACAACGAACTGAATTCTAGAACTATGACATAAAGATGACAGCACCCACTTGACAACATCAAAACAACAAAGATGACAATTTGTGAGATATTTCGCAATAATTTTTATATATTTGATTAATGTATGCAATTTTTAGATTGTAATGTCCATTTTAATTCATAATTTACACTGAAGAAGGCGGATTGCCGAAACGTTTGTAAACAATAAACATCAAAATTAAACTTCAACCTAGATACCCAATGAATAAGTCCTTTACATATATATATATATATATATAAGTTGTGTGGAGTTCATCTCTGATTAATGTTTATAAAGAATTGATATATAATTGGTGAATAGAGATTGTTGGTCTTTCAATTGTTATACCATTTATTGTAAATGCTAAGCTTTCATGATATTTCAACTGCTTCTTCAGAACATCTAAAAAAAGTACATACTGTAAGTTACATAAATTAAAGTTAAGGCTAGACATGACTGCAAAATGGAATGAATAACTTACACAATGTTGGGTTTCTTTGAATTGAGGTTTAAAATGGTTTAACTGACATCCAACAAACTTCAGAACGTGATGAGAAGAGGATTTCTCTCTTTCACAAGTTTTGAAATTAATTTGAAATAGTCATAATCATAACATTCATCATAACAATGTATGAATCATAGATATTTTAGAAATTTTGTGAGGAATTCCGAATTTTTCTGAATATTTCAATTTTAAAATCTAACTATGTCGAGTGATTATGACGCTGTTATTTCTGAATTTTTGAAGAATGCCAAATTTAACAGGTCAAGATCTGTTTTAATTAAATATGAATAGATGTTACTCAGGTTGTTGATGTCTGATCTTCTGTTCATTACTTTTGGGTCTTGAGAAATTCGTATCATTTCTAGAATTGTTCTTGACTTTTCTTTGTCACATTTGTCTAAGATAGCTACATTATCGATGTTCCAATTGATTTTGTGATCAGTTGTTATTACATATTGCGAAAGTGCACATCTTGGTTCTCTCAATTTGCAGTCACTTTTGTGTGATGTGAGACGTCCTTTCAAATTTCTGGATGTTTGTCCTATATAACAGAGGTCGCAGTTTTGGCAGTTTATTTTGTAGACTAAATTTGTGGTCATTGATTTAGGTAATTTATCTTTCAATCGAGAGAAATTGTTTCTTGTTGATTTGATGGATTTTTGAGTTATCTTCAGATTTGGAATACCAGAAAACAATCTTTTGAGGTTATCAGTTAGATGATCAATCTTGGGAAGGACTGCATAAAACATGTTGTTTTGTCCATCTTCTCTGATTGTTGAAGTATTTGTTAGTTGGTTATTGATTGGTGTGTTATATAATAAGCTATTCAATAATTTTTTGGGGTATAAGTTCTTTAAAAGTATATCGAAAAGTTTCTTGATATTTTTCTGGTAAAGTGATGGATGAGATATTCTGTAAATTCTATTCTTCATACCAAGTATAAAATTTATTTTGATTTTTTGCTTGTGATTGGAATAGAAGTTGATATATCTTCCAGAACTTGAATTTTTTGTGTACCAATCTAATATTACTTTGTTCTGTTCAGTTCTTATTAACTTCGTGTCTAGGAATGGTACTGCTTTATTGCAATCTTCCTTTTCAATTATGAATTGAATATATTTTTCACTATCATATGAGTTGAATGAAGTAAGAAGTTCTTCTATTTTGTCTATTGGAACACTGCAAATGATGTCATCAACGAATTTCTTTAAAAATGTTGGTTTAAATGAAATATTTCTTAATATCTCGGATATTAAATCATCCATGATGTATTGTGCTATAATTGGTGAAATAGTAGCACCCATAGGAGTTCCAAATGTTTGTTTGTAAAATTTTCCATCATATGCAAAATAGGTATTGTCAAAAAGAAAACATAAAAGTTCTAAAAAGTCTTTGAGTTGTATTGGACAATGGTTTTTTATTGAATTCCAGTGTAATTTTACTGTGTTAATAGCTCTTTGTTTGGAGATGTTACTGAATAATAAAATAACATCTAAACTGACTAAAACTTCTTCAGGAGATAACTGTAAATTATTAGAAAATGGATGTCAGCTAAACCATTTTAAACCTCAATTCAAAGAAACCCAACATTGTGTAAGTTATTCATTCCATTTTGCAGTCATGTCTAGCCTTAACTTTAATTTATGTAACTTACAGATTCTTTAAGTATGTACTTTTTTTAGATGTTCTGAAGAAGCAGTTGAAATACTGCGAAAGCTTAGCATTTACAATAAATGGTATAACAATTGAAAGACCAACAATCTCTATTCACCAATTATATATCAATTCTTTATATATATATATATATATATATATATATAGATGATTATATATTATATATATATATATATATCTATAATATAAAAATGAATCGCAAAATGTGTTGGTAAGCGCATAACTCAACAACGCCTGGACCAATTTGGCCAAATCTTTTTTTAAATGTTCGTTGAAGTTCAAGGATGGTTTTTACGGCGAGAAAAATTAGAATTATTGCTTGAAAAACCCTAAAAATAGCCCTTTTCTTTTTTCCATACAAATGATTTGTAGGTAACTAAAACGTAGTCAATTTGAGCTTTATTGCTATGGTATAAAGTTCATATTAAATTACAAGCACTCACTGTTGTCTAAGCAATGTAGGTGTGTTCCTAACGTCAAAAATCATATCTATCAAAGCAATATGCGTGTGTGCGTTGGAGCACAGAATACATAGTTGGAGGAGTTTAATGTCGCGTTCCGAAACTCGCGTTTCTTTTGTATTAGTTTCGGCACGCGAGATAAAATGCATCAGTTTCCAAGTCATTACATCAGTCAAAGAAAAATCGCGTTACCAACAGGGATTTATTATTTTTAATATCCAATCAGTGAAGAAATTTACAATGAAGCATTGATTTCAATTGGGGACATGTGCTTGATAATGTCAAACAAACTATTAATTCAATTAGGCCTGACTGCGCCCAATCGTCCAATGCATGACGCTTTTAACCAAGAGTTGCATCGAGAAAAACTGTATGATCTCAACGCTTTGAAAGAATTAATTCAAACAAATCTTCCACTGTTAAATGAACAACAGTATGAATTTGAAACTCTTATGAAAGTAACAAATGATGAAACTGGAGGGATTTACTTCTTAGATGCACCTGGTGGTACAGGAAAAACTTTTTTGATTTCATTAATATTAGCAACAATTCGTTCACAAAATAAAATTGCACTTGCACTCGCTTAGTCGGAAATCGCAGCAACTTTGCTTGAAGGTGGTCGAATAGCCCATTAGCACTAAAATTGCCATTAAATATGCAAAGCAATGAAACTCCAACCTGCAACGTTTCGAAGAACTCTGCAATGGCAAAGGTTTTGCAGCATTGTAAATTGATTGTTTGGGTGAATGCACGATGGCACATAAAAAATCTTTGGAGGCTTTAGACAGAACCTTAAAAGATCTACGGAGCAATAATAACCGATTTGGTGGTACAATGATTTTATTAGCAGGAGATTTTCGTCAAACATTGCCAGTGATTCCACGATCAACACCAGCTGATGAACTCAATGCATGTCTAAAGTCCTACAATTTGTGGAAACATGTCAAAGTACTTCATTTAAGCAAGAATAAGCGTGTCGAGTTGCAAAATGATCAATCTGGAAACATATTCTCTAAACAACTCATTGACATTGGTAATGGCAAATTTCCTATAGACATGTTGACTGGCTGAGGAATTGAGGATATAAATCAGTTGATTCGGCTACTAATCAAGATGATGTAGTCAACTATCCACCGGAATTTTTAAACTCGCTGGATTTGCCAGGATTGCCACCTCACAATCTTCAATTAAAGGTTGGATCGGTGGTTATAATGTTGCGAAATATCAACCAACCGCGTCTTTGCTACGGTACACGGTTAGCGATAAAAAAATTACTAAACAATGTGATAGAAGCAACTATTCTCAAAGGAAAGTATAAAGGAGAAGATGTTCTCATACCGCGCTTCACAATGATTCCGACTGATGTGCCATTTGAGTTTAAACGAATTCAGTTTCCAGTGCGGCTTGCTTGTGCTATGACTATAAACAAGTCCCAGGGGCAATCATTAAGTGTTTGTGGTATTAATCTAGAAAACCCATGTTTCTCACATGGTCAATTATATGTTGCCTGATCCCGTGTTGGAAAACTATCAGATTTGTTTATCTATGCGCCAGGTAATCAAACAAAAAACATCGTATACCACAAAGCACTACAATGATAATAATAATAATTATGATTCACATGATTAACAATAAAGCGATTACTTACTTTTAAATCCTTATATATGTTTTATTTAATTATTTTTTATTAACGCCCTATCACCAGGGTGACGGTTCTGTTCAGAAGATTTTTTTTAAAATACGTAGGCACAAAAACTGCCACATTACAAATCTTTGTGACAGGACAAAGTCTGTCGGATCAGCTAGTATATATATAAATGAAGGATAATTTTTGTAATTATATATATATATATATAAATCAATCAAAGCGGGCTAATTGAAACTTTGTCGAGAAACATTTGGTTAGAGTACGTGTCGTCATCGATCTTATGACCTTAATTTTTTCTCATATATATATATATATATGTATTCTTTTGAACTGTTGGCTGACTATATTTGTTAATGTATGCTTCTTTCAAATTTCGTCCAGCGAATAAACATGGCAGAAATCGAAGTTTGGATTTTTTGAATCGATACCCCTCATTAACAGAAGTCATCCTATTTTTTGTTCTTTGTTTGTGCTCTTGTTCACCCGAACAGAGTGCCTATCATTTTGCCCGAATGTCTGTAATTTTGGAATATCGAGCCGAAAAAGGTCTCAATCAATTGGGTTCGACTCGCTGATGAAGAATTCGTGGCGATAGGTTGAGTCTGTCCGGCCGGCTGGCCGTATCCTCTCTAGTATCCAAAAGAGATCGGCTAGAGTTTTCATATTTTCAGAATAGGTTAATTGTCCAAATATCTCGGTCAAGTTCATTATTGGGCCAAATCTGTCGGATGGTTCAGTAGTTATGAGCATCTGAAATTTTGTTTCCTCAATAACTACTAGAATATGCATCCGATCAAATTGATACTTGAAATATTTTTGAGGAATGCTGCATCAAAGCAGCTAGCAAAATTTCGCAGAAATCGTCACGCTAGAAAATTTTTAAAAAATTCCCAACGCGCACGAAGCACTTCCAAGCAAATGTTTTTTCGTAAAAACTGCACGTGTCATAATCGTACCACTAGAACAACGCAGAACAGTAAATTCTATGTGGTGCACAACCATTTGTTTGCCAATTTTCTTCCGCCGAAGATGGATCACCCTTCACCACGATAATGGGAGGTCTAACACATCGTCTCAAACATCTGCATTTTTCAGCAATCAAAACATCGATTTGATGAGTCATCTCCCGTATAGTCCTGACTTGACACCGCACGACTTCTTTTTATTCCAGTACGTAAAAGATAAAATGAAAGGTCAACGTTTTTCGACACCTGAATCTTCTTGAAACCCACCTTTAACTTTCTGTGCGATCATTGGTTGCAGAGATCGATAATCAAAGACAAATGGACGCTTTTCCATATGTAGACCGATATCTCGGCAGGAAGTAGACGTATCAAAGTGTATAAAAAAAATTTGAGCTAAATGAACAAAGTATTCTATCCGTAAAATGGTTAAGCTAAAAAAATTTTTCCACGCTCGTAGACTTTTCTTCAATTACGTAACCACCGCAGAGGTTTAAGAATTTTTAAGTTCTTATCCAAAAACTAGACACTTGGAGCTACAATTTCCTTTTTTTATTTTTATAGAACCATTTCTCTCGAAGTTACGGTTGAATATTGCCTAAAAATTTGGGATTTTTTTTGATCCCTTAATTTTTTTCAGTAGGGTATGAGAACTAGTTTTCATGGAAACGTATTTTGTAGGTGGTCCCAATTTTTCTTTCAAAGTAGTTTTTTTCGCCCCATCCCGCCATATAAAACCCACCTTGTATAAATAAATGGTACCAATCGTTTCGTAAGGAATCGTCTTTCACTACTGACAAAGAGCATTAAAATTGGGTTCAAAGAAATTTATCGGCTGAATATTTTCTGGTTGATGCGTCGTTGTGAGATGCGTCCTGACCTCTGATATTTTGTTACTCTCGCGTAAAATATCATATCGAGGTTTCTTACATCTGGTTCTGACCCCGTAGAATTTGGTGACTGCGCTCAGCAGTGATGAGACTTGAAACAAAAAAACATCGAGACGCGCAAGGCAATTGCTATCGTAGCAACAACAATGCGTGATCAAATTATTTGTTTGGCTTGCTATGACACATTGGGATGGCCAGCATATTTCAACTTGCGAAGGGGTTAATTAAAACAAAATTGAACTGACTGTTGCCATGAACACCCCACCTGCTAGAACCAATAGAATACGGAAGTCCATTTCATACGAACAAGAACCGCAGAACAGAACCGACAGCAAATTAATCATCAAAGCTGCGTTCCGCGCTCGCGGAGCTCGCAGCGCGAGCGTTGACATAAACTGCCGCGGCCGCATAATGCGATTTAGGAACCCGGAGCGAAGAAAATATTATTATAATTCTCCGTTACTTAAAAACGGATGATTCAGGGTAACGGATGCGAAAATTCAGCCCGGGGTTTATTTATGAAGCCAAATCGTCCGGATACTATCCGGGTTCGACTTCGATTCAGTTCTAATTGACGTTTGTTTATATACCCTGATTAAATGCAAACTTAATCGAATTCACCGCTCGCAGATCGAAATCAGCCTAGGGAACAGGATTTTGCCGATATTAATCCTGTTGCGGTTGACGTGTGGACTTGTGATGGATTTGACAGTTCGAGGGGTAAACGCAGAGTCGTACTTAGTCGCAAAGGAAACCTTACGGTGCATGAAAGGTTCAAGATTATCGAAACGCATAGAAAAAATAATTACTAGAAGAAACCATGTCCTAAATATTGACTTTAAACTTGTTAACTGAAGCAACAGCTGCGTCACATTAATCTACGGTTCGTCACTGCTCTAATGCCACATATATTTGAAGCAATGTTGCCGTTGGCTTGCTGAGAAATCATGTAAGCATGCTGCCAAAATTATCATATTTTACATGAAATTATATTTAAAAATAAATATGTACCTATATAGATGAATTTTTGTGTTATATAATGGGTCATTCAGTCAAAGGTTCTCTTTGTGGTGCGTTATGTAAATTGAAGTGGTATTTTTGTTCAGTAAAGTCTGAGATTTCATAATGGAACGACTTAGCCCAGCACAACATCTACAAATTGTTCAGCTCCATTACGAAAATGGACGTTCTCCGATTAATGTGTATCGGGCGCTTAGAGCGACTTACGATTCACATAATCAGCCTGCCTAACGCACAATTCGCTCTACCATCATTAAGTTTGAGACTCAATATTTGTTATTGATAATACTAGACGAAATAGACAACACCCAGCTCGTAGTGAAGATAATATAGCGGCGGTGGGGGAGAGTGTACGTGATGACCCTGAAGTGTCGATTCGTCGCCGTTCTCAACAGCTTGGCCTTTCGTATTCAACGACTTGGTGGATTTCACGTGAGGATCAAAGCTTACAAAATTCAATTATTTCACCAACTGAAGCCGACCGACCCTTCGAATCTT
Source organism: Micraspis discolor (assembly GCA_030674115.1). Taxonomy (NCBI): domain Eukaryota; kingdom Metazoa; phylum Arthropoda; class Insecta; order Coleoptera; family Coccinellidae; genus Micraspis; species Micraspis discolor. Next base: position 1,338,431 of record JARTUT010000447.1, read on the forward strand.
TTGAGTTTTAGTCGTTGGGCTCTTGACAAGCTTCAGAGGATCCACCCCTTTCGACAAAAGTTTTGTTCACTGATGAGGCCTATTTTTGGCTTATTGGGTTCGTGAATAACAAAATGCCGGAATCTGGGGTGATGAGCAACCCGAAGAGTCTCAAGAATTGCCGTTAATTCAGAAAAATAAATCATCTGTTTGGTGTGGTTTATGGATCAGTGAAATAGACGGTTCATATTTCTTCAATATAGAGGACGGCCGGAACGCTACTCTGAATGGTGACCGTTATCGCACCATGATATCAGACTATTTGTTGCGCGAAATTGAAACCCGTGGTCTCGACGAAATGTGGATCCAACTAGATGGTGCCAATTGCCAGCCCGTGAAACCATGGTTTTACTGCGAAAGCATTTCGGTGAGCAGATCATTTCAGACTTCGGACCAGTGAATTGGCAGGCTAGATCATGTGACATCACACCTCTTGATCGTTTCCTTTGGGGCTATGTAAAGTCCGAAGTCTACATGGGCAAACCGGCTACGATTGAGGTATTGGAGGCCAATATTACTCGAGTCATTGGAAAAACATCACCCGAAATACTCACACGCGTCATCGAAAATTGGTACTATCGAATGGATCTCGTTAACCGTAGTCGATGTCAGCATTTGAAAGAAATTATCGTTAAAAGAAATTGTTAAGAATGGTTCTCCTATTTGTTAGTAACTATTATAAAATAATTTTTTTATTTATTATATAGATATCCAATGAAGAGTGTGTCTAGATTGTTGAAACAATAGTTGAAAAAAATTTAGTTTATATTATGATTTCGGATCATTCGCTTTCCTTAATATACAAAAAACTATTAATTGACATTGTTCATTTTCGCCGCTGTTCTTGATTTCGAGAACGTTTTCAGGACACTGGAAATGCCAATTTTCCATTTAGAATTTATCATATTGTTCATATAAAATATTCATTTCAAGCTCAGATTTATATATTATTTTAGCCAACAATATAGCATGTAGCATGTGTATGAGAAGCATTGTTGAAATTTCGAACCGATTGCCCAATAATGACAACTGAATGAATGGATATGTTGATAACAATATTTATTGTCTTGAAAAATATTCAAACAATTACCGAACCCTTAGACTATAGTATAGGACTGAACCGAGTAACCACTGCAACCAGGAAGTCGGGGAGTATCTATGCTATGCATATATATGTACGCAATCATCAATTGGTTTAGGATCACCTGAGGGTGCTGCTTTATTATATTTTACTCGATAATTGGACACATGAATTATTGAATGTTCATGATGATGCGGATAGAAATTTTAGTAACCATATGAACATAACGCTTGAAACTGCTAAAAATTTCGTTAATACTATCAAGCATGTTAAAAATTTAAACATATATCAGAATTGATTAAAATTCTGTTAGAATCTGATTATTATGTACCTATCGGCAACGCTGATTTGAAGTATAGAGTTTACTGCGCATTGCAAAAAGTTATAGTACGCATGCGCAAACGTTCTTTCCCAACTATGTGACGCATGATTTCATGTACAGCACAGGATTGCCAGGTCAAGGAATTTATCCAAAATTTAGGGATTTTCGTTAGTCAAAGAGATAAAGGATTGTTTTGTTAAAAAACTAGGGATGAATTTGAAAAACATTTTTGATGAAAGAATTCATCTGGTTTTCATGAAATTCAGCAATTCGAACAAGTATATCAAATATCTTAACGGAATGAAGTGATTGAACAGCCTACACCACCATCAAGTTGCATATGTATGCAGATTGAGAAATGACGGAGAAATCTTTAACTAACCTGTCAATAATTGGGGAATTCCCTATATTCATTCTCCGTTTATTAGTGGCATAGATAGCATAGACAAAAAATCTATATTCTGTTTGATTCGATAAGTAATTCTGGGAGTTCTCATTTTCTTCTAAGTTGGTGTTACCTTCCCAATTGTTCCTAGTGCTTTCATTACTTTGATTTCAATTTATAGACACAATAATTAATTATTTATATCGTTTAGACTTCGAGTTTAAAATACAGAACAAGATTTCCAAAAACATTTTGTCTGGCATTCTGTATACCAAAGCGTTGATGAATAACAGAATTCGTTTAGTTTGTTTGAGAGACTGACGAAAACAGAGTATGACAAAAAAAAATCCAATCCATGTGTGTTGAAGGGGGGCGGAAACAATTCGAATATAAAATGTGAGGCCACCAATAATTATTGATGTTATATTTTTTCGAAAATAAATTTATTTGCAAAAATTTTTGCTTTATTTTCCTCATATGCAAAAGTAAAGTGACTTTTGCTGCTCTCTGTACATTTTTGCTTATTTCGCGCCAAGGGATATTCTAGGGATTTTTCAGAATACAATCAGGAGATGCTGAAAAATTTGACCTGGCAACGCTGGTATAGCATATCTGGTGATAATAACATATTATTCAGGAGTTCCTTCTATGTCGCATGTTTCCACTTGAGAGCTTTTTGTTTGAACCGTATAATTTTACTCGAAAGAACATTTGCGACCTTGTTGCTCCTTCAAAGATCAAACCTCTCATACGCCTTTGGACATTGGGGACTGCACCATTTCAAGACCTTGACCGAGTTAGTTGAACTGATGGGGAAGATTCTATGCTCGGTAGATAAATAACCTCAATGTCTTGACAGCGAGCTTTTCGTATTTCGTATTAAGTAGCAGAAGGAAATGAACGAAGATGGTAGTTGCCGTCACCTGTTTCTGTTGATTGGCTTCACCCGATATACTTTTCCTACATATATTTGACATCCACGATGAACATAGTGTTTAAAAAATGAGTTATTTTTGTACTGTGATTTCCACTAACGTGTTCGATTTCTGGCTTTCCATCGATGTAATCCTTCTTGGTTCAATTGCTTCATACATTTTAGTGTTGTAACAGTTCAATTGTGATTTGTCTGGAGAATCGGGAAGGAGTCTTCTTGTCTTGCTTTGAGGTTGAGGACGTGAATGACTGCTTAGGCGAAATGAATGCATGGCAGCTCGAAACTAAAATTGCACCAAATGTGTGTGTGTAGAAATGAAATGCCAAAATTTCATACCTTTATACAATATGCACCTATAATTATGATTGAATTGAATGGGGTACATGGAGTGAATACTAACCAAAATGAATTTCATGTACACAAATGAAATTGACTTTTGTTATCAGTCTGCGCTGTGTAGGATAAGTGTTTGGAATTTATATTATATTCAAAGTTTCAATTGGTATTCGGGATGTTTAATGAAAGGTTACGATCACCACAACATGTTTGTTTTGAGCAAACCTACCAAAAACCTTCCAAATAATCTTCAACTGAAATAAATAAACTAACAAGAATTTCACGTTATCGTGCTGTATATGTGGAGTTATTTCCTATATAATATTGAAAATACGTCTCTGTTCAGTTTAATCGCTTGGAATCAATAGCCGTTTTGTCTTCTTGAAACAAGGAAGCTGTACTTAATGATGTAATATTGTCATTATACTGTTAACTTCATAGAATATTATAATCCCTGCACTGGAATTTTCAAAAATCACTGCAACTGCAACATCGAAAGCATTTCCTTGTCAGCAGGTGTGGAGTCACATTCATCTTGATAGTTTATTGTAGTAAGTGAAGGTTATTTCTGTAGAGTGCCCGTATTTCAGAGAATCTTTCTATAAAGTCAAGAGGGACATAATTGAAAAAGCTTTTGTATTTGATAAAGAAGTACTTTACTAAGTTATAGTTACATTTTGAAATAATGGAGCTTTTATGCATGAAATTCTCAGAACGATTTATTATAATAACATTTCGAATCAAATTCGTATTTCATTTAGGTATTTTATTGGATAATCTGAGTCAATATGATTTGATTCATATTATTTCTGGTATTTTGGTTTGATCAACATAGGTTTGATATTCAAAACAAAAAAAAAGTTTTATCAATCTAATATTTTTGAAGAGGATGTGATTCCATCAATTTGGATTTTGATTGGTGCATGGAGATTACCCGGTTTCTCAATTCATTACAATATAGATATTAAATTAGGCATCCAGTGACACAAAGACCGTCTTTGGGTGAGGCCATTTAAATTAAAAAAAAACTGTATACGGTTGGAATCTTTCAGGATTTAAAAGACCAGACGCTTTACTAACGATTTTTGTTGCTATCGAAGAAGTGGGAATGTACTGGCATATGAAGCCTAACACAACCACAAAAAGGAAGCGTTTTTTCATCAGATGTCATCTAGTGAAGTGTTTCCATACTTTTCAAACGAGTCCTAGATGTAAGTAGAAACATTGTTACTTACTTTTGTTGTATAATTTGAATGTGATGAAATAAAAATTTATTTAATAAAACAATATTGTAACACTACATTTTATAACAACTTTTTTCGCCAAATTCTTGGCTTCTTCAGGCGAGTTCGATGTTAAACTACTCCAAAAAAATTGAGTCTTCCGTATATATTCCACAAGATGGAAGAGGGGGAACGGTATTCTGAATGCTTCTGGGATTTTTTATGGCATATTTATCAATGATGATCTATTGACATTCGCTTGGTCATTAAGTAAGATATTTTGCAGGATATATCTGTTAATTTCCATTGCTTCTAGAATACTAAGTCTTATGCTATTGTTTTCTATGTGTAAAATTTTGTAGTTTGAATCAAACATATGTCCCTCGTCTAAAAGATGACTCGCATAAGTTGAGTTCTGTTTTTTATTCAGGAAACTACTCAAATGATCCTTAATCCTCTTCTAGAAATTCCTTCCTGTTTGTCCATATACTTTCTGGCATGAAGCACAATTCAACTTATATATTCCTGATTTTTGGTTTTTATCAAATTTATCTTTATTATTTTTGATTATATATAAGGAAGACTTTTTTTGGAGTAGTTTCACATCGAACTCGCCTGGAGAAGCAAAGAATCCGGCGAAACAATTGTTGTAAAATGTAGGGTTACAATATTGTTGAAACAAAAACTATAAGGAAATTTTATTAAATAAGTTTTTATTTAATCACATTCAAATTAAATTAGAGTGGATTTCCATCAACTGAGGACCTCAACCATTCAAGATTTACTTTTTTTGTTTGTCCTGTCTTTGGTAACATTTCTAATTTTCGCTATTGACTACTTATTATGTAGTATCTGTAAACTAGTTAAATATGTGCTAATAAATCAATGCTAAGATCGGCGAATTAATCGAGCTTAGCATTCTTCGACACCTCGACCTTAAAAAGACATCATTCTTTTCCCAGAAGAACGAGACATTTCCAACGTATAGAATTTGAAAAGGCAAAAAGAAGTGTTGCGGAATTGAGCCTAAGTTTGAGTTGTTAAATTTCAAAAATTCTCTTGAATGTTTCAGTTCGAAACACATCATATTTCTACTGGGAGGTACTTATCAATATGTTTCTCTTCATTGGCATCCACGAAACCAAGGAAAAATGAGATGAATCAACAACAAACCTTTGAATATTTGATTATCAATGATTACAGCATTCTTCTCTATAGAAGCATTTTCCCAAACACACAGATCAATGTTGAGGATGTCAAGCCATAAAAAAAATTCTTGATGAAATAAAACTGAATCGACGTATTTGCACAAAATCTTGAATAAATATATAAACAAAATAGATAATTTCAATGAACCAAATTCTTTAATATAAAGATTCTCGAAACACAAACTAACATAAATAGTGCTCTTTGGGATTTAATTTCGATAATTATTTGAAATAAATTAATAACTTCACTCATGGCAGGTGCATTGTCATTTCAGTAGAATTTAATACCTGAAACTTAATTCCCGATATAATATAAAGTCATCGGGTTTTATTCGATAGAAATCATAAATCCATTGATTGCCTGATATGTGGAGTTAAAACTTACTCGTACGTAGAAAGCTCTCGATTATTCTGCAGCTTTATTTATCCCAATGAATTGTTCAATTCTGTATTAACTTCATCATTTTTTTTTATTTATGATCGGTAGATCACAGTAATTTTATTTCCAAGCGACATCTCGAGCTGTGCCCCCTTTAAGAAGTTTATAGTCATTTGTTGACAGTTGACTCAATGTACCGAAATCATCAGTACTTCATCTTCATTGTCTTATGTGTTCTCATTATTTATTTTTTGAATCAGTGATGAGTAAATTCTGTTTAGTTCTCAATTACTCTTTGGTTTTGTTTGATATAAATTATTTCTAAAAATTCTCTTGTCTTTCTATTTTCTCCTTGTGTAATAGTTTTGTATTTCCTAAGTCTAATGTATGGTTATTGTCTATTTTGTATTTATATAGAGCTGTTCGGGTTTTTGAATATCTATAACCCTTCAATCTGTGATCAAGTCTTTGTTTAGTTTGTCCTATGTATACTACCTTGCAATCATTGTATGGAATTTCGAAGATAACGTGTGATTCCTTAGATATCGGTTTTCGCGATTTTAATTTCAAGGAGAGCTGCTTGACTAGTGTATAGGGTCCTCTAGAAATAAAATAACTGTGATCTTTCGATAATAATTTAAAAAAAAATGTAATTAATGAATCCCTGAGTTGAAAATTCTATGCTATGCAGAACTCCAACAAAATTAAAGATAATTTAGAAGGAAGAAGTTGAACGCACACGGAGTCAAGCAAAATTACCCCATTTTGACAGTGTATACAGATGTGCAAGAAATAAATACTGGATATTCCATTACAAAACAAATATGATGATTACCATATCTCTCAGACATGTTTTACAATTCAATAATGTAGTCTCAATAAACTGAACTAATTTAGAATCAGCCGCTCGATGAAACTCCCTGTATATCGATCGAAGCTAATCATCAGAACGAGAAAATGATAACTGGATCGGGAAGATCTAAATTTGCATTTTTAATGATATGTGTGATGAAACGAGGAGATTTATTAAATCATAATTTAAATTTCATTACTGCCATGTATAGTGAAATTATGAATATTCATATCTTCATTATATTTCCCATTACAAATAATGTAGAAGAAGTTTTGATAGATTCTGAATAATTTTATTTTTTGAATTAATAGCTTTATTTCTTTGTGTGGGCAAATATCAAAACAATCTATTTTAAGTGGAAGTCAAATTCAATTTTGGAAGCTTGTTCAAAGTGAAACAGAGAGCTATCACTCTGACCAAATTATCAAATTTCTTGGAAATTGAGCTGGAAATGGTCTGTAACTATTGATTATTGAGTAAGTCAGGCAGTTTGTTAGAAACAATAACTTTTGCTCTCATTGCTCGCTTGTAATACTCGTAGTAGAACACCGTGCTATCGTTTGCCAAAATTTTCGAATGGCGAGTCTCAATCGATTGGGTGTGACTAACTGGTGCAGAATACTGGGTCAAACTTGAATACGTCTGACTGCATCTCCCGAAAATGATAAGATAATATTTTCATATTTCCAGAATAAGTTATCTGTCCAAATATCTCGGTAGAGTTCGTTTTTGGGTCAGATGCGTCCAATGGTTCATGAATTATGAGCATCTGAAATCTGGTATCCATTATATCTCCTAGAATATCCATCGGATCAGGTTATAACTTGAAAGGCATTGACTTAGGTTGAAACAAATAGGATCGCAGAATTTCGCAGAATGTGAGAAGCTAAAAATTTTACAAAAATTCCCAACAATTTTTTCTTCAATTTGTTGTACCTCATAAAATAACCGGCGGTCAGAAATTTGTGCATGTATGGACGACTAGATGAAAACCCGGGTGAAATTTGACTCATAATACACATCTAGGTGCAAAATGTAGATAGATGTTTCTGTAGTCATCGGCATAATTCTTAAGTACGTGTTGTTTCTATACTTCCAAAAAATACAGTACAGTAGTTATTGTTATGATTGTACTTTAATGCAATCCTTGCCTATTTAATTTACCTATCTATATAGTAATTCAATTATCAATGAAATAATTCGTTATAATTAACCTATTTATATAATTTGTTTTAATTAACCGTAAGTAACCTATTTATATAGTAATTGAATTATCAATGAAGTAATTCGTAAAAATGAAGTATCTTTTTGTACGTGTAACTCCTAACCAAAAAGAAACCTGGCAATAACTAACCTTAGTCCTATATTACTTAAAGTAGGCGACCATACGTTTTTATCAAATCGCTAGTGCCTTGAAAATTCGCAAAACGGACACAACCGTCAACGACTCTGCCCTCACGCGTCTGCCCGCGTTCGGGTCGCGCACTCAGCGATGAGCCACTTCTTCCCCACCGCGTCTACCCCGAAATTCGGAGTTTTTTTAACACCGTAGAAGAAGGTTCCAGCAGTCTCACTCATACAGCGGCGCGAAATTTCAAGTTTCAAAAAACAAAGTGAAATCCCTCTTAAGTGTTTGGTGTTATTATGATAGGAATGAATATTTTATTTCAATTATTTTCAGTTTGCTATTTGAGTATTCTCGTTCTTTTATTTAAGCTTAAGGTTTTTTCTGTTTTCTATCTGGTATTGATGTGTCTTATGTAATTATATATTATATATATAATTGTAATAATAATAAAAATAATAAAATCCTATGAATGTTATTATTGTTTTGAATGATTGTTTGGGCTATTATGTTATTATTTTTATAATTATCAGTATATCAACATAATTATTATTATCATCATCGCAAAAATTATTGTTACTACTATTTAACTATTGGTATCAAAGAGTAAGGCGCTTGCATTTTCATTTGTCGTTTCTTCCTTAATCGAGACAATATTCATTAAAATATAAAAACTATGGAAAATTAAGTTCCAGTCAACAGATAATGAACTACAATTCACCAAAGTCAGCAAGGGTAAACAGCAAACAATTCGAAAATTGTTTCAAACTTCCAGCACTGGACTGTTATGTCAATTATATCCTGGTGAAATTCGAAATTTTTATTTTTTTTGTTCTGGTCATTAGAGTGCTTTCAAATCGAAGTTTTGGTGGTTGCTACATTTATTCGAATGTTATCAACCAAATATAGTCTCTAGTGTATCATCGGAATCAAATCCTTCAGAATAAATATCACTTGTGTATAAGAATTCAGTAGCAATCAACACGATGAAATTTATGACATTATAATTCGAACGACAGTTATGCAGATTCCTCCTAAAGCTAATTTATTTTATCGTTGGACGTGCAAGAATTCATCCTGAGAAATGATGCTTGTCGATATATAAAACGATACATGAAAAAACTATTAGTAGCCCATAAAACTTTATTCAGATCATGTTGAAAATGGGTTTTTTATATTTATATTCACACGGTTTGTTCTGGAAGGGAGATACAACATGTCCAATAATTCTCTTTGGCGAAATCTCCTTGAGAGTATATTTTCATAAGAATAAGATTCGTAATTCGAATAAATAAATGTTGATAAGCACTGTCGTGAGGTCCTGTTCACGTACTGTGTGTGATACTAATACAACCGCCAAAATGAATGAACGAACTTTTTTCTGAAATTAAAACTACTTGTTCCCTTCAGTTTTGTTTGAAACACAAATTACTTTCTCTCAAAAAAACAATTCAAAAGTAGCTGAATCAACTCTATCAAAAACCATTTAAAAATTAAATCTTTCTTGGGGTAACCTCTTGTGCTTTGAAATACCTCATATATTTGAGTCGGAATTACAAATAATCGATGATTTTTTGGAATCAAATTCCTCAAACCTCTACAAGGCCCTGAGGACAAAGCGGTACATTAAACTAACACAGTGCACGTTTATTCATCAGAATTGACATAATATAACTACATTAAAATGAGTGGTTAATCACGAAAAAATATTTATCTATTCTTCCATATATGTATCTTATAACATATCAAGTTATATTTTGGGAATTTACGAATATTTTTTAGCTTGACAATTTTTACTGTATTCAGCAAGATTTTCTGTGATAAATGATTTCTACTAATGATTTCGAACCGGCCAGGACAAAGCAATATATTGAAAAGGAACGACAATTACAAAGAACCATCGCTCCAATGGTGTGAGATAGTCATTATTGAAGCATGGTAATCTCAGAGAATCGAGACCTCAGATGCAACTCGGGAACAGTTTCGAGGTGACTGCCTTTTATCAGCACAGTGAGGCACTGACAGTCTAAAAGGCGGCAGCCAGCCTTAAAAAAATGTGATGAACCCCCAGATATGTCCAGAAAGAGCGCTATCTACATCTTGAAGACTAGAACCAGACTCACTCTCTGCAGATCCCTAAGATCTATAAACATGCGTCGATTTTAAACTCCTTTCATTAATTCGCTTTCTATTAAAACCTCGCACCTCCAGACGCTCTTATTTTAAGTGAAGAAAATCATAACAACCTAACTAGAATAAATTTTCCAGTTACCAGAGAGATAAAATAAGTGAGCTTGTCACAGTCATTTGTTCAAGACAAAGCTATATTTTAACATAACGAGGGATGCCTTTTATTTTTCGGGATTCGGCAACCCTAGTGTTGCAATCTGCCAACTGACAACTCTATCGTAAAGCTTGACTTTTTGAGGTTATACGTAGTCAGAATGTTTTGACATACGAGCGCTATTTGTGTTGACTCCAGTAACTTAAAAGATTCATCTCGCCCAAAATATGGAATTTGATCGTGAACATTTTTGTGTTATTTGTTTCTTTCGACGTGGATTAACTCAACAACAGTGCAACGAGGAACCTAATTCAATTTTTGGCGATGAGGCCCCATCAAGGACCAGTGTGTATCGCTGGTATATGGTGAATTGAACCAAGGTCGTAGTTCACTCCAAGACGAATTTCGTGAAGGTGCTACAAAATCAGTTATTGTTCTGAAAACCATTGATGCTGTTCGAAAAACTGAGATCGTCATGTGACCTACCGTTAGATTGAGACAACCTTAGGCTTTAGTGGGATCAGCATACATTCAATATTGCATGAACATTTGTCCGTCAAGAAAATTTGTTTGCGTTGGACTCCACACAATTTATCAATCGCTCAAAAAAAGAGCTCGTGTTGATTGGTCGAGGGAAATGCTCCAAAAATAAGAGAGCGGTGCTTCAAAGCACGTCTATGACATCGTGACAGGTGATGAATTGAGGATTTACGCGTATAAGCCCGAAAGTAAACAGCAGTCAACTGTATTGGTGTTTAAAGATGAGCCAAATCCAACAAAAGTTGCTCGCACACGAAGCGTTTCCAAGCAAATTGTCGTCTGTATTTTCGGAAAAACTGGACATGTCACAAATGTAACTGTTCGGTCCTTTTGTTATAGCATGAATTTGAAGCTGGGGCGATCGCTAAATATTTGAATTTCGCGCTAATTTTATAAGTCAACACTGGTGACTTCGCACATGTTATGGATACGCATACGCATCTAGAACGCGAATTGGAATAGAAGAACTCTCGCTATCACGTCTGTTATCGAAATTGTTTATAAAATCACGCTAATTTTGATTTGTTTTTTGGATATATTACACGCTTGGTTTCACCCGCATATTTGGAAATTTCGCATCGCATTTTGATTGTGTTGTCAACACCGCATTTGAACAAAAGTTGGACTAGAAATCCCGCAGCAAGGGGTCCTGTGAAGAGCTGATAATTGGAGCAGAGCCGTGAAATCATCGTAGTTCACCGCTGTGGTAAGTCATCATTGTTGAGCGCATTTCTTTATATGAATTTTGTTGTTTCATATTATATATTTCGCGTTCGCACCAGCTTCAAACGCAAAAATAAATACAGTCTACTTATCCCTCAAAATTACTGAGCTATCGGACATAACAGAGCTCTGGTGCCTACTTGGTTGCCCAAGCATGCAGTTTATCGTGCGGCCTGAAGTTGACTCATGGTCGTTCTTTTCGCCACACGTACCCCACATGAGGGCATTGGGCCGGAAATGTCCACGCCAGCACGTTAAGCCTCAGGCTTAACTTCTAGTTCGGTATCGGTTTACCCAAGCCTAACCACTACTAGTCAAGCCGCAACACTATCCACGTCACTACTAGCTCTGCAGGCTAGCGCCCGAGCTGAGAACGCAGCTCACCCGTCGAGGTTTCACCCTCTCGCCCAGCATGCGGGCTTTCAACCACTGCCACCACGAGTCCTTCCTCAAGCGAGGCAGTATCCGGTCTAAGAGACAAAGCTCTTCCGACCTAGGGGCTTGGACTGCCCCCCCGTGGTACCAATCATCGCGTCATTGGCTAGGACATGCTACGGGAACGCATTTCCTTCTCAGTTTTGAATCTTGGGTATTCGAGCCTGAGCCAAGCTCCGCAATAAGATCAAGACTGACCTCTAGACCGTTCCTAGTACACCTGCAAGCAGGTCATAAGCCCTACACCGCGGCAAGGTGACGGTCACGTAGGGTATCGGACATAACAGTAACACTAGAATATCACAGAACAGTCTTATTTGTATACAACCATTTGTTTGCCAGTTGTCTTGAAGAAATCAAGAAGATCAACCGCCGAAGACAAATCACCCTTCACTACGACAATGCGAGCTCTCACACCTCAGCTCAATCAACTGCATTTTTGAGCACTCCAAACATCGATTTGATGAGTCATTAGCCGTGTGTTGCAGAGGGTGTGTTCCCGGAGAAGATAAAGTTGGCCAAGATCGCTCCGGTGTTAGAAGGCAATAGTCCGAATGAATGCAAAAACTATCGCCCTATTGCTATACTTCCGGTGTTGTCTAAGGTTTTCTAGAGATGCAAAGGGGATCGAATCTACTCATATTTCGAGAAAACGCATTTGTTCACTGGCCATCACATGGCTTTCGCCGGGGGAGATCAGTTGTAACTGCCTCGAAGGATGTCATAGATGGGGTAGTGCAAGCATTTGAGGACCACCAGCTCTGCCAGCTAACATACTGTGACCTTACGAAAACCTTCGATTTGGTCGACCACGACATTTTTCTTGGGAAGTTTTATCGGTACGGAGTGAGAGGAGCCACCTTGAAATTAGTTGGGACCCATTTGCGTGATAGAAAACAAAGAGTTTATTGGAGAAAAGAATGGTCTAAGCATGAGGAGATGAAGATGGGAGTTCCACAGGGGTTCATTTTTGGACCACTTCTTTTTATAATTTTCATTAATGACCTGGGTCTTCTGGAGGTTCTATTGTATGCGGACGATAGCTCGTTCTTGATGCGATCTGGTGCACAGGCAGTCCTCGACGAGGAAGTCAAGAAAAAAATTCATGAAATGAATAACTGGTATTTGGCTAACCGTTTTATCTTGAATGAAGAAAAACTTTTTCGAAGTCAGGTGAAGTGGACACTAAGGTTCCTTGGGGTTTTGCTGGACTCGAAGTTGGGTTGGCAGGGGTATGTAGATTCAATGAAGAAAAGACTCAATGGAGCAATATTTGCAATCAGACAGATGAAAAGAACATCCACTCACCTGTCAGCTAGGGTGGTTTATTTTTCTTTCTTCCTTAGCATAATATCTTTCGCTATAATTTTTTGGGGTCACTCAGCGCATGCCAGGGAGATTTTTCTACTGCAGAAGAGGGCTATTCGAGGGTTGATCGGACTTAAATCGAGAGATAGCTGAAGAGACTATTTTAAATCTGAAGGTATATTGACCTTACCTGCATTGTACATCTTCAATTGTTTGAAGTATGTTCACAGACATATGAACCAGTTCCGGTATGAGTCGAATGGGTACAACACCAGGAATGAAGGAAAACTTTCCATCCCCTTCCACCGACTGACGGGGAATATCATCTACATCGATGTCTGGGGACCAAGACTCTACAATAAACTACCAGGTTGTATAAGGGAGCTGCCGGAGTGATCTTTTTGTCGATTGGTGAAGAAGTTTCTACTGAGACATTCGCATAGGGGCCGCTGATTTAAATTGTGAATGATACCTTCGTGATAAATTTTAACTTAAACCTTGTAACTGTTTTATTGTATGCTTTGTGTTATTCAAATTGAGTTTGATGGATTCTACAATATTTATTGTACGAATTAAATTCTATATTTATGTATCACATAATACTGAAATATACTATACTATACTATGGTCCTGACCTGGCGCCGAATGACTTCTCTTTATTCCCTCACATAAAAAATATAATGAGAGGTTTTTCGACACCTGAAGTAGTGGTTGATGCGTTCAGAATGCATGTATTGGAGATACCTCAATCAGAGAGGCAAAAGTGCTTCGATAATTGGTTCAAACGCTTGGAAAAGTGTATAGATCCCAATTGGGAATATTTTGAAAATCAATAAAACGATTTTCTCTGTTTAATATTAGTTTTGACTCTCAAATATAGAAGGCAACCCTCGTATTATGCCACGTTGGTTGCTCATTTTTGGAATGTGTTTCAAAGCAATACTGATTGCCGCAGATATCAATAAAAATAACAATAACAAAATTTTATTTCCTGAATCGCGTATAAAACATACACAGAAAAGGAAAACTGTAAATAACACCAAAAAAATTTAGCTGCTAATCAACATCCTAGAGTTTACATTATCATAATTCCATAATTCAGCAGTAGAGTAAGGTTCAATATTGGTAATCAAGTCTTTGAGAGTTTTCTTAGATTTTTCAGGAGGAACTATATCTAGTTTAATCTTTGATTGAAAATTCTACAATTTAACTCACATGTACTTGGTATTTTTTTCAGTTAGTATATTCCTATACATCGGAATGTGAAACAGTACGTCTAGTGTTATTGACATTTCTTAAGTTCTCAAAATAATGGTGACAGTTTTTCACGAAATGAAGAAAAAAATCTATGTCTTTATGTAGTTTGTATATTAATTTTTACTGGTCAAAATTGCCTTAATTTCTTCGTCAATGTAGGTACAAATGGTAGTTCGTACTGGTTGTGAAACTGTGTAATCAAATGCAGATGAAACGTTATGGTGCTGAATTAGATTTTGGTGTCGAATAAAATACTACTTAATCGTCTCCTGAGATAGAAGTTTTCAAGTGTCATTCCTATGACCAAAATTCACCTTTATTTATGGCACGACAAGGGCCTTTGAAAAGCAAAAGAAAACGACAGAAAATTACCAATGAAACTCTGAAATAATATGAAAAATGACTCGAAAGAAAATGCGAATGCTGGAGTATCGACTTCTGCCTTTCTAGTTTCACAGTACGGCTGAATGAACTTGTCCAGGCACTCACGGGCGAGAATAGTCACTTTTTCAATAGAGTTCGAATTTCTAGATTTAACGAGAAAGTTATTTATTTCCAAGAAAAGTGTTCTTGTACTTCTCGGATGAACGCCGGTTCAGTACTCTCTGTTCGACATAGGTCATATGCTCCAACATATGTTACGCGTTAATCGGAAAATGAAGTGAACATATACAGAGTGTATCACTATTGAATCGAGCAAGCAACTCGGAACAGAAATGAACGAAACTAACAAATTTAATTAAAATAATAAGTTGCAGTAACAATTTATTAACGAAATATTGGACACCACATCTGAATATTTGTCTTTCGATACAATCAATAGACGTATTTAAATATTAAATATATAATCAGAAAGACCACCTCTAAATTTGAGGAAGATTACACAGCGGTGGCCCATACTCCAATTTATCACAAAATATAAAACATCCGAACCGAGTTATTTATTACACGGCATCTTGAATGGAGGCCGTCTTCTTCAAGTTGGAGACAGGAAACCATCCTACCTCATTAGAGCTCTGTTTTGATGATCTTTTGTAATGTGCTCTCGGAATGCGTGACATTCTGCTTGATTGAAATAGATTGAGGCATTTTATCGGAAGATTATGCGAAAATAAATGAACCAGCGTCGGAGCCGAAGGAGCAATTAATAGGTTGGAGAAATTTCATTACTCTAAATCCCAAATACATTCTTTCTCTGAATAGTTGTCCCGAATATTTCTTTTCCGTCGACCTGTCAATAAAAGCTCTGTTTAACGTTCACAAAATCATGCATTAATGACCCATTTTAATGCACGATTTCTTTCTATTTCAATGCATGATGGACATGGGCAACCGAACATAGAGCATTTAGAAGTAATATGAGTAACGTCACAACTCGACTGATATTAATTTTTATGTATGAGCCCTGTGACTCTCACTCTTCAATCACAGAATAGTCGCGTATTTATCTCTGGATCCATTATTATTCCACAGAGAAAAGAAATACTGAAACTAATCCAAATATAATCGATCTGTCAAATTACGAGTAATATAGCTGCTTTCAATCTTAATCTAATATCGCCCGTTACTTTAATTACAATGAGTAACGAAAACGATATCCCCTCAACTTCAATGCTGAACGCAACATTGAAAGTTAAAAGGAATATTCATATGAGCAGATATAACAAACTGGTGATGTTCATTAAGGGAAAAAAAAGTGGGTTATATTCCTAAGAAATCGAAAGTTCTCGAGAAAGATCATGTAAAAGAGTTTATAGCAAATGCTCCAGACAGTATTTTCTTGATGTCAGAGGTAAATATAAAACTCAATTAAAATTATTTTCTATTATAAAATTTTCTTATTGTCACGTGGATATAAAATATGTAACTTTAAATATTTTATTTGAAGGTCGCTATGATAATTGGAGTATCCGGGGCATTGCGAAAATATGAGCTGTATGAGTTGCAGATAAATGATGTGCAAGATATGCTCGAAATTTTTAACAACAGTGAATTCATCCAAAACGCACTCGAATGGATATTCACTGTGGTTGATAATGAGAAGCGTACACTTTTGAATCCAATTAAGAGATATATATCCTTGAGACCAATTCACACTCCACACGAAAAGTTTTTCGTCTTTACAAGAACTTTAAATACTCAATACAGCCAGTAGGAATCAATACATTTTCGAAATTACCATCGTTAATTGCAAAATTTCTCAAATTAGAACAACCCAATCTGTATACAGCTCAGTGTTTTCGGCGTTCTTCTGCATCTATCCTTTCGGACAGTGGAGCAGATTTTGCAGCCATCAAACGGCTTGGAGGATGGAAATCAACATCTGTTGCAGAAGGGTACATCGAAAACTCGATGAAAAATAGATTAGAAAATGCTGAAAAAATTTTATGTGATAATCGTTCGCCAGTCAATAATATATCAGCTCCCACCAGTTCCACATATTCCTTATCACAAATCGTCATTAACGATGTAAATGTGGACTATTCGGAATGTCACATCTCGAAAATTCCGTCTATGAATTTTACAAATTGTTCAATTGGAACCATGAATATAAATATGTCAATGTTAACATCGAGATTTTCATTGTTCGCTCCGCCCACGTGCCAAATATCTCGGCCATTAATCGAAAGCATTAATTAACAAGTTGATTAAATAACTATATCCTATAGTGTACCAAGAGATCTTTTGACGTTCATTTGAGTCTTGAAGAGGCCGCGCTTGGACCTCTTAAAATCGAATATAGAAGAGTGTGATCGTTGAATTTGAACGTAATCCCGATGAACTGGTTTCTTCGGAAATTAATTTTCATGAGCTACTTTGAATATTTCGGTCGTTTCAACATTGTAAAACTTTTTCACAAGCATGAGAACTCCTCACAAATAATTGAAAATAGATTTTTGATGAAAACAAATTAAAAACAATTGATAAAAACTTCAGAGAAGCACTTATGTGCCGTCAAAAGCTTTTGTAAGCTTGTAAAGTCATTTCCTGGCCTTTTGAGTTATGCGATACTAAAATAGCTGCCTCAACGAATATGAGAGTAAAAGATCCGAATATCATTAATTCAAAATAACCATTTACATTTTTTTTTTAGTTTTTGTCGAAACCCAAACTTAAATGAAAGCTATTCCCACAGAAAAACATATAAAAATTGAATGATTTCTTCCACTAGGCTCTTGTCAGCTGAAATAGTTCATTTATTTTGGTCAACATTACAAAAAAAATTCTTGATGGCACCTAAAACGTGTAATGAAAGAAATTATTATTGATTTTCTTGAGAATGAAGTCTGATGTGGAAAGCGAAACATTCTTGGTAAATCATTTTTTGACAATTGGTCCAATAAATTTATGGTTGCCAAAAATAGATCTTATCAAATTCATTTTGGACATGTCAAGGAATTTTCTAGAAGGATAGGATGCATCATATGATAAAATAAATGAAAAATCACAAGCTTTTTTTCATCACCTTGCGATTCGTACCTAATATCTTTCGTAGAAGATCATGAAGAAGGAATAATTATCCTAAAGTTAATTCGATTTACCTTCGTGACTTAATCATCAATCAAAAAAACTCCTATATCTTACCGAGGGTTTAATCTACGGAGATGAAATTTCTGAAAATGCAACATATCAATAAATTCTGTATATTCACAAATTTTCGTGGAAATCCAACGAATATGTTATCTTATGTGTAATTCAATGGTTTCAATAGTCAGAATTTGAAACTTTTCGGAAATTATGTAGAGTGCTGATTTTCATAAAATTGAGGAGATTCTTTTTTTTCAACGATATTGAAATAATTTTCAAGGTTCAACTCCTTCGGATGGATATTCTGGCAATTGTTCAGGATACGAGAATTCAGATGCTCATAAGTGCTAACACATTTGACGGTTTTGGCCCAATAACAATCTAGACCGAGGTATATGGACAGTTAACCCATCCTGAAAATATGAAGTCGAACCCAATGGATAGAAACTATTTTCAGCTCGATGACCGCAAGTTATAGACATTTGGTAAAAATTACAACATGTCGAAACATTTACTTATATTGCCTTAATTATTTGTACTTAGAAGGTTTACCTGGTAGTAATGATATTGTAAATTCTCTTCGATGATGTTTGGATGAAGTGTTTCAGCTCATAAGCTTCGACAGGGCACCACAAACCTGAAGCCTAGAAAAAAATATAGATAACTTGTTTCCTACTCCGCGATTCTTTGCTATTTCTTATTCGGTTTTTTTAGGGTTGAAGCCACAACATATTTTTATCACCCGCTGTAGTCACCTGTCTTGTATTAATTTTTCGTTTCATTATTTAATTTGATGGTTGCCTTGCCCTCCTGATTCCAATAAAAGAAATACGTGTCAGCATGTACTGAATAATATTTTTTCTTCCTACGTCTCTAGTTTTATGCGGAATCGCCAATCAGTTCTCTTAATTTTTAAATGAAACCTTTCATATATGATGACTTGCTATATCTGATAATGAAGCCCTTGTAGATTGATTTTATGAGACATTTTCACTGATTATTATCGATATATTTGAGCTATTTGTTTGAAAAAGCTGAAAATGTTTCAAAATTTCTGAGTTTTCATTCAATGTACTACTGTTTTACTGTAGCAGCAGTTATATCACAGCCAGTTAAAGAATCTGAAGAGGCATTAGGGTATTATTTCATGATGGAATCAGAATAAAGTCATAAATTTTAAATAGTCGTCCGAACTGAAAGTAGATAAGCCTTAATCGGTAGAATATATGATCTACATTGAACTCATGTTACTTAAAATAGTGCTGGAAGAGCTTTCAAATTCGAAAATATTCAATACATGAAGAGGACGCATATGAAATAGTTATTTTCTAACAAGTGCGGAAAGTGATATTTTCCCGCACGAAAATGCCGTTACCCGAACGACGCGAAGCGGAGTTCGGGTAAGCGGTTGAGTGCGGGAAAAACACTTTCCGCACGAGTTAGGAACAATATTTTTCTACAAGCGCTTATACGAGATCGATTTCAACACACAGATCAAATGTGAATTGATCATTCTAAATACACAGAATGACAAAAGTCTCTGACAAGTCGTTACCATTGTACTCTCATCGATGACGTTCGGTCCATAAGGAATACAAGCCTATGAAATGAATTTAAACTGTAATAATATTCATAAATTCTTTATTAATTGAAGAGAAAACTAGACTAATAGCACATAAAAATGAATTTTGATAAGGAATCTATGTACATTCTGTTTCTTCCCATTATTATCAATATATTCATTAGAAATATTCAGTCATTAGTTATATTTATTGTAAACGTGCAGTTAGTCGCGTTATGCAAATTTATAGCAGAAGCCATCATATTGGTCGAAGTCAGCTGCTCATTGGAAGATAATGATTATCTATTACAGTTTGAAGAGTAAGGAGCAAAACGTTGAATATTTGCTATCATATTGTTCGAAGGCTCTTTGGAAGGTAATGATTCTGTATTACAGTTTGAAGATGAATAACTATTCAAATTAAGAAGTTAAGTAAGTGGACATTTTACTTTTTCTGGTTAATAGATTCTTCCAAGTATCCCTCAGCAACAGCAGTTGACTTCGATCCTCCTAAACGTTTAATATTTGTGATACCTTCTCCCTAATTGGCTAGGAAAGTATTCGAGGAGCGCCTAAAACTGTGTCCTGTGTATAATTCCGGATTTTGTAGGCGTAAGTAAGCTGGAATTTCGGACGGTATTTTTCCTATTGTATTGATTCCGACAGGTTGAATCTTACATTTTCCCCGATTGTACTTTATGAAAATTCGGCGATGAGGTATTTCCTTTGGACGTAAATTCATATATTTTCTATAAATGTTCAGAAAATATCTATTATTGGTGTCTTGGGATATAATAAACGATCTTGGTGAATGATTTTTGGAGTCCTTAATATTGACGATGATCAAGTCTCCTTTATCATCTATATCGTCGATGGTGAGTTTTGTAAGTTCCTCTCGTCTGCAGGCACCAGCTAATCCAAAAATTGTTAGCAACTTCATCATCAAGTAAATTTCATCAGATGCCTCACTCATGAATTTTGTTATTTCCTCTTCATTAAAAGTTTTGGCCTTTTTTAGACGAAATCCTATATTCTGTCGTTCAATGAAGGCAGTTAATTTATGGAATTTTCCAATATTCAAATCCTGTTTCAGTTTACAAACACTCTTTGTCATTGAATGCCCGGACCATAATGTGTTTGGTCTCCAAATTTTGGACATTTCCAAAAAATACGCCGAAAACACTTCCTCCTTCCTCGGTTGAACCTTTTTGGAATTACACCAATCAATGAATTCTGAATATTGCTTCTCATATTTTATCTTCGACTTGGCCGGTAACAAATTTAAACTCGCTTCATAAGAAGCTGCTAATATTTCTTCGGGCAGGCCATCATCAGATCCCGAAGTATCCATTTTACCGGAGCGTACTGATTGAATTCGAGTTGATATTATTTATATTTAAACACAATTTCATAATATAATGACAATGTATTTATTCTCATTCACATGCCGTTTCCATAGTAACGTCGTCGGTGGCATAGAGATTTATCATTATTCAGTTTATTCTTTAGAAAAAGCGTGCGAGAAAATCCCTTGCAGGGGATTTTCCCACACTGTTTGGCAATGTGACTCTTTACGAATTGAAAAACGTGCGGGAAAAAGAATGAAAGTGCACGCTTGTAGAAAAAAGAAAATTACCTACTTTAATATGGGAGAGTCAGTTCTAACTGAATAGATATTGAATGCATTCAAATGATTGCTATTGATTTGAAAAATAACCAAAACAGTTCAAGTGTATTGAACAACTCCATTAAACAAGGAAACAAAATGAAATAAAATAACTAGGCCCCTTGATGGAGTTCGTTGATCTAAATGAATCACTATATTAGATATTAATGGAATGCAATATTTGTCATTGCGTATATTGTAAAATAATCAATAAATCCCACTTTAAGGAATGAGCTCCTATAAATATGGATTAGAATCATTTTTCCCACGATTTCATCTGCGTTTTAGTTAACCTTGCCTTCCAATTTTGGTTAGCGTTCGATGAAGAACGCATTAAATCAGCGAATTTCGCCAGCTAAGCTTGAAATGAGCTCCTGTGAACATTTGTGGTACACCTGAAAAAATGAACAGAAGATATACAGGAGTTCCATATAAAATATATCAGAATTAAGGATATTTCGGGTTCAACCGGAAGTGTATTTATTAGAATGCTACTTCATCTGTACTTCTTTATAGTGCTGCAACCACTTTTGCTTTGAATGGCATTGCTTAGATGGACAATTAAGATTCCACTCGAACGTTCTAATTCAGCCCTCTGGAGAAAAAGCAGTAATATTTCTTTGATCAGAGTACAATGAATCACCAACCTATTTTATGTTTCTATTATTCAGAAGACTCTTTCGAGTAGGGTTGTATATTTATTTATTACAATTATTTATTATTATTATTATTAATAGACAGACGTTTAATAATTCACGATTAAATCTTATTCGTATTTTGATATCCCTAGGTCCAGTTTGAATTATAAATAAATCATAAACAGTCTAATTTAGTGTTGTCAACAAGAAATTATAGATCAGATGCTTTTTGTGTTATTGCACGTTCCTATAAGATTTCATTAATTTCGTTCAGAAGATTTCCAAATGGATTTCTACTTCATCCCAGCCTTGTATATTTCTAGAGTATTTCACAATGAGTATGTTCAAGAAGGAATTTGAGAATAAAGAATAAACAGAATATTCTTCTCACGAAACATTTTTATGTCAAAATTAATAAGGAAATTAAATTTCAATAAACAGACCAATATTCTTTGAAAACAGAATAAAAAAATTATAAAGATGACGTGAGGTCGAATGGATCCGAAATTAATGAGATAACTGAAATTCCAATCAATTGAGCTATATTTTTAGAAATTAAAAAAAATCACAAAGCACTGACTTGAGTTCCAATGGCTTTGACGCTCTTGTTAAACCAGAGAAGTCTTAAATTTTCATGTGAACAGGCACGTCAAAATAGTTTATTTGATTACAGCTATGATAAATATGAGAATAGAAATTAATTAGTAAGACGAACTACCTAATGAAAAAAAAATCGAAGTTGCTGGTAGATTTTACTAGGTAAATGAATAAGTAGATATTCAAACCATCAAATATACCCTCAGATTTCATTTAATCTGACCATTCCGTCATCGTACTTGCGGATTGACAGAATCTAATTTAGTAGATAGGATTGGTACCGTTCCTACTAATAAATTTGAAAATACAAATATTTGAGCAAATTTGAATTTCTGTTCGGGTAGAAAAGAGCGTCAAAAATTTATTCGAAAAATTACCAACAATATATATTGATTTTCAGAATCTCAAGGGATACACTTCTTCATAAACGTCTGATTAAACCTTGAGATTGTGAAAACCAGTAAATCAATAGACTACAACAAGTACAATAATAATAATAAATCTTTATTTGCAATCAAAATTACAAATGATGTCAATCTGAACATAAGAAAAAGAGGTAAACATCACCGATCCAAAATACAGATCAAGATATAATTTCTTTAAACAAGCCACAACATAAACACAAACAAGCGAGTAATTGCCCGCAACATATATTTATCACATATGTCAGTCACAAATCCATCTTTTTCAACAAAAATTTCTCAATGTCTCATCCAGAAGCAACTTTTTCACATATCTGTTGAAAGCCATAAGAGACTTGCAGTGGAACTCAAAAGGCAACCTATTATATAATTTTGGACCCCAATAATCGATTCCTTGATGCGTCCGTCTCAAACGATGCATTGGAGTTTGCATTGGAGTTTCTTGTTTCATACGCATGATTACTGGCATCGGTAGGAACTCTTTCCAATTTTGATGCACATAACATAATACATCATATACAGGGTGATTCCGAAGGAGACCGTCAGATTTTAGGTGAAGTATACACTAGTGAAGGCAGTTTCGAAACAATGTTTGGTTTATGGTTGGGGCCCTTTAATGAGAGTCTATAGGGTGATTTGTCCGATTCGACCGATTTTTCTTTTATTCATAACTTTGGTATGGCTTGATCAATCTTGATGAAATTTTCAGTGTAGAACAATATGATTATCTTCTTTCAATAATTTCTAAACTTTTTTAAAAATACAGGGTGGGAATTATGATAAGTTCAGATTAAGTTTGCAGGTTGAAAAAACACCCTGTACATTCCGTTTTCAAAAATATTCTACATGCTTCAGATTATATCATAAGTTTACATTACTGGTGCGTTTTCATTTTTTTTGGCACACATCCATTCATCCTAGAAAAAATTTTCAAGGATGAACAATATCGTTATTTCGCTCCAAGGCAGTGAGGATATTCTGAACTAGAATGTAAACCTGTGTCGTCCAATGATACAAAGCTCTTCTTCACTCATATTCTGATGTATAAAATCATTTAATCCAGAAAATATCTTTATACCTACCTACTTAAACCAAAAAAATCTACAACTTATACAGAATAAACATTCAAAACATATCATGAACGGCAAAACTAAGGATTAACACAAAATTTACATAGAATCTTCGAAACGATTTCCCTTTTTTTGAATGCATATTCGAGTACTTTTTATTAAATTTCCAATTGACCTTCTGATGAGGGATTGATTTTGCTTCAAGATATTACATTCCTCGAAAATCCTTTCAACTAGGTATTCTCTACTTCTAATTTCAACCTTATAAATTCTTGTTCTCAGATATCCACACACAAAATAGTCTAAAGGGTTCAAATCAGGCGATCTTTGTGGCCAAGCAATAGGGCCTCCACGACCAATCAATCTGTACGGATAATTTACATCCAGGTGATTTCTCACATTCAATGCAAAGTGAGGTGGTGCTCCGTCATGCTGAAAGTACATAGAGCGGATATGTACATTATCCCATCTCTCTCTTTCATCGTTCTCTCATTACTGAGAATCGTGACCAATGACAACTTGTGCCGTTTTCTCTCTCCATTGATATCGATCTTGGGCTAATATCACAGAATTGTAGAACGAAGTACCGGTGGCCTTTTGGATCTGATCAGTCCATCGGGATGGTGAGCGCCCTCTAGATCTTCGTCCTTCTGTGTTTCCGGAGACTATTAGTCTTTCTAAATTATTATCGGGTCTTCGCGCGATGTGTCCAAAAAATCTCATTATGCTTGCGAGGCAGGTGGAAGAGAGTCTGTTGCTTATGTTCAGTTCCCTAAGAATTGACTCGTTTGACCTATGAGCCGTCCAGGGAATTCTAAGCATGCGCCTCCAGCACCACATCTCAAAGGCATCAATCCTCTTTCTGTCAGCTGCTTTTATCGTCCATGTTTCCGCCCCATATCGGAAGATTGAGAAAATTAACGACTGAACGAGTTTTATTTTCGTGGGTTTTGTAATAGATCTGTCTTTCCAAATCTTAGTTAGTCGACTCATTGCACTTTTTGCCATTCCTATTCTTCTTCGGATGTCACCCTC
This sequence comes from Micraspis discolor, assembly GCA_030674115.1. Taxonomy (NCBI): domain Eukaryota; kingdom Metazoa; phylum Arthropoda; class Insecta; order Coleoptera; family Coccinellidae; genus Micraspis; species Micraspis discolor. The sequence continues at coordinate 1,363,600 of JARTUT010000447.1, forward strand.
ACTTGAACCCGTATTACTTATGTATGAGCCCAGGTACATGTATTGGTCAACGACTTCAAATCTTTGTAGAGCATCTGTCAGTTGTAGAGTGTTGGCACGATCGACTATCATAATTTTGGTTTTATCTGCATTGATCTTCAGGCCACATTTATTACTCTCTCTCTCTCTACTAAGTTTAGAAAATACAAAATTTTTTCTTCTGATGCAGCTATTAATGTTGTATCGTCGGCAAATCTTAAATTTGTGATCTTTTTGCCTGCAATTGAGATTCCTCCATACCATTCGTCCAGTACCTTTCTCATTATGTATTCTCCATAGATGTTAAAGAGGTCTGGAGAGAGGATGCAACCCTGGCGAACGCCCCTGCCGGTCTTGAATGGAAGCGAGTGCTGGTTTTCTATTCTGACCTTGGCCATGTTATTGTTGTACAGATTTCTTGTGAGTACTATTAGGTGTTCAGGAACTCCCATCTCACGAAGAACTCTCCATCAGTGGCGGCTCGTGACAATATAGTATGGTGAGGCACATATGAAAAAAAATTTAATAATATAATATATATATATAGGGTTTACGTGGCGAACAAAGTTTATATAGTGAACTCTACTTCGTCAGTTGCATAATAAATATATTAAAAAATGTTCTTCACTATTGCTTGGAATTTTTGATGAATTCTCAAATTATTTATATACATATTATTTTATTTTATTGAGCCAAAAATTTTATTCAGCAAAAAAAGCCATTAATTTAATTGTCCCAATATATTATGAGCTTATTTTTCGATATACTAAATTACTCAAAAATATGAAAACCATTATTATGCAGCTGTACAGCAAGAACCAACGTTGAGGTGTAGAGCATTCCTGCCACGTGTGGGATGGGAATGAAGGAAATCGGATCAAGTTGGAAATTTTCAAAATAACGAAATAAACTCTAACTAAATAAAATAAGCTCTGAAAAAAATTAACACTGAATAAAAATATTAAAAAGGCAGTGTGAAATAGGATTTATTCTGAAAGTTATAAATAAAATTATTCTAAATTGAGTTCTCAATATTAAAATTTTATGTAAATCAATGGAATCAGCGAAATGATCTATAACCTTGTCAATGAAAATATTTTCGTCCTGTGATTTTATGAATCCTTTTTCGATCGAAATTTTAGCCATATTACTCAGCCGCGCCTGTCCAGTTGTATTGCTAATATAATTTTTAATCCTTTTCAACGCCCAGAACTAACATCATAAAATCCCATGAAGCGCTCAACAAGTTGGTCATCTATTACATAACGAAAAATGACTGATAACTGGAAATGACAGCTTATGTCAGTTGTTTCATCAACTTGCCAAGAAAAAAACAATGATTGTGAAATTTCGTCCTCGATTTGTTTATTCACAACAAAAGCAACCGAATCAATTAATTCATTTTGAATGGTTTTAGATGTACCAGAAAATACCGATTTACTGTTGGTGCCATTTTCTAAAAAGGTTTTTAAATTCGTGTCAAATTTACTAACAAGAACTACCAATTCTTTGAAATTTCCGCGATTTAAAGACTCATTCGATTCATCGTGCCTCCTGAAAGGCAACTCTTGCATACAGAGGCGCATCGTAATATCTATTAAAATTCTTAGAATATGTCGATTTTCTTTGACTTTAGCATTGAAATTTTTAATTTCTATTTGACGCGCATTGTCTATTGGTGTGGCGATATTTTGTTTTTGCTTTCTCATAACGGTAAGCTTGCAATTAGATGAAATATGCTGAGCACTTTTATTGTGTAGCGATAGACCCCGAGATAAATTTTTCAAATCACTAAGACCACTTTTCGACCAAACTCTGTCGAAATTTCGATTAGTTGCTGAGAATAAAATGCACGGCCAACAAAATATTTTTTTCAAAGTAATACTTCCAGTAAGCCAGTCGTACTTGTCATACCACGTATTTTGGAATCCCCGATTTGATTTACCGACCACTAGACACTAGAGATTTCCTCAAATCTGGAACAGGTCGCTTAACTTCCTTAATTAAATATAATTTATCATCATACGAATGAGTCGAAAAATGTTGCTTATTTATTAAAAAATTAACAATATCACAGGTACACTGAACATGTTCCTTAGGAATTTCTAAAGATTTACTATTACTAGGTCCCGCTGACTCCATTTCGCGATCTGGTAGTCACTTTCGATAAAAAAGATTTATATTCCAGAAAAAATTTACCTAAAAAAGTTTATAATCATACGCGATACACAGCAAACGCGATACCTCTAAATAACGACAAAGTGAACTAACCCTATTTCTCTATTTTCCTCTTCCCGATTAACTCGAATAAAAACCTGAGGCCAGCCTCTAATTCCTCGAGAAGCCGCCTTCAAAGCCGTAGATATGTTCTCACGGTTTCGACGCAGATAACCCTCTGGACATCGCAGAAACGAAACGATCTCAGATCGGCTAAGATCGCGCAGAGGCCAGCCTCGGATTAATCCTAGAACGGCTTTCCATTACGTTCTCGTAGGTCATCGAAGTAGATACACACTAATTCAGTCAAAGAAGCCTGCGCTAGGCATGCCTCGAACCGTTTATTCAAAGAGGATTTGATTTGTTATGAATATACAAGGAACGTGAGATTGCGAAAAATATTGAGGAAAAAAGTGATGATGCAAGGGAATGAAGAAATATACGGTTCAGAATTTTTTTGATGAGGCACTGCCTCACCTGCCTCATAGGACAAGCCGCCACTGCTCTCCATAGCATTTTCCAGTTTACACAGTCGAATGCCTTTTGGTAGTCCAAAAAGCAGATAACCATTGGAATATTAAACTCTCTACATTTCTCTATAAGTTGTCTCATGTTAAGAATCTGTTCTCTGGTGCCCTTGCCCTTCACAAAACCTGCCTGTTCTTGGGGGATCTGTCGATCTAGATAGGGCCCTAATCGCCGCTTAATAATGCGAAGTAGAATTTTACTCGGGTGGGATATTAAAGAAATGGTACGGTAGTTGCTACATTTCGTGGTTTCTCCTTTTTTATGAAGTGGTATGATTATAGAGGTCAACCAGTCTTTGGGCCACTGACCATGCTTCCATATTATATTACATAAATCGGTTAAGATTTTGGTGCCATGTTCACCCAATTCCTGCAGTAGTTCTCCCGATATGTTGTCGCAGCCTGGAGATTTATCTTTTTTCAAATGTACTATTGCTTCTTCCACCTCTGATTGCATAATGTCTGGTTCGTGCACTATTTCATTTATGTTGTAAGTTTTGTCCTCTCCGCCAGGGTCATTTTGTTCCTTAAAAAGTTCTGTACAATATTTTTGCCACACGTTCAATATTGTTTCTTTGTCCCCTACTACAGTGCCCTGTTCAGATTCAATTGCATAGTTGCGTGGTTTGAACTCCCTTGCAAGTAATTTGACTTTCTGAAATAGGTCTTTGGTTTCATTTCTATGCGAGTGTGATTCTATCTCTTGACATATATTGGATATGAACTTTTCTTTGTCTTTGCGGCATCGCTTTTGGATGTTTTTAGATAGGGATCTATATTTGGCTTTATTGAGCGGGCCTTCTTTCAATTGTTTTCTCTGTTCTATAACCTGCCAAGTCTCATCACTGATCCAAGGTTTACGACCCTCAGGATTTCCTGGTCGGCAACTCTGTTTAGCCGTTTCTAGAAGTCTCTCCTTAAGATTCCTCCACGATTCCTCGACATCGTCAGTGCAATTTATATTTGCTAATATTGGTTCAATTTTGTCTCTAAAAGTTTCTAATTCATCTTTTGTTAATCTCCTCTGCCTGCTAGTGGGCTTGCGGATATTTTTAAATCTAAGTCTGTAGTCCATTACTAGCAGTTGATGGTCGCTGCCACAGTCCGCACCTGGAAAGGTTTTTGCATTTGTCACAGAAGTTTTCCATCTCGTGTTAATCAGGATAAAATCTATTTGATTTCTGCATCTATCACCAGGCGACTTCCATGTGTAGAGTCTGCGCGGATGATGCTTAAAATACGTATTCATAATAGAGAGTCATTAGAGTCATTAGAGAGACATTATCCCATAGATTTGGTAAAAATTCTCCAAAAAATTTAGGTAAATTTCACCATTTAATCTTTCCGCAAAAATGTGAGGGCCAACTAAATTTCCGTCTATTGTTCCAAGCCAAATATTGGCAGAAAATCTGTGTTGTGTATTACGACTCTTCTTCAAATGAGGGTTGTCTCTTGCCCATTCGTGGGAATTGTGGATATTAAAAATTCCATTCTTAGTGAACATAGCCTCGTCGCTGAATAGAATACGAAAAATAGTTCGTTGGTGACTAATAACCCAGCAACAAAATTGTAATCGTTGGGGCAGATCTTGTAGCAACAGTTCTTGCACCTTTTGGTAGTGGTATGGGTAGAATTGTTCTTTCTTCAAAGTCTTGCTCACTTTGCTCTGCGAAATTCCTAATTCGGTACTAATTTGACGAGTACTAATAGACGCTTCCTCCTCCACCCGTTCAACAATTTGAATCGAAATTTCATTTTGAGTAGGTCTATCAATGTGCTCTGCCTTACTAGGATATTGCCCATATTCTTTAGAATAATGGAATACTCGTCCGAAAGTACATTTATTTGGTTGACGTCGGTTGGGAAATCGTCTATGGTATTCCATTTTTATTCCGCATGAGTAAATAATTGAGGCATGTTGAAATACACTTCTTGTGACAGATTATTTATTGAATATTCTCATTCTGTGGTTCACTGTGATGGTAACCATGGATCTTAAAGAACTTGATTTAAATAGAGATTTAATTTTCATGGAGAATTTTCAATTTCATTAAAACTATTTATCATACATTTGTGATTCAATATTTTACATACCATAAGGCCATAAGTGAGTATATTTTTGAACAAAAAAACTACTACGTTTTAGGAATATTCGCTTGATAGAAAACCGGAAGTGTGCCGAAAATCACCTGAATAATGACTCAATTTTATGTTGCCTTTCATATGTTTCGAATGTTTATTCTGTATTTGAAGTAGTAGTATGTAGATTTTTTTGGTTCACGTACGTATAAAGAAACTTTTTTAATTAAATGATTTTATACATCTGAATATGAGCGATCAAGAATGAATTTCGAATTTGGAAAATTTATTTTAGGACTCAGGAAGAGCTTTGTATTATTGGACGATACAGCTTTACCATCTAGTTCAGAATATCTCAATGCTTTGGAGCGAAAAAACGATATTGTTCATCTTTGAGAAATTTTGTGCCAAAAAAATAAAAACGCTCCAGTAATGTAAACTTATGGTATAATCTGAAGCAAGTAGAAAATTTCTGAAAACGGAATGTACAGGGTGTTTTTTCAACCTGCATACTTAATCTGAACTTATCATAATTCCCATTCTGTATTTTTGAAAAAAAGTTGGAATTATTGAAAGAAGATAATCATATTGTTCTACACTGAAAATTTCATCAAGATTGATCAAGCCATACCAAAGTTATGAATAAAAGAAAAATCGGTCGAATCGGACAAATCACCCTGTAGACTCTCAATGAAGGCCCCGAACCATAAACCCAATATTGTTCCGAAACTATATTGACTACCGTATACTTCACCTAAAATCTGACGGTCTCCTCCGGAATCACCCTGTATAAAGAGGAAAGAAATCGGAAATGCCTAAACAGTAATCGGCAGGATTCATTATATTTTGAATTGAACATACTTCTAATTTCTCTCTTTTGCAGTATGAAAATGCTCTTACTTCCACGCGTTGACCCCCAGAACATTATACCATAACTAACATGACTGAGAAAACCGGCGTAGTAAACAGATTTTGGCGCTTCCAAAGTGACCACCGACCTAATTCTGATGGTTCTGAGATTGAAGATCGCAGAGGTGAGTTTCTTAGTTAGTTCTTCAATATGCCTTAACCAGTTCAGACTGCTATCAATATACATCCCAAGAAACTTAATCGACGTCTCGAGTTTCTGATTAAACACCAGGCTTTGTGTTTTCTCCTCATTCAATTTGAGTTTATTGGACGACGTCCACAAAACTGTATTCTCCATAACTGTCTCTTATCTTTTTCAGGCCCTCATGCGTAGGCTCCTTCAGAAATATCGTGGTGTCGTCAGCATAAAGACGGGCATCATCATTGTTGACGTTACAAATTATATTATTAACATAAATAATGAAAAGTATTGGACCCAGTATTCGTCCTTGAGGGACTCCATACAAATTCTTCTTTGTATCTGAATACAGACTCACATTTCACAGTTTGGCTCCTATGCTCCAAATATGACCTCATAAGATATATCACTACACCTCTAATTCAGTAGAACGATAAATATTCCAGAAGGTTACGATGATCCACTGAGTCAAAAGCCTTTGACAGATCACAACAGATCAGCATCAATTGCTCCATCTCATCCTGACCCTTGATTACGCTCTGAAGCACACTACTCACCGCAGTTAGAACAGATCGTCCCTTTAGATAACCATGTTGTTCTTTTACAAAATATTGTAGTTTTTCAAAATACTTTTCTAGACGTCTCTTAATAACAGTCTCCAAAATCTTAGACAACGTCGGAGTTAGTGAGATGGGACGATAGTTGCTACAATTCTTATGATCTTAGTTTTATCATGAAGATTGAAAATTTTCAGATATACATCAGGTCTAGGAGCATCACTAGCAATACTACGAAGAACCTGTTCAGGGACATTCAGGAATAAATCATTGAAACTGCCTGCAATGGCATTTTCACATGTTATGTTTTTTTTGCCTTTTTAAATCCTATTTCCCCATTTACCACCTTCCAGATTGCCTTTTGCTAGTTTTTACTGAAATGCTTTTTTTAAGCGTTTTTTCCATATCAACTATAGTGAGAAACTGCTCTCTAAATCTAAAATAGGCTTGATATGATACATCATATTTCATTACCTGAGTTATGCAGGGCATACACACTGCGTGTAGACCGGAGAGGAAAACTGTACAGGTATACCTGCGCAGATCAACCGGAGCGTGTGTGTCGTAGTTTTTTAAGCCCGCACTTGTCGCTGGAGCAAATTCGAGATTCGACTCAGTCTACTGGCACCGTACGGTTGCTGCTAACGAACACACGACCCGTCCGGTTTACCGGAACGTCCCCACACACGAGGCAAACCTGCGCAGGTATACCTGTACAGTTTTCCTCTCCGGTCTACCGTAGCGTGTATGCCCTGCATTATGGTACCCAAAGCATCCAGTTTATTCTTTATTTGTTTGAGATTTTCACTGTACTTGAAATCTTTACATGCTGACTTACCAGTCTCATATGATCTATCATTTTTGTTATTTCAGGAATGTACTCATTGAAGCCTGGAAAAATCGACAAACTGAATTTAATTTATTTTCAATTCAAGTAAAAATGCATCCTAAAAATTTTTCATTAAATATCAGAAAGTATTAGTTAGTCAAAAATATTTATAATATAACAGCATGATAGAACTGCATCACAAAAAAATTCATTTGAGGAATCTAGTTCGAAAACATAAAGTTTTTTTCATTACTCCGGATGTACTAGGTCGATCTGATATACAAATCTTACTTAACCAAGATATTTATTCGGAATATTTCAGCTCTCTACCTTATTTGTGCAAAATAAAGAAAACCTGTAATTATTCAATCATCTCATATTTCCTGTAGAGTATCCCATTATTTTCACAGGATTTTATTATATTTTTAGTCAAAAACGCAAATGTAGAGTAGAGTCTCCTGTGATGATTTATTTATAAAGACCTTGGATTCTTCGGTCAATTATAATTATTTAAATTGCTCATCAATAGAGAATTAAGTTGTTTTGAGTAGAATTTAAAAACGAAAATAAATAGAAATATCCTACTAACCCAGTAACCCCACCCTCTAATTCTAATATACCTATATAAAGGTCTTTCTACGCCTATGCCTGAGGTACAACTACCGAAACGTTGTTAGGTGGTGATTTACATCAAGTCATAAATTTCAATATGCCTAAAACCAGTTTCGGTACCATAATCGGGGAGAACCAGCTGGAATCCATAAATAACACATCTATCGAATTCTGTATCAAATGTTTTATTCATTTCGAATCTTAAACGATTTAACGATTCTGTCTGATTGTTGTCAGGTTTAAAGGACACGGTAGAATAGGATTTTCGTGCCTGTGAACATAAAGCGAAACACAGCATTAACTCACCTGTTGACAGTCGACAATTTCGGTTTCACACTCACATATGGGTCTGCATGACGAATAAATGAAGTCATAATCGGTTTATAAACGGTGGATTTGCATATTGATTATATAGTTTTTCAGCTCTTGGAATAGAGATTAATTTCACGTTAGTGCAACATCTTGATCTCACGTTGATATTCTGTTGTTTTAATATGTACACCCCTAGGTAGAGAACTCATTAGAATGAAGACATTTATTGAGTTACAAACGTTGAATGAATCATGCGTTTTGTCTCTTTTCCACCTTATTAATATCTATTGAAATACGACCGATTTCAGTTTTTGAACAATATTCTGTTGGTATATAGATTGAAATATTCTTATTGAAATTGAATCAATAAGATTTTAAGTAGTATGAAATTTTTCAGTGTTGATATAATTCTATAGAGCTGACCGACCTCAGTTGTACTTTCAAGTTTCAACCAGTTTGACCGACACGTGTAGCACAGCAGTCTTCACAGCAGATTTTAATAACACTTGAAATTTTGACGGGATTCGGTTAAATTTTTGATTATATAAAATTTTTCGTACACTATGTTGTTAATAAAATTTTGTTCTCAGATAAGATTTAGGAAAACTGTTTTGGATTTCTATCGATTAGTTCTCAAAGTATGAAAAAATTTATTTGTAAGTATATCGGTGAAAGAGCGTTAAGTATTTTATGATGAATCGTTTCCTTTCTTTTACAATTAGTTGGTTCAAAAGGTGTGTAGACAATTTGTTATTGAAAATTATTTTTAATGAGGTATCTTAAACGCTCTGTTCATTATAGATTTCAGTGCTACAAGTTTATAACGATCAGTACTCAGCAATTGGAGTTTTCCCTGTGGATGAAAATATAAAATTTTATTTCCATCCTCAAGCTATCAGATCTAGAAAATTATTCGCTTCATAGAAGTCTACTTCTACTGCGATTTTTATTTTGGAGTGAATTTAATGGACAAAATTTAGAAATATTTGAATTCAACTACTAATTAATCGTACTATGATGACATCGATACATCGAAAACAGAAAATCATGTGTTTTTCGATGGAGCTTTCGTTTTTGCTCACTTGTTCTAGTAGAACAGAGCGCTTTCGCTTAGTCCAAATGTCTGTAATTTTCGAATATATGCTGTTTTCAGGTTGATTGTCAAAATATCTCGGTCGAGTCCGTTATTGGGAGAAATTCGTCTAATGGTTCAGGAGTTATGCGCATCTGAAATTTGATTAATTCTATAATTGAATAATTTCTAGAATATCAATCAGATCAACACATAACTTGAAAGATATGTGAATAGAGTCGAAACCAATAGGTTTGCCGAACTTAGTAGAAATCGACTTGCTTAAGGTTTTGAAGAAGTTTCCAAAAAAACTTGGCAATTATTCAAAGGAAATCTGACATAGTTAACATGAATTGGTGAATGAATGAGACCGATGAGGAAATTCAGAGTTCTCTTTTGAACTCGAGTTAGAATGAGGAGATGCATAGACATGCTCAACCTCTACAAAGGATGAAAATATAAATTGCAAAATTTCTAGGAATTGCCGTTTTTATTAGTTGAATATTTGTTCTATATTCATTCGCACCTTTTATTCGATATAACTCAAGAAATAAAACCAAACTATTTTGCGTTTTCCACATATGTTAGAAAAAAGAAAACCTGTTAAATACAGGGTGTCCCAAGTTCTAGTGCCTATTAGACGTTTCGTGAGAACTAGACATATTTGAAATTTGAAAATTGGGATAATGATATCCTTCGAAGTTCTCTAAAGAGCTAAAATATTTTCGAAGCCCAAAAACTTCCTGTTATACAGGGAGTGAAAATAAATTCGACGAAAAAATTATTTTTCAAGCTTTCCATTCCTAGTATGATCGAGTATTCAATAGTAAATACATTTCTGTTAAAACTATTTTATTAAATCAAATAGTTTCCAAAATATCAAAAAAAAAAAAAGTCAAATATGTTCAGTCAGTAATATGTTCATTATTCCTATTTTAAATATCCTGAGCGTAAACCGTTTTTACAACATCGAAGAGGAAGGATGTGAAAAGGTCTTCACAGGGTGTTTCAAATTTTGTGTTGGAAATTGTGATCTTAAATTGGCCATAACTTCTGTTTTTCAAATTAGAACTCTATTTTTTCATAATTGTGTTGGATTCTACTTCAGTACACCGAATTATGATCATAAATAAATTATGATAATAAAAATAAAATACGTTTCAAAACTCAAATAAAAAAATAAATGATCAGGTAAGAGTTTCAATATGGTAACCATTTTGTTCCACACACTTTCGAATACGTCTTGAAACACCTCGGTTAGTTATTCGCTCAATTTCCTCCCCCTTTAGCGAGTGGAAAGCATCCTCCACACGCCGTTTCAAATCTTCTTTGCTTTCAATAGGAGATTCATAGACTATGTTTTTTATTCTACCCCATAAATGAAAATCTAAGGGAGTAAGATCGGGAAATCGTAGGGGACAAAACAATGAAGAACGGCGTCCGATTCACCGATTACCAAACATTGCATTCAGTTCATCAGACACCTCGTGCGAACTATGTCCCGGAGCCCCATCCAATTGATAATATGCGGTAGTCGACATACTCATTGGCAGTTCATCCAAAAATTTTTCTGCATTTAAATTTTCTTCATAAATGTAGTACCGTACTTTATTGTCCATCAAAAGAGCAAACACATTGAAACTAATTTTATTCTGGGGGTTTCATTGTCTTTTTCTATGAGGATTTCCACTTCTCCAAATGTGGCAATTCTTTCTATTTAATAGTCCTTCATTATTGAATTTTGCTTCGTCTGTCCAAATGATCTTTTTCAAAAAATTTTGATCATTTTCAAGTTTTTCTTATATTCCTCTACAAAAATTTAACCTTTTTATGTAGTCACCTGGTTCTAATGCATGAACTTTCTCATATTTGTAGTCATGCATGTTGTGTTTTTTCAAAATTCGGTGCACTGAATTTCTGTCTAAATCGATTTCATGAGCTGCACTTCGAATAGATGCATTTTCATTCGCTTCGAAATAAGTCAAAACACCAATTTCATTGTCCTCATTAACAACTACCCTTCTTTTATATTCTTTAGGGGCTCTTACACATTCAAAACTTTGAAAGTTTGAAAATATTTTCTAAAGATCTTCTCCGTCATGGAAGGTAAATGGGGATACTTCTCGTTAAAAGCCCGGCATGTTCTACTAATAATTCTGTCAAGTTCACCATGTATATAAAATAGATCCAGAATTTCGTAATTAGAATAACGGTTCATTTCGTTAAATAGAGAAATGAAGATAACGAATAACTATAACACCGGACACTTGTGAATTATTAACAGATAATTTATCTTCTATGGGTACAGAGGGTTTTTAGATGCAATCAATTCGACTCTACGTACACCATAAATCCAGAAAATCTCAAATAACTCAGAAATTATTGAATTTAGGACCATAATCATGTGAGAAAACTATCATTATTTTTGATAGCAGAATCCAACACAATCAAAAAAATAGGGTTCTAAATTGAAAAACACAAGTAATGGCCAATTTAAAATCACAATTTTCAACACAAAATCTGAAACACCCTGTGATGATATTTTTGAAATCCAAAAGATGGATGATCTTTTCACATCCTTCCTCTTTGATGTTGTAAAAACGGTTTACGCTCAGGATATTTAAAATAGGAATAATGAACATATTACTGACTGAACATATATGACTTTTTTTCCAGTTTTTTTTTTATATTATGGAAACTATTAGATTTAATACAATGGTTTTAACAGAAATGTATTCACTACTGAATACTCGATCTTACCAGGAATGGAAAACTTGAAAAAAAATATTTTCGTCGAATTTATTTTCACTCCCTGTATAACCGGAAGTTTTTGGGCTTCGAAAATATTTTAGCTCTTTAGTGAACTTCGAACAATATCATAATCCCAATTTTCAAATTTCAAATATGTCTCCAGAAACTCGAACTTGAGACACCCTGTATAGTTAATAATCTACCGCTTCTTATTAATATGAGTTTATTTATCAAATATATACTATAAAATCTTCTTAAACAAGGGGACATTGAAAATTCGATATCAACCTGAAACTTATTGCCAATAGAGATAAAATATTTTGGATTTAGTTTGTTTTCTTTTTGTAATTCATGATACTTTGAGACCTTTGAATATATAAGGCATTTCGAAGGACAAGAGCTGGAAGGAAGGTATTCTGAATGATTTTCGATGGAGTTTGCCATTGCCCTCTTTTGACTGGTTTTTAGTATAAGAAAATTCGAGCTCGAAACTGTCACTTTCGTTTATTTCTCGTGGCAGTTGTTTTAGTATTCCATTGGGCAGAGAACAGAAAAAGACTCAAGAACAAAAGCGCGAAAACTCCTGAACCAAAGTTAATGTTTTCCTACATTTTTCCCAATCCTTAGGTATAGATCTCTTGAGAATTACTGGTGTTACAATAGTTCTTCTAGATATTCACACAGTGAAAAATCATGTTATAAGGACAAGTGTTTGGCTGCTACATGTTCATGACTTGATATCAGTGCGATACCAAATAAAAAGACTGTACGTTTCCTCGTGATAATTTTTTTGAAATTCTTGGAGGCTTGTAGTTTCAATAAGCCATCAGGATATCAAGCTATAAATCCTTAAGGAAACGAAGCTTTAAAGATAGCCCCAAAGAAAAGGCAGGAACAGGTAATGCAACAAGCGACGTATTACTCATATTATCTCCCAAGATCAACATCATAAAGAAGGATATATGAGAGTTGCGTAATCGTCATTCGCCTTCAGATATCAGTTTCATTCGTAGATCCAGTTCTGGTAATACAAGTCATCCTTAAACGTTAGTTGGCTCAAAATCGAAAGTATGAAACCTAGATATCTGATCGGACTACGGCATCAGATTCGATTTCATATACAGTTTAGTCTCAGATCACTGTCAGGTATTTTTTTGCTTGTTGTGATATCTGATCTATGGTTATTCAGTAGCGATATAGCTTTTGTCTTCGGGTAATTCAGCGCATAGAATATTATAGAGGAAGCTGAAGGTCCATTGAGAAAAAACTAATAGGAATTTTAATTGATATCACAGCAAAAAATTCGATCAAAGCATCCGCACATATTATTTGCTGATTATGCGATTCAAAATGGCTGAGAAGTTTGCTGATATGAGATCACAAGATAACGAAATTTGCTTACATACAACTGAATAAAATGCAGTATGTCCTGTGGTAGTAGATGAGGCTATTTCAATTTTTCTATTCAAGAACCTTTATATTCAGGAATCAACAATTCTTGCTTGAAACTAGCGAATCGCTGATGGTATACTTTACGAACTGCAAAAATGATGAAGGATAGAATAAACTACGTTAAAATTGCAGTTATATTCAGGCTTTCGATGAGAGAAATTATACATTCAGGAAGTCACACTTTGATCTCAAACAGAAATTAAGAATGGAGAGAAAAAAATTACTTATTGAAATTGGTTGTCTAACTATAAACAAAACCATCATAAGCAATGTTATGAATACGCGGTTGAGCAGCAAACTATTATCATAATAATAATAATTTTATCTACATTCATGAAGCCAGTAAAGAATGTTTTAAGGGCAGAGTATAGCATAAGGCACTCCACTCAAGCCCTGATAAAAACAAAAACATAATTCACAATATAAAAGAAGGATAATGGGTGAAACTGAAGAAGCCAATAAGCAGAAACACGTGTAGGGAAGTACCATCAATCTATTTCCCTTATTTCCTGCACTCCTTCGGTTTCACCAATTAACTTTTTTTATATCTAATTTTACCGCAATATGAGTATACCCTTCTCTATAATATAATTCGCTATGTTTTGAAAACGAAAATTATTCTTATACATATAGTTATCGGTTTTTTAACCCTACTCATCTTTGTGCAATGCCCAATTTCCATGCTTTTCTGTTATGCTATTCCGTCGAATTTCCTGCGTTCAATGCTGTTGAAATACGTTCCATCATGCTTTCTCTGGCCTACCTCGTTTTCTGAGATATTGTGATACCCAAACGAGGATCTGCTTTGGTAGTCGGATGTTATCCATCCTTTGTACGTGTCCATACCAAATACGTTGTTTTCGTTTGATGTCTGTCTTGAGAGCTTCTTTTATTTTCATTATTGATTTAACATCTTCATTTCGTGTTCGGTCTCTTCTAGATATTTCTAATGGCCGTCTTGATACATCCGATTCGTTGGCTTCCAGTTTCCTCTATTTTGGCCTCCGTAATTCTCCACATTTTTGTGCCATACAATAATTAACTCTTTATCATCAATTCATAGATGTTATGATTTCGTTCCTTTCTCTTTTAGTTACTCCTGGAAATTCCATTTAAACAAGGAATGATACCCCTGGCTTTGTTGATTAGTATTTTCATTACTCGTTTGTATGTATGTATGTTTGTATGTTGCCTGTTATATCAAATTCTAATCCCAAGTATGTATAGTTGGTGCTAGCAGTGATTTTTTTTTGTATCGAGTTGGATGTTCGATAAGTCAGATCCGATCGGTAAATATTTTATTTTCTTGATATTGAGTTCGGAACCGCACATCTAATATTCTTCTTGTCATTTTCGGGTCGTGTATTGCAGGTATGTTTATTCCCAACTAATTATCACTTGGTCATCTGCAAATTCCAATGTGGACAGCCAAGTGTTTTCTAGGTTTACGCCCATTTCTCTACTTTTTTCCAATGTGTCTACGAGTGGGAGACACGAAGCATCCTTGACCTAATCCCGTGTTTCCAGAAAAGCTCTTCGATATTCGATTGTCTATTTTAATTTTCGAACCGTCAAACCTACACCCTTCAGTTCTCAAGATGATATTTCATTCGGGAGTCATTATGCTACTGACGGACATAATCAGATTCATCTAATACTATTGATACAATTTGATTGAATTCGAAAGCGTCAAAAAGTTTTATGACAAACTTATGTCGCACCCTGTATCATAAGAAGTGCCTGGTCTTCGGGAATAATGAACAATGTCATTATCTCAATATTCATATTTTAAATAAATTCAGTCTTCCATAAACGTCTGATGGGTATTCGAACTTGTAAATGTAAATGTCTATTTTGAAAAGACCTACAAAAAGTTCCGCTGTACTATATATCTCTCTTTATTCTATAATAGCCAAAATAGTGAGTCATCAGTTCAATACGGTATATGCATAAAATTTATTTTCAGTTCAAATCATTCTTCAAATTTAGCGATGTAAAAATCCCAGAGGATATTCGTCCGGATTTTCAAATACATCTAATGAATTTCACCTACATAATGCATGAATTTCAACTTTGGTTCTATCCGTTATTGCACTGAGGACTTCTGTGCAAATTACTGGTGTTTTAGTAGTTATGCTGTACAAATTTGTTGGACGCTAACTCATACTATCGAGTAATTAATCAAGCGTTGGATGATTATGTCTCCTGAAGTAATAGTTCTTCTATAATTAAAATAGATTCAATGTAACTGAACAGTTCTCTATGTTATTCAGTTCGGACGTAATCGCGTAAACGGACAGATAGAATCGATTTTGACCAAGAAATCTTCATCAGTGGAGCGAAACAATTGAAATCAGTTTCACCGAAATATCCGTTTTGAGTGTTCAGTTCCTCAATTAACATATCATTCGTTGGCAATTTATTCATATGATAAACTTTTTGAATAAAAATAACCGGTAGTTTAAATACCACACAGTTCACCAAGAAAATCTTCTTAACTCAAAAGACCGCACCTTGAATCTCTAGAATAGCCTCCATTAAGAAACATCGTTATACTTAAACCATCATATATTTCATAACCTCATATACTCGTGGTTAATTCCTTCTCAATTATTCTTCGAAGTGAGCATCCAACAATAAACCAGACCATGCCTCTCTCATCACGGCCTACCGCACTGAACGAGGTGTTTAACCGAGCTTAAAAACCAAGACACCCATATTTTACGGCCTAAGTGATGGTCAAAACCGCGATCTTGTCATTCATGTCCCGTTAGTAAAACCATAGGTACGTTCATAAACGAGCACGTAAGACCGAACAAATACATGCACAATCTCGGTCTCGTTGTGTAACGGTGAAAGGAAGGGCAGCATCTCCACAAGGACCCCGCCCTGGCCGCGGGCGATGGCCCCCGCAGAGCGCTACCAGATGCCCCCCTGCCCCACCCAGCCCACATCTTTGCACAGCGAGCCTCATAGGAGAGCAGTCGTTTACGGACAATCTTTAGAGATTCAGCAATTAAACAAATTCCAATTGGCAGTTCCATACATTTCTCAACGATCTTTGGGGTTGGATATTTCAGACTTTTTGACTAATTTAATTCATCTTGCAAATAATACGCCACTGAACTTTCGCAAAAATTCTATGCTCGGTAGATAGATTACCTTGATGTCATGACAATTGGCTTTTCATTCTTTCGTGAAATGTAGCTTACAGATTATTTTGTCTGTCATCAAATTAGGTCTTGAACTCAGATATATTCTGATAACTGCTAATTGAAATTCGGTAAGTTGTGATTTACTCCTTTTAACTGTTTCCAGGAAGGAAGCTGTCCAGGAGAAAGCTCGTTTTGGTCACGAGCGAGAAATATAAATTGAGTCTGGAGGAAAACATTATTCCAGACCAGTAGAAGAGCAATCTTGGACACCGAGAAGAACATCTCACAGCTTTAAAAGAAGACAAATTCAAGTACCCTTTTGAAAGCATATGTTGGACTTGAATGACGCTTTTAACATGAAAAACGTACCTGTTATTATGCTGAAGTTCATGTGATGGTGCATCTAATAACGACCTCAAGCCCCCAGAATACAATTATCATCTAGAAGGGGAGCCAAAGTGGGAATTTCCTTATGTATGTAGACCGCTTACCTAGTATTATGATGCAGATATAAGAACTCTGAAACAATGAACACTTCATTACAAGAAAAGGGTCCAGTGTTGTCTTTAATGATCGGTTCTCCTCAGATTCAACATATCAGACCTCTCCAATCGCCCTAGTTTGAATAAACGAGGTGATTGATTGCCGAAACTTTAGAAATATCCATTCACATAGATCATCTTACCATATTAAAAAGTTGGTTTAAAGTGGTTATGAGGAATTAAACTGGTGACATATGACTCCGTCTTTGGGTGACTGATAGTTGACGTCAACTGTAAAATACTTCGGGTTTGAAGAGGACACGAATAAAGCATAAGAAATTTGAAATTTTTGCTGTTATGGTGGTTGCATCATAAGGGGTGCTTATGCTTTCCTAGAAGGGATGCTCAGATCATCCCTGAGTGTCAGTTAGGATTCAGGGAGCATGTTTATTTTCTGTTGAGGAGTTCTTTCCTAGCTCTCCGATATTAACATCGTCAAAGACACTTCTTACAATTCACATCACGATATATCAAACAAAATTCTTCCCAATTTTAGGGCTATCTAAATTAGACTTAAGACATGATGTCTACGGTCTTGCTATAAGGCATAGGGGATGATTATGCTGCCTCGATTTGCAATGTTTTCTCTTTGCTTCAGCAATAGTAATTATTATGATGATAAGCTTTTTCATCCCCTTATACATTAAATATTTGAGACAAGGTAAAAATTGAAACAGAAAGAACATACATAGTAAACAAATTCTGGTTTCAAAGATCAACCTTTTTTTACACAACGTAACGTGGATTTAGTATCCAACTTCAACAAACAAAATCCATATTTTTAAAATATTCTGGTAATTGTTTTATATTTTAATACATTGGTAAGTATGTGACTGTTCAAATTTCGTCGTACAATGCTTAGGCAAAGACTAGACTTCTAGAGTTCTTAAATTTCGTTTGATCAAGAGCAATATCGTATAACAAAGTCAAAGCTACCGTATCTCACGTCAGTGATTTCTTAATTTTCATTTATACTGATAAAATACGCTGTAGCGGTTGGTTTGAGGATAATTTATGTGATAACAGGTCCGTATAACCATCCTGGGTATTTGAGATGAGTGGTGTCGAAAATGGGTCTTAAGTCTTTCACCCTGTAGACAAACTTTCCTACAAAAACTTTTTCTTCCCTCAGTTCCCCAGTCCTCAGGGACACATCTGTTAGTACGTCGTAAATTCAACTTCGGTAAGGTATGTCAAGTTCGGTGATCTTCTAACTCCGGCAGATTTGGTTCAGTTCTTCGGTAAATTTTCTACTCCGGTAGGTTTTGATCAGCTCTTTGGTGAATTTTCTACACCGGCAAATTTTTTCAATTCTTCGGTAAAGATTATACTGCGGTAGGTTTCGGCTGTGAAAATCAATTTCATAAGTTCTAGAAACGATAATGTTCCACAGTTGCCAGCGATCCCTGAATGTATTGACTCACAAAACGATAATAATTTAAGAGAAAAAAAAATATCCATGAGTTCAAAAAAGAAACACAATGGTACAGATAATTCGATAAAAAATTCATCAGGGAAATCTAGAAACTGAGAAACGAAAAAAACTGATCACTGAGAAACAAAGTATAGCACGAATATTGAAACAATTAGGAAGGCCAGTTGATTCATCTGTCATCTCTCCGAAAGACACTTGGAGAACTAAATATGGCGGTCTGAAAAAGAATGCAAGAGACCTTTGCCATCTTCTGTACATAAAACACTAAAATACGACAATTTAAATTTGAATAAACCATGTCCAATCAAAAACTGAACTTACCGATCGTTATAATACTGTTCGCCACGACAAACTCTCTATTTTAATCTTGATTTCAATTCGAGAAAGATCATTACACAAGATAGACACTTGTACCCTCTAATATTTCAACACAAGAAAATATGCAGAATCGAAGCAGATTTATCGAAGTCAACCCACTTCTCTATCATGCGCGTCACAGAAACACAGAGATCGTACTATGCAGGCCTCAAGCGAATATTTCAGAAGTTTCAACAGTCAAGCCCATACGGTTACGAAGATCTTCATCCGAATAAATATTTGTTTATTTCAATGGCCAATTGACTGTGTATGTTATGTTATGATACAATATATGCCTATCAATAGGTGAAATCCAAATCCGCATCAAATAATGTATAAACTCAGATAAGTACGCAAAATCAAAAACATCATGCTAACCTTCGATTTAGACAAAATAACAATATTACCATTGAAAAAAACCGTTGGTATTGCCGGAATAATTCACGAAAAAAACTCAAATAACGTGAATATTAAACAGATACGAATAACGTAGATGGAATCTATTGTATCTTGATATACATCCCAAACGTCATATATTATATACAAGTATAAACATTCACAAAACCAACATATCTTGAACATTTCAATGGACATATCTCTCCGAAACAAATACATTTTATTTTCCAATCCTAAAGAAAACTAATAACATAAAAATACTTTCGTAGATCTAATCAATAATATAAAAATTCAAATGAAACACCTTAAAAATAAAGAAATTTACTTCAAGTTTAAGAATTTTGATAAATGAATAAATCATGAAGTAAATAGTTGATCTTTGAAAATCATTAGGAATGATAATACTTTTAATTAGAAAGTTGGGATACCTAAAATAGCTGCTGTTTTTAAAAAAATTATATTAATAATCTGGTAAACACAAAATGTAATAACGATATATCCAAAGAGCAATCGCAATTATTGGTATTGAACATATGTCGATGTGAATTTTATTAATAACTAATAACGGATTTCGTTTAAGTGTATCGTTATTCTACTGACCATGTGAGACGATAATGAGGCAGTATGCCTAATTATTCCAACATATCAATCGATTTTTACCATCATCGTCGGAAGTTGAGCGTAACCAAGAATTTTTAGATTGAAAGGAAAAGTTGTTCTTGAGTGTTGAGGGAAGGACGGGTATTTCTAGAGAGAAACAAGCGAGGTGTGAACATGGAATTCAATAATTCGTTGTGGAAGTACGTAAACGACAAGTTTAGTTGATACTATTCGAGATGGGAAAGTAGATGAAATGCGTAGAAGCGTGAATAAAAATCGTAGAATTGATGTACAGTGTCTTTCATGACTTGTCGGAGTATAATGATTTAGTATAGAGAGAGATATCAGGAACACTTTGAAAACAATTTTCGTTTTGCGGATGATTTACTGATTTGAGTCGACTCAAGGAGGTTAAATCAATGATCCTTGAATTAAATGAAAAATCAAAAAGAGTAGTACTAATAATCAACACAAAGGCATATGTATATTCTTTTGAACTATTGGCTTACAAACAAATGTTAGCTGGGGTTGGTGACGGGGTGCCATACAATTCGATGTATGACATAAAAGCCTAGGGAAAAAACCCCACGAAAAAAAACCCTGGCTCCCTGCATAAGTATTGTTGTGTGTACAGAAATAAACTTGAAAATATTTGAGGGACTTCTTTCTTCAAGTGTGGTCTACAAGCAATAATCACAGAGGCTTCTTCAAATTGCACATATCGAATCTGAAAATAAAAGGACAAAAGCAGAAAAAAGAACTGAATGCAGAATATACATATTAAATTTGTTTGAAATTTAAAACATATTCCAAGAAGGAATCTGAAACATCGTGAATAGCCCTGAAATCACCTTGAAATTTATATATGGGACAATTATTGATGAAATAAGGTATTGTTTCTTTAGCAAAACCATATTCACAACTTGCGCTCGGAACTGAGTTCCATCTGAATAGCAAGCAACTGGTCCATGACCTGTTCTCAAAGATTAAGAACTGCCCAAATTTATCTTGGAAGATCAAAACCCGGAATTTTTTCAGAAGGATCAGAAATGAGATTTTTATTGAACATTTAATAAGAGTTACACACAACCTTCCACGATTCTTTATGGCTTATGTTCATATTGAAGAATATATTATACCAAAATGGTTTACGTGATTTCAATCTTGGAATATTTTTTTGTGGAATGTATGAAATAATTGGAAATAAATTGGAAAAGAATGAAATTTGCTCCAAGAATTCAGAGCTGCAGTCTGTCTGCGAATATGGGGAGGCACAATGTTAGGTAGAACTGGTAACCAATGAACCGGTGTAGATCTTATGGTGCCAGTAATTATTCTCATAGATGTATTCAATTGTGCATCGATTTTTTGTTGTGTATGTGCACTATTAAACCAAACAGAGCAACAATACTCAGCTGCAGAAAAGACTAGGGCTAGAGATGCTGTGAGAAGAGTGGAAACATCAGCACCCCAAGATGATCCAGCTAATTTCTGAAGAACATTATTCCTAGTTTTCAGTTTCAGACTCATATCATCTCAATGAGCCTTGTAATTGAGAGATGAATCTAATTTAATTCCTAAGTATTTTGGATAGAATTTATGTTCGATAGGAGAATCATTGAAAGTTACAGCTTATTTCCTATATTTTTCATGATTTTTCAGATGGAAACTAGATACCTCTGTTTTGTTGGGATTTGGAAATAATCACCAATCAGTAAAATAATACTTTAAAAGCAATGTCGTCAGCATGAACAAATTTTTGAGATGATGTCGTGGGTAAATCACTTAGATATAAATTGAAAATTAGAGGAGCTAGAACTGATCCTTGAGGAAGACCGATTTTCAATGTTTTGAAATTGCTACTCTTATTGTCAATAAAAACACGAAACCTTCTATCCGATAACATATTTTGTAATAATCGTACCATTTTCCCTAACTTCAGATGGATATAGAGTTCGAAAATTAATCCATCTTTCCACACAGTATCATATTCGAAAGATAAATCAATGACAGCAGCTTAGAACCTGATCTTAACAATTTCTATTTTTCCTGGAAATTTTGTAGAGCATATTCTGTAGAAGATTCAATTGTAAAAAGAATTACCTTTCTTGAAAGAAACACTCAATAAACTGATTGGTCGATAACTACTAGGATCACAAGGATTTTTTTCTCGTTTCAAAATACCTATTACTTTAGCCTTACGGAATTCGGAAGGAAGACGAAAACCAAGACAAGGCCTTTTTTCCTAAATGTTTGATGAATTCAGGATAAATTCCGTCAAAATCTGCTGCTTTTCGAGATTTGGAAGAGTTGATTGCAGCCCTCGATTCATCCATAGTGAATGGATGTGACATATGTTCTAACGTAGGAGCTGATCTCCCGAATATGTGTCATTTTTTCCTCATATTCTTCATTTTAGAGTTGGATATTAATTGATTTAGATACATCAACTAGGTGGCGAGCGAGTAATCTTGGATCAATTTTTGATGTTGATGAGGCAAGGGGAGTAGCTTCACCTAATTTTCTCAATATATCCCATGAAGTCCTACTGAATATGTGTATTTAATTTTTGGTACAACTCTATCCCTTTTCTCATTTCGGCCGGTATTGATAGAATTCATAAGCCTTTCACATTTATCAACGGATGGTGATTTTTGATTGCAGTTATAAAAATTATCGGTTTCTTTCGACCATCCTGGAATATAATCTTTCCGGAAACCTCTTGGAACGAACTTTTTTGCTGGGGCTCTCGTGAGAGAGTTTAATCCACCTAATATCACTGTCTACCTTCTTAACAAATTCAATCCAATTTGCTGTCTTGAAATTCCAACGAGGTGTTCTTAAATATTCAGAATATTGAATTAAACTTATTGTGAACAGAATAGGCCTATGTTGGCCATAAGGAAAAATTCCTATAATTTTATGCTTTATAGGAAGAGATTTGCAAGTAGTTTCACAAGACACTTGGCGGAGATCAGGATTATAGCCTCTATTACATCGAGAAGAATGAAAAAATTGTACATCTTTTCCATCAATAATCAAATAGAAATTATTATCTCCTATCCAGTCAGTTAAAGCTATTCCACTTCTATCATTATTATTATAGCCCCACATTACGTGGTGAGAATTGAAACCACCCCAATAAATTGAAGGATGAGGAAGATATATCCAAATTTCTTGGACAAATAGTATTTGGAGGTTTATATTTAGAACTATTACAAAATTTGAAAGAGATAAAGAAAACCCCCTCAAATTCGCCTTTTCGGATTAACTCGATATTATAATTAAGGACTTTTTAACAACTGTTTTGTTAAAAAATCCTTAAACCGTAAACTTTACTAGGAGATAATCAATGAATACATAACCTTTTATTGTTCCTCTTCCACGAAGATATTTCTCAGTATCCGCATGTGTCTCTTGAAGGAGAATAATCTCCGCACCGTAATCCTCTGCTAATTTAGAGATATAATCAATCACTCTTGTCCTTAGAAATACCCTCTATATTCAAATCTAATACACAAATTTATCGCCAATCTGCAAGGAGGATTCTGCTAATCGGGTCTTGTGGTCTAAATGACGATTTTTCATATCTTCTGATATTTGAAGTCAGCTATGGAAACCATTCAAAGCGAAATCATCATCCATAGTTGGGGAAGCTTGCGATATAACATTTATTTCATTTGAAGAATAACAGAATGACTGACGTCATAATAAGATAGGTGTAGGTAGACCCCCTACTAAAATGTGTTTTTCTGTGTATTGAGAACTAGATTTTGAACAAAACAAGGTCTCGTAGTTCTTGAGATAGAGCCGATGAATCATCTTGTGGTGATTTCATAGAAACAAAAATCTATAAAAGCGTTGACGTGGGGTCAGCAGCTTTTGTGCGCTTGTTTTTCTCTGTACTCTGGATCAATGTGATACAAACACTATGAATGAACACAACCATATTTCAAATTAATCAAAAAATTGGTGTTCGTGGTTTTCCTTACGTTTTATTCGAAGATAAATTTCCCTTCTTCCAAGAACTCACCTTAGAGCTTTTTTTACATTATTTCACCTCAATGAACCGTTTTGATTGATTTTTCCCCATCTGACACTGATAATTGTCCGACTGATGTCGTTCGATTACGTAACTTTGAATGCATCGAGCGTTGAAATTTCTTATTGATTTTTTGATATTTTTTTTCCCTTGAGTAAATGACAAAATAATGATATTTTCAGGTGGAAGGAAGCTACGACAATGAAATATGAGAATATTCGAGATTTTGTTTCCTTCATGCTCATTTTTTTTTTACTAATACTTCGGATATCTGATAACTATACAGTATATAAATAAAATTTTTGGATTTTTTGTAGTTTTCCATTGTATCGATTTCTTTCGAATTTTTCAAATCCACTCGTTTTAACCTAATTCTCATAGCTTTTAAGTAACAACTCGATCCAATGGATATTCTAGGAGTTACAGGGTAAACCAAATTTCAAATGCTCGTAACTCTGGAACTTTTGCACGAGTTTGGACAAATAACGAACTTGACCGAGATATAAGAACAATTAACTTATTCTGAATATATGAAAACTCTAGCTCATCTCCTCATAGTCGGCCGGACGGACATAGTTGAAATTGACCCTGTATTTTTCATCAGCAAATATGAGTTCTTTCTGCTCGATATTCGAAAATTATAGACATTTGGGCAAAATGATTGCAAGCTGTTCTATGGGAACAACGGCGCAGATAGAGAATAAAATAATGTCTTCATATTCTTAAATAAAATATAGCAATGGATACTAAAAAAAGTACTTGATAACCGGTAGCAGTGGAGTGAAGTAAAATTGAAACATATTTAGCAAGATTAATATTTTTAATCCATATCTTTTTCTTTTGGTCAAAATCAACCATCTTTTATTTTTCTTGACAGTAACGATTCGATAGACATCTCCCATTAATTAGCTTTTAAATATGATCAAAAAGTTTTACAATTTTCTCACGAATGTGATAACCAGCTCTACGACTGTTAATAGCGACTTCTTATAAAGGGTGATTCATTTAAAGGTACTCTTTCTGGTGGGGATTAAGATTCAGATCGCGCAAGTGTCTTGTAAGCAGTAGTGTCTAACATTTCATAATGGAAGGTCTTTGCCAAGCACAGCGTCCACAAATTATTGAGCTTAATTACGAAAATAGGTGTTCTCCGATTAATGTGTATCGGGCACTTAGAGCGACTTACAGTCCACATAATCGGTCTACCAATTCGCCCTTCCATCACTAAGTTTGAGATTCTATATTCTTTATTAGTTAATGCTCGACCAAATAGACAACATCCAGCTCGTAGTGAAGAGATATAGCGGCTGTGGGGGAGAGTGTACGTGATGACCCTAAATTGTCGATTCGTCACCGTTCTCAACAGCTTGGCATTTCGTATGCAACGACTTGGCAGATTTTACGTAAGGATCTTTCTTTGAAAGCTTACAAAATTCAATAATTTCAAAAACTGAAGCCGACCGACCTACGGAATCGTTTAAGTTTTAGTAGTTGCGCTGTTGACAAGCTTGCAGAGGATCTACTCTTTTCGACAAAAATTTGTTCACTGATAAGGCCCATTTTTGGCTTAATGGGTTCGTGAACGAAAGAATGCCCGAATCTGGGGTGATGAACAACCCGGAGAGTCTCAAGAATTGGCGTTAAATCCAGAAAAAACATCTGTTTGGTGTGGTTTACGGACCGGTGGAATAATCGGTCCATATTTCTTCAAAACAGAGGACTGCCGGAATGCTACTGTGAATGGTGACCGTTATCGCACCATGATAACAGACTTCTTGCCGGAAATTGAAGCCCGTGGTCTCGACGAAATGTGGTTTCAAAAATATGGTGCCACTTGCCATACAGCCCGTGAAACCATAGCTTTACTGCGAGAGGATTTCGGCGAGAAGATCATTTCACGCTTCGGACCAGTGAATTGGCCGGCTAGATCATGTGACATTACACCTCTTGATTTTTTTCTTTGGGGCTATGTGAAGTCCAAAGTCTACATGGACAAGCCGGCAACGATTGAAGTATTGGAGGCCAATATTACTCGAGTCCTTTGAGTAATATCACCCGAAATACTAACACGAATCATCATCGAAAATTGGAACTCTCGCATGGATCTTGTTAACGATATTCGAGGTCAGCATTTGAAAGAAATAATCTTAAAAATTATTTTCAAGATTGGTTCTTTGATTTTTAATGAAGATTATAAAATAAAAGTGTTTTTATCAATTTTGAATCACTCTTTGTTTTCTGTAACTGATGATTCCTCTGGTTGAGATTCTATTTCCATCACTTTAAACTCATGGAGGGGTCCTCCAACAGTACTCTAATTGCAGAGAATAATAGAGTATTCAAATATTAGTAAACCGAGACTGTATTGGTGATATCCTATAGGAATGGAGCATAAAATTCACATTTTAATTGAAACTGTCGCCTCAGCATTTTAATCTCAAAAAATTATGAAGTGAAACCGATTGCACAACAGAACACCTGTTACAGATTAAAGATGAACGCATATAGATGTTTAATGACATGTCATTTTATATCATTAATTAAAATTAATAATATGTAACTCATTGTAATTACAGGGTTTAGATGTAAGTACAATCGCGTAATTGAAGGCTGGAATTGATTTCGGTTCACATTTGCAATCTAATAATCAATTATTTTTTTCTTAAAACAACTTTTGCAGTGTACTTATCGATAAATGAAGTTGATCGTATTTTGATCAGAGGGAAAGTGGCAAAAGACAGTAGTCTCATTATAATTATATCCATTACGATGTATTTCCTTTCCAATGTAATTAGATTCGTTTGAGAATTTGGCATAATGGTCTTCAGATGTTTTTGTTGAGTGGGACGATCGTATATGCAGTGATTTTTGCGAGCTTGTTGTGAAACATCGTGGTATTGTTTTGCCAAAATAACTAGTTTTCGAATATCAAACCGAAAGTGGTCGCAATCGATTGTTTTGGACTTAATGATGAAGAATCCATAGTCAAACTTGAATATGACAATTCGGATGGTCGTATATTCTCTAACTTCCGAAAGTGATGAGCAAGAATCTTCATATTTTCAGAGTAGATTAATAGTCCAAAGTTCTATATTGGGTCGAATCCATCAGATTGTTCAGGAGTGATGAGCATTCGAAATTTGATTGCCTCAATAATTCCTATAAAATTCTAACAAATAGACTCACAAAAGCTCTTGATAAATCGCTAAAATATTATTTATATTTATAATATAATTCATACATCATAAGATATCAATTGTATTTAAATAAAAATTCGTGCATTCATGAACGTTATTGATATCTTACATATTGTTGACGTGAAATTGTTAATGATGGAACTCTTATTAGATTATTATTTGGGCAATAACAATAATCTATTATTGTTCTTCTTCCCAATGTTTGAACAGACATCTTTTGTCGTTCTCAAGGTAAAATTAGCTTTTACAAAAGCACAAAGTTTGTTTCAAATTTTGATCGTATTTTCCTAGACTAACTGCAGTTTGAGTGTAATAAAGCAAAATTATATTCAGTCGTCTCAGTGTTGCTAACATCTAAATACTTATATAGTGGTATAGCTTAAATTTTGCTCATTTGTTATATAAAAATATAAAATGAACTGTAATAATTATTATAATTAAGAGAGGAGATAATGCAGCGAAATTAGATATTGAAGAGGGATAATAGGCCAAACCACGAGGTTGCAAAAAATGAACAAAATGGATGTGAGGTAATTGTCGAGACGTGTTTCTGCTAATTTCTTCTTCAGGGCAAGGCAACCAAGAAACCAGGATAGGCAGAACACGTGCTGGCAAGTACCTTACATCTATTTTCCATATTGTCTGCATCGCTGTGGTTTAGCCCATTATTCCTTTGCAATATCTAATATCATCGCATTATCTCATCTCTTAATTATAATTGTATCCTTGGGTTTTGGTTGCACCACACAGGTTGCTTATGCTTCCATCGTGGAGGTGCTCGGTTAAACCTCTTTAACCTGAGGTATCTAGGGTTGGAGCCTTAAATTGGATGCTACCTTCTGTTGTTATCACCTTGTGTCGTTTTATTTAAGTTTAAAATTTTTATTTTGATCCCTAAAAGGTTTTCTTGGTATCTTTGTCCTGAAAAAGCCATTTAGCAGAAACACGTATCGGAAAATACCTTACTCCCATTTTCCCTATTCTCTGCATCTCTGCGGTTAAGCCCATTATCCCTCTTCATTATCTAATTTCACCGCATTATCTCGTTTCTTAGTTATAATTGTATCCTTGGGTTTTGGTCGCATCACACAGGTTGCTTATGCTTCCTTCGGTTAAAGCTTCTAAACCTGAGGTATCTAGGGTGGGAGCCATAAATTGGATGTTCCCTTCTGTTGTCGTCACCTAGTGTTGCTTTATTTTAATTTTAAATATTCATTGGGATCCCTATTCAGATTTCTTGGTAGCCTTGTTCTGAAGAAGCCAATAACGGAAACACATGTCGGAAAATACCTGACATCTATTTTCCTGCGGTTCAGCCCATTACCACTCTTCAATATGTAATGACAATTTTAAAGTTTATTCAGTTTCGAAATTCTATATTAAAAATGTAATGTAATTATGATAGTAACTATTGATGGACAAAAAGTTCGTCAAAATTCGTCTTTATCCATCCGAAAGCGAAGCCGAGCGTTGAACATAAAAAATCTACTTCACATTCCATTTTAATGAAAGACTTATATCTAAAAGCCTGAAAAATTCAATTGGTCCAAGAATTGTAGGATGCGGATTACGCTAATCGACTGAATTTCGCGAACAAAATTCTGCAGTGATTTAACAACATACTGTTTTGTGACGAAGAAAATTTTCACGTGAAAGGTCATGTTAATCAGCTGAATTGTCGGTAATGGGCAGTGGAGAATCCGGGACAAAAGCATGAAGGACCTCTGCATAGCCCAAAGGTCGTGGTTTTAGCCGCTATGTCTGCTAAAGGCATAATTGCTTCTTATTATCATGAAGATCAACGAGGCCGAGTAACTAAATAGTGACCGTTAATGCGATATATTGCGAAATTTTTTGGTCCCAGAGTTGCATTAGCTTGCAGGTTTCAACTCAAGAACGTTGTTCCAGCAAGATGAAGCCACTTCCCTTACCTCAAATGATTCAATGGATGTTGCTTACGAATAATTCCCCAACAAAGTCATTTCTCGAAGAAGGAACATCAATTGGCCTCCCAGAAGACTCGACTTTAACCCGCTTGACTAATAGTTGCCTTTTTATCAAAATAATCCGACGAATCTAACCTAGTTGAAGCAAAACATTAGGTCAGAAATGGCAGCAATATCAATTGCTATGTGTCAACCTGTTATCGCCAATCTTCGTTCCCGTTTAGGAGAGTGCCAGCAACGCAACGGTCATAATTTGGATAGCATAATCTATTCCAAATAATTCTCCAATTCATATGTTGATAACGAACTATAAACTTTTTTATTGCTTGCTTTTATATTGTTTGTTTTATTGAACTTACAAATACCCGATACTCATTCTGGACACCTTGTATCACTCTTTAAGGTTTATTGAAATTGTAATTTCTACCACCTAATCAAAATTTTCAACATATTAAAAAAGCAAGGTGAGTTAAATTTTTGTGGCCTGAGAAAAACAAAACGAGTGCGTTAGGCCAATTTTATGTTCTACAAATAGAAACATAGATTTATTAGAGAAAACTCAGGCTTTGTCAGTGCTATAGATTTCTACAAACGTCATTCTTCATGGTATAAATCACATTTCTTCATTACAGTTTCTTAATTTGGAAACAACACAATGACGCAGTTAACGGATTTCACTTATACGAAATTCGAACAATGGATAGTATCCGAAACACCTGGACATAAGTGTCATGCCTTACCAAATGCAGCTAATCACAATGGTGCACTTTTCTAACTGCTCAAAAACAGTAACTGCGTATACTTTCGGATCCGGATCGCCCAAACGATTTCCCAATATCTCCATGTCAGCCATTATTTATGCGTTTTCCAGATAATGATTCATAATTGGCCGGCATCACAATTGATCTATAGGGTTATGGTACATTGAATGTACATTAGCTTAGCTCGCAGCTTTTGTGTTGTTCCTGTATACCTACCGGTTATGAGTAGTCCAGCTTGTTGGTCTATCACGAATTGATTTATGCGATGGCGTGCAGTAATACAATTTTTTGAGAAATACAACCTATAGCAAGAATTAAATGCTGATTAGATATATATGATGCAGTGATATTATATATTGAATGAAGTTAATGGGTTAAACCATAGGGCTGCTGAATAAAAATTCACCAAGTAAATATCTCTGGAATTATTATTGGTATGGAAATGAAATTTGGAACGTGGATACTGCAGTGGATTGCCTATTTGTTTTCATGTTTTTAAACAATTTTGAACTTTTGGTTCAGCCAATGTCAATATAGGGTTCGATATAATTTATTTCAATACCTATTTACAGAAAAGTAACTAAAGAAAAGAGGAATTTAATGGTATACAGTGGTCTATAAAATTTATTGTAGAAGTGACGTATAATTAGTGCGCATTATTTCATTTTGAAAATTCATTCTGAAACTTCGTTTTAAAATTCGATAGATCAAAACTTCAGTCCTTATTAATAATTATCTCGTTTCATTAAGAAACGAAAAAAAATTTTTTTTTAATCCGCCTTCGTAGGTAGGAGAAACTCCTCATGCCTTCCCCGACAGCCACTTGGGATTAGTGACTGACAGGTTCGTGTGGGACTTGCACCCACTAAAAACCCCTCCTAAGTCCTACCACAACCCTCTCCAGTAGAGTCCCAAGGACACCGACTCGTACTGGCGGGTTGCAATTAGGGGCGGAACACCACTGCGCGAGCAGTATACGTGCCGCCCTCGCACTCACTCAAGCACTCACTGAGAATTTTGAGATGTGAGGAAGAGCTTGTGTTGCGATCTGGAACGGTTCCATTGTCTCACGAAGAACTCGTGAGGGTCAACTAACTCTGTTCCGAATGTTCCGTGATTCACCCGGCTCTGGTTACGGAACTCAGAGCCCGGGTATAGATCCTCTGAAGGTCCTGACCCCCATACACCCTTTGGTCATACAATGCTCCAGGTGTATAGTTGTGGCCCTGTTGATACTCGAGGACTTGGCTCCGAGGTTGTGATAGCGCTACGACTGTACTCCCCAGAACTATGCCAGGCCCGTTAAGAACTAGGGGGGAGAGACGGGGCTCATCCTCTCGCCTAGTAATCGGATTAAGCCAGCAGCCATATCGTACCACTTCCTCTAGATAGTCGTTCGACAACTTTGCTTGCTGGCTCTGTCTCCAGTGTCTCTAGGTGGCGAACCTAGGATGGTGGCAAAGGTATTCACGACCTAAGCCTCACCTAGACAAGAGCCCTGGATGGGAAGGGATTAAGGGGTATGGTCATTCTTGGTTTGTCGCTTATTACAGCTAGGTACTTAATCCCGTACACCACGACAAGGTGATGACCACGTACGGGAACCTCACTTAACCTAGGCTACGATTTATTCGAATTTCATAAAATGAAAGATTTCAATTAATTCAAACAAATACAAAGTAAGTGCTATACTAGAGAATTAAATATAGAAGAAATATTTACATGCAATTCACTATTTACATGAGATTTTCAAAGTATGTTTTCTTACTTTTGATGGATCCACAGAAGAGTTAAAATTTTTTATATCATTCAATAGCAGAATTTTCAGGTATGAAAATTCTATAAAAAATAAAAACTGAGGCAACGTGGAAATATTTCAGCACGGTAATTTTTGTCTGACAATAAATGTGAAATGATGGATTCATTTAAAATGTTCAAGCATACAGTAAATGCTAGGAAGTGTTCAGTAACTGCCTATATTATAATGATTTTTGGTGGTTTTACGAGTTGGTGATATATAAACTAGATGAACTTAGAGGTGTTCAATTTGAAAGACATATACCATCTTTCTACAAAATTTAAATCCATCTTTAATATCCACTAAGGAGATAAAAAAAAATATTTTTTTAATGAAATATCAATACTCTGCATCTTTTTAACGAATTCTGCTTTCATAAAAGAGGATGGAGATTGTGTTTCTTCTGGTCTCAAGAATTTATGGTTAAAAATGATTAAGTAGTCAAGAACTCACGCTGTATAAATGTTCTGCATCCGTGTAGTTTAACCCATTATCCTTTCTCAATATATAATCTATATTCTTTTGAACTTTGGGCTTTAAATTTTTTGGGTTGGCAAACAATAGAGAGTGTACTGTTAGCAGGAGTTAGTGACGGGGTGCCATACAATTCGGTGTATGACATGAAAGCATAGAGAAAAAACCTCAGTAAAATATACCCTGACTCCCAGCATGTGTGTTGTGTGTACAAAAATAAGCTGAAATATATTTGAGGGACTTCTTTCTTCAAGAGTTGTCTTCTATTGATAAATACAGAGGCTTCTTCAAATTGCACATATCTAATCTGTTATTAAAAGACAAAAGCAGATAAAAGAACTGAATACAAAATATACGTATCAAATTTGGTTGAAATTCCAAGAAACAATCTGAAACATCGTGAATAGCCCTAAAACCGTCTTGAAATTTATATATGGGACAACTATTGCTGAGATAAGGTATTGTTTATTATGCTTCCCCACATTCACATCTTGAGCTCTGAGTTCCATCTGAAAAGCACGCTATTGGTACGACCATGTTCTCAAACGATTTAGAACTGTCCTAATTCCTCTTGGTAGATCATAATCCGGAATTTTTTCAGAAGGATCAGAAATGAGGTTTTCATTGAACATTTCATAAGAGTTCCACTCAATCTTCCATAATTTTTTTTAGCTTATTTATTTATATTATATTTATATTGAAGAATGTAAGATACCAGAATGGTTTCTTGGAATTTTATTTGTTCCAAGAATTCAGAGCTGCAGTCTGTCTGCGAATATGGGGAGGGACAATGTTTGACAATACTGGTAATCAATGAACCGGTATAGATCTTATGGTGCCAGTAATTATTCTTATGTATGTATTCAATGGTGCATCGATTTTTTGTGTATGTACACTTTTAAACCAAACAGAGCAATAATACTTAGCTGTAGTAAAGATTAAGGCTAGAGATGCTGTGCAAAGAGTGGAAGCATCAGCACCCCAAGATGATCCAGTTAATTTCAGTTTTAGGCTCAGTTCATCTAAATGAGCCTTGTAATTGAGAGATGAATCTAATTCAACTCCTATGTATTTTGGATAGAAAATTATGCTGAATAGGAGCATCATTGAAAGTTACAGCTAATTTCCTATATATTTCATGATTATTCAGATGAAAACAAGATACCTCTGTTTTGTTGGGATTGGGACATAATCGCCACTCAATAAAATAATTCTTTAATATGATATTATGTTTTCCATAGTATGAAAATCCGAATGTTGGTAAGCAATAGCAATTTCCTCAGCATAAACAAATATCTGAGAAGATATCGTGCGTAAATCACTGAGATATAAATTGAAATGAAAAGGATCTAGAACTGATCCTTGAGTAAGACCTTTCTTCCATATGTTTTTGTACAACATTTTGCACGGTCTTGTTGATTGTCCAGCACTTCTCTCCTCTGTTGGGTTCCGTGTCCCCCGGATGTCCTCTAGATTTCAGCAGTGCTTCGCCATGGATACGCCTAGGACGAACTCACTTATTAAGTCCCCTGTGAGATACATGTGTTCCATATTTAATGATATATCTGAGAATTGCGATATTAACCATGATTCGTTCTCAGAGATAAGTAGGGTTTTGAGGTTGAATGGACGTTGATGAAGTAGAATTCAATTTGTTTTTGTAAGTGTATGCAAGTCATTGTTGCTATGTTATTATGGTGATTATTTACAATCTTCATTGTTAACTTTTTTTTTCTCTTGGTGAATTTTTGTTACCGGCTGAATATGCACATATATATTTTTTCTTTATATACCACTGTTATTCACCATATATTGGTTCTTGTGTTGATATCTTTATGTCGAATCAACTTGCACTCATGTGTTTGTAGTAATATCGATGTGTTCGAATAATATGTTGGAATTGCTACCCTTATTGTCAACAAAAACATGAAACATTCTATCATATAACATTATTTAATAATCTCACCATTTTCCCACACGTCAGATGGGTATAGAGTTTAAAAATGAATCCATTTTTCCACACAGTGTCATATTCCGAAGATAAATCAATGAAAGCAGCTCCTGTTTTAAACCTATCATTGAAGCCTGATTCTATGAAAGTTGTAAGGCTGAGAATCTGAACTGAACAATTTCTATTTTTCCTAAAGCCTTCCTGGAAATTTTGTTGAACATTTTCTATAGAAGATTCAATTCTAAAGAGAATTAATTAATTGAAGCATTATTCATTCCTTTTGCTTATGCATTTTTCCTGGCGATGCTCACTTAAGCATCCATAAACGAAGGTATCTCGGGTTGAATGTTGTTTCGGTCATGGTCACTTGTTGTCTCTTTATTCCTATCCATTTATTTACATTCCAATCCTGGTGTCTTGGTTTCCTTGCCTGAAGAAGCCAATTAGCATAAACATGTGTCGGGCCGATACTTTCCAACCCCTTTTCATATTTTCATTATATCTATTGTTCAAACTATTTATTTTTTTTCCAATATTTTATATCAAGACATTATTAATTTTCAAAATAACAATATTTCATCACCAAGAATATTACGTTGCTGTTCGCTAACAATAAAAATCCGTGTAAATAAAAGGAATAAATCTTTTCCAGAAAATACAATGTTATAATAAAGAGAACATTTCATTAAGAAATTACAGGTTTCAGTTTTACACTTAAAATTACACAATATCAATGGATAATAATCACAGTGATACATAGCTACTCATCTTGTTGAACCCCATACTACAACATCTATTTCAAAATATCCGTCTCAACATACAGATCCAACTAATAATTATCGTAATATAGCGAAATTATCATAAAAGAAAGTTATGCAAAACACCGCTTTATAAAGTCCACTTAAGCGGCTTACAACTCGAAAATTAGTCGCACTCAATTCTAAAGGAGCATTTAAGTCTTATCCTCAGTTAGATCTGAATAAATCATCGCTAAATTAGCGTGTCGGAAATCGGTGTTGGATTGAATATGAATATCGATGTCTAATGCCTCGATTAGGGCGTAAGCCTTTAAATTAGCTGAAATACTACTTGCACCTGCCTTGAAGAAAGTTTGATGGGCTTTCTTCAGAGAGCACCAGGGGGTATAGGACATACGCGTTCGGAGATTGTGTGATAATGATTGAAAAAGGTGTCTCAACTACTTGATGTTTAAATTAATATTCACGAATATAGTTAGGATTAATTTTCGTTTAGTTTCAAGATCAAGGAATTGATTCATCCTAATAAATATGTATTTGAGACGAGATTGTCGAACAATCGAGCAGATATTTCATATAGGACTAGATAAGAAGAAGGAATATCGAAAAATTGAGACATTTAAATCAGAGATGACAGAAATATAATAACTATTATAATGATAATAATTACATATACTTGACAGTAAAACCAGAAAACTGATGACCATACATCATGCCCCCCATCCAAAAGTGACATCAATAGATTATATCTATCAAGATCAATAGGTGGACGTAAACTACTACAAGTACAGATAGTGGAAGAAGAAAAAAGGGCTCTTGGTGAATAAATACGAGATAGTGAAGAGGATGCCCTGAAACTAGTACATAGTCAAAATTATAGAATATCGAAGAAACAAAAAAAAAATGAAACTTAAATTAGAACAACCGCACGAAAAGCCACTGCACGGCCAATATATAAAAACATTGAAGGTAAAAGTGATAAAAAGAAAACTTAGCAATGGCTCAAATCAGGTAAATTGAAGAAAGAAACATTCTGGCAGCACAAGATCAGTCTTTGAGAACAAACGCTTACAAGACCAGAATAGAAAAAATAGCAACAGACAGCAAATGCCGCCTTTGCAGAGAAATGGATGATACTGTGGATCACCGTGTTTGCTGCTGCAAAATGATCGCACAAGTTGACTATCAAAAGAGACATGACAATGAGGCTAAAATGGTGCATTGGAACATTTGTAAAAACTATCTTCTGTCTGTAAAATCGAACTGGTGGGACCACGAAGTAGAAAAAGTCACGGAAAATGAGAAAGTGAAAATATTAAGATTTAAAATCCAACCTGATATACACCTACCACACAACACACCAGATATAACAGTAAATAAAAAAGAAGAAAAAACAAGAATGGATCGTTGATTTAGCTATACCAAGTGACAGCAGAATAGAAGAAAAAGAACTAAAGAAAGTCACTAAATACAAGGATCTACAAATAGAAATTCAAAGACTATGGAAGAAAAATATTGATATAGTCCCAATAATAATAGGAACCCTAGGGGCTATCCCGAAACACCTCAGCACCTTGAATATCAAGAGTTAACAATTGGACAATTGCGACCTTACTAGGAACAGAAACATTTTGAAAAAATTCAACAGCTTGTGGTCCTAGGTCCTGGGGTAGGACCCGACAATTAGATCAATGTCAAAACCAGTCTGAACAATAGGACTGTACAGATTTTTTATAATATTAATAATCAGTTTATTGATCACCGTAATTTGAATTATACAGAAAATTTTTAGTAAAATAAAGGCGAGCAATTGGCACTTGGCTCAGACACCTTGAAACAAAGGTATGCTCTGGCACCAATGTCACGATTTTAATTAAGTTAATGGAGTGATTTAGCATGGATCCCAATGAAATGATTGAAGTTAGCAGAATAAAAACAAAATCATAATTACAAAAAAAAACAAGGAAAAAATTTCAAAGAAAGGAAAAGAGGAGGAAGAAGTAAGGAGTCAAAAGGATATGTCATGAATTGATTACCAAACTTCAAATCTTTTCAAATAGTTACTTAACTATTTCTTGAATATACCTACGCTAGCAGCAACATCCAAAAGTTTCATCCTCAACAACTCATTCATAGTAACAGTAATGTTATAAGGGAAGGATCTCTTATAGACCTCTTTCCGATGCTAGAGGATGGTGAGTAAAACCTTCCGGCGGATGTTCAAATTGTGTACATCTGTTCGATACCACAACCTTTCATGTAAGTAAGCCGGAGATTTGAATTTTATTATCTTGAAAAAGAAGCATGACATATGCACTGGTCTACGATAGTACATATTGAGCCAGTTACAGTCTTCCACCTAAAACAGACTCTTTGGCCCCTACTCAATGCCAAAAATCAAACGTAGACAAGAAGTTCTGCACCTTCTGTATCCGCACTTTATCGTATTTATCCAGACAGGGACCATATTCACTATCTCAATGATCAAAGTGAGACATGATGAGGAAATCACATAGCAATATTTTTATTTATTATATCCATTATATGTCTCATATATGTATAAATCAGTTTTATTGCTGTGTAGGCTAATCGTATTTCATTTGTGACATGTGCTCTGAAACTCAATTCGCTATCTATTGACAAGCCAAGACATTTGGCATCACCCCCAAAAGGTATAATATCATTTTCCACCCTCAGAATTACAGAATATAAACAAGTCTGGCAACGCGAATCTCCATGGAACAACAGTGCCTTGGATTTATCTATTGATCTCAGGAAGCACAAGACGAAAAGACATTGTTAATTGGCATACACTAAATCCCTCGAAAAGAACAACTGAATATCATCTGCGTAAAAATGATGTCGCTAACCCTCAGAACGAAATCATTGTGTAAATTATATAAACCAGGAAGTCTGAGGAACACCTGATTGTATATTGAAGAGTCTCCATGAATGTTAATCAACAGTTGTATTAAGAAAATCCTTTAAAGGACTGGCATAGTAAAATAAGGATAAGATCGTTTTTGATCTATATAATGTTTTGTATTATATCTGATGACTATTGTTAAAAAAAAACTGAAGATTCAGTAAAAAACTTTATTGAGAATATAAAAAACAAGAAAAAAAGCGAAATGGATGTTTGATTGAAATTGATTGTTTTTCATATTTTTTAAATGGTTATGCGGTAAATTTTCGTAAAACGACCTGGCGCAGAACTGGCTGAGATAGCAGATCAGTGAATTTCTCCTTCGATATTTTAATTGGATCTATGGAATGAGAAATGCATAATAAAAAGACAAAAAATTTTGAATAGCTAACTTACCATCACTCTCCCTCTGTAGCTGCAACTCATCAGAAACTGTCATGCGTGGGCGAATAATCGATGAATTCCAGTATCCATTATAGGTATCTCTGTACTCCAAAAAGTCGTGGATGGTCATTTGAAATTCTCAGCTCTCTGATAGGTCTTGATTTATAAGGTGGTTTTTTCACGTACATGCTGTCCAACATTTGAGACCAGTTTCGTATAAGTGATTGGTCAACTTCTATGAGATTGAATGGGGTGGGTTTTTACTGCATGATCTTATTTCCCTGTACCAGTCTTCTGGAGGTTCAGCTCTAATTTTCTGGTTGATCAGGCCCATGTTCCGATCGCACTCCATATAGGAGTGCCCTCTTATGGGAAAAGTTACTTCAATTTTGTCCAATATCTTCGTGACATTGACGACATAATGAAGATAGCGAAACACGGTGAAGTTTTGTTTGGCCTCATGAATCGCAGAATATGTGGAGGTTACTGCAGCGTCAAGCTGAACAAAAATGTAATAATGGAGAAATGAAACGATAGCCCTTGCCGCCAATGGTTTCAGGATAAGAGTAAAATGTAGCACTTCCTGTTGACAATACATGAATATTGAACGAGTTCAATGTCCAGGACACGTCATTGGTAGAGATATTGGGTGTAGATAAATTTTTTCAAAATCCATGGCCTTCGGTTTCAACACACTTCTGGGCCATTTTTCGAGCATTCCGCTTTCGCTGATAGAACACCTCAGCTTTAGCTTTGTGTAATTGGTTTTCCGAGGTAATTTTCCTTATTTTAACCTCTATCTCCTTTTGGGCAGATGAATCACATCTTGCATTCATTCTCGCTTGAAGAACCTTTAACTCAGCTAAGAAGTTGTCGCAGGTACTGCAAGTATCAGAACGCGGATAACCGAAACTGATGTTGAAATGATTATTAAAAAATGTTGCGATATGTTTCGTATGAGACAGCTAAAGGATTAATAGTCTTGTACATATCATACATTTTTTTATATTTAACTCTTCAGGAAGGTATACTTTCTCTGTTTTCTTCCTACTGTAATGACTTTCTCTTCCTTTAAAACTTCTTATATGTTCAAGAACTTCATTTAGCCGCTCTTGCGATAATGCATGTTTCTTTCTACCTTTTCCCCGCTTGTCTGTTGGTTCACTTCCTGAAGCTTTCAATCTTTTTGAATATTTTCCAGTCTCTTTCGACCGATCCCATGGAAGCTTAGGAACGCTTTAAAGCAAATTTGAGTGTCAGTAGTTCCATTTTCAGTCACTTTCTTACTCTGAAAGAGTATGAAGCATCGTGCAACTTGGCTGTAGCTTCATTTGTAGCTCTTCTTCGTTTTACGGGCAATAAAGAGATGAGTCCCGCCAAGTAATTGTTTTGCCCGTTATAATCCAAGGAATTGAAATGTCTAATAATATTTGATCGGTTTTCTTCATCTACGATGGAAAAACACTTTAATCGTTTGCAACGACAGTCTTCCCCGATTTCGTGGCTCTGTTCTCTCATTCGTTTCATTACTTCACTGGTTCGGCCAGTTGATTTCTTTTCTTAGCTGTTCTTTGACGAATATGCACATTATCACTTCTACTATCGGACATTATTCAACACGTGCTTGTATGATTTATGCGGAAAAAACAACGCAATGAATATCACTAAAGACAAACGTATACTAAACGTTCTGAAAAAGCAAGTCAGCATGCATTAGCGTCTTGTTGATAATGTGGACATTTCGCCTTTCTCGACTTTTCGCATGGACATTTCGCGTTTTTCGCTGTAGGGGATATTTTCAAACGAACTTTGAGGTTTGATATTTCGCGTTTTTCGTTTTTGATTACAGAATGTAACTATACTACTAATAACCTACACGTTGCCGTGTTTAGCTAGAAATCAATAAAAATGTGACATTTCGCCTTTCTTCCGTGGACTCTTCATATGTATCATTGATGAAAACTACCCATGCAGCCGAACCCGCTGAAACCTATCTGAAAGATAGGACTTCAGGAATGTCGACGCTCCAGCTTCGAAACCAACAAAATGAGAAGTTGCCACAAGTAATCGATGATCGATCAAGTCAGAGGCTTTAGTAAAATCTAGCAAAACCAAGACAGCAATTTTACCGTGCTCTCAACAAATCATCAACAATATCCGAGAGAGCTGTGGTGCAACTATAACCTTTACGAAATCCAGACTGTATTGGTGAGAATATTTTATGTGCACACAAGTGTTCCCTAAACTGAGTCTCCTTAATTTTCTCATGTACCTTAGAAAGTGAAAGAACCTTAAAAAGTTGAAACTTAGAAACCTAGTTGAACCTCAGAAAGTTCAGTGTTTTTCAACACAACAAATGCTCCAAAATTCATTTTGCTTACTTGTTCTAGTAGAGATGCTTAGCATCGTTTGTCCAAAGGCATTAGTGGGACCAGCATTCATTCAATATTGCATGAACAATTGACCACAAAAAAAATTTGTTCACGTTGGATCCCACACAATCTGCCAATCGCTCAAAAAAAGGATCGTGTCGATTGGTCGAAAGAAAAGCTCTAAAAATACAATAGCGGTGTTTCGGCGCAGGTCTAAGACATCGTGACAGCTGATGAATCGTGGATTTACCCGTAAGAGCCCGAAAGTAAACAGCAGTCAACTATATGAGTTTTTCAAGTTGAAAAGGTCTAACAAATATCTCATGACTAATCAAATTTTTCAAAATCCAAATTTGGGGGTTTGAAAATAGTCAAGTAGCCTGTGGATTTTTACAAAATTTGTCAGACTTTCTTCTCTCAACGTTTCAATAGCTATCTTCTGTCGTTTTCAAGTCAAAAGTAGCTTTAAAAACGCTGACAATATTAGAAGAATTTTTAATTTTCACTCTAAAACTCGAAAACTAGACTTATATGTAGTTCGAAAATAACTCAATTGTTGGTGCATTTAAAGGATTAAAAGCGATATTCAAAAATGTTGCTTCATTGTAAGTTTTTAAAAAGCTAATTTTCTACCTTGAAAACTACAAAGGATATCTGTCGATACTTTGGAAAAAGAATAGCAAGAGATGATGGTCATTGCCAAAATAATAATTCTACCTACACGAGTTATCGATTACAACACAAATTAGCTTGATCTCTGCACGATCATGTTGTTAAAATTTTCCGTAAATTTCCAGGCACATCTTATACACTAGCATTCTATTAATTCAATCGAATTTCGACCACTTTTTCTATGAAAGTAATTCCGAAGTTGAGTAACCAAATATATTAATTTTCACATCTTTACCGATCTCCTTCATAGAACAAATTAGAACCAGTGCCTATAGGCTTGAACAACTCGTTAGCACATTAGAAGTCATGTTAGCAAATGCGAACACGATCAATAACCTCGTCTTAATAAAGCCATATTTTAAGTTTCATTCAAGATCCTAATTATTCATCACCAGAGAATTGAACATTGAAGTATTACCTTCAAGAGCATGAATTGCTCGATCATTTCATTTTTCTACCCCGAGTGAATTATTGTCTTTCTGTCGGATCTGATATCAGCATTAATAATCCGTGTATTATTCTGCATTAGAACAATCTCCGTGTTCGGAATACGTCTACAATAAATTGTGATAAGAGTTTTTGTCTGGGTTTGCGTCATATCAAGAGCTATTATCGATAACAAGGCATTTACGGTCGGTATTTTTGTGAAATCTCATATAATTATGTGCTATTTTATGCAAACTCGATGTATTGCAATGAATTTTTCTCTTTTCATGGTTATCAGTTGCACGTCTGGTTAGTATGACTTTCTTCATCGTTATTATATAGTCAATGGTGACATTTGACATAATAGAATGGTAGTCGAATCAGGCATCCAAGTCGGACATCTAATTCAGGGTGCTCTATCTCAGACATAGAAAAACAAATTACATAGAATACCAATTCCCCTACTAAAATCGTTGACAATGTTTGAGCGCCCTCTAAATCGAAAATCTGAACTAACTGGCCTGCAGGTTGTTCTACATCCGCTAGCGCTAGGGGTCACTCCATTAAATGAAGACGATTTGTTTTCCTACATTTATACATAGAAAAACAAATTACAATTTGATTTATATAACTTAACCTCAAAAAGATGGTTCACACAAAAATATTATGTTATTATCATAGAAAATTCTTAACTGCTGCGATACTAGCGGCATCACAATTAGTGCTGCAGTTTTCTTTTGCGAACTAAAATCATGGTCTAAATTCTTTCTATAGGAGTTGGTAGGCCCTGATCTCAGACGAGCGAGAACGTTTAATTTTTTATTTCATACTGATACATTACAAAGGAATAAATGCTTAGTTGCCGCAACAATAAACATTGTCATAACCTCTTTGGGAATTAACAGGGCAGTTATAGATCTTTAACCTCTAAAGTGTTCACAAAAAGAAACCGACAGTTGTCGAATTTACGACTAAAGTTGTTACCCTAATTGCAATTCTATTAAACGGTTGTGACTGTTAATGGCTGTATTCAAACATGAAGTTGTTTCCCTTCTTTCATCTGACATGCCAGCTAACAGTCTTGCAGTTTTGTTTTTCAATTCCATGCTGTCGGCCAAACACCCTTCTGCCACCGTTGAACTTCTCCATCCACCATGTCACTTCAATGTTGTCATATTTGCTCCTGCATTGACCAAGGCAGTCGAGAAGTCCTTCGCAGACAATGTCCTGTGAATGTTTCTGGATTCGGCAATTCCAAAAACCTAGCAATTTTGCTTGGAATTTTCCCGAATGTATTTTTTCCAACCGGTTGAACTGAGCAAGTTTTCCGGGATACGTAAGAAATAATCTTTCTGGGCCCGATGGACGTAGAAGCATATACTTCCTCACTAATAGACTTAATACAGAGAACTCGTTTTCTTCCACAATATTCTCTTACGGATATCTGTTTTACTTTCCGGAATGTCAACCACTATAACGGAGCCCCTATCTTCGATGTGATTAATTTTCATATTCAAAAGTCTTTATCAGACGCATTCTTCAAAAATTTGACAATATCTTCCCGACTAAACACTTGAGACTATTTTGGCTCATAGCCTTTACTTTTGCGTTTGAGAAATGCTTCCAATTCGTCAAATTCACTTCCATCTATATCATGAGAAAACACATTATCAATTTTAGCATTGACCACTTAGTCCACAGCGAATTAGGACTATTCAATTCAGACTGTAAGAAAAATAAACCAATTCACATATTAGTTCAAAAGAATAAATAGATACCATCTCTTGAAAATACGCCAACATTACAGTTTCACTCGTGTTTTTACTATCCATACGGTTAACTTCCATCTACTGCAGAAATTTTAAATATTCCTTTTTGTACTTAAGTTCCGACTTCGGTAGTAGTACGGTACGAGCTTTTTCAGCCTTTTCCAACAAATCTCTTGAAATCTCGATTCTCTCTGAGTTTGCATTTATTTTCACAATTTTGAATATGATGAGAAACACGATATGACAAATATCTACAATGTTGTCAGTGACATTTCCATGGCAACCATGCCTACTTAATTCTCAATAAAGATTCGTTTTGTTCTGAAAACCAAAACAATTTGGTTTTTATATTTCATGGAGTATGAAATAAAATT
This sequence comes from Micraspis discolor, assembly GCA_030674115.1. Lineage (NCBI taxonomy): Eukaryota > Metazoa > Arthropoda > Insecta > Coleoptera > Coccinellidae > Micraspis > Micraspis discolor. The sequence goes on from JARTUT010000447.1 coordinate 1,407,409, forward strand.
AATTATCTATCTTGTGAGTTCTTGGATTTCAACCACCTCGGGCAACCCAACAATCCCTCGGGATTAAAATCTGTTGCCCTCTCTGGTTAAAACCCCCTTGATACATAAATAACTATATCCCATTGTATCGGAGAGATTTCCGAAAACTTTTGCAATGATTTTGTTAAGGGGACTTATTTCGAGGTATACAAAATTCATGAAAACACTCTGGTTGGTAGTTTTTATATGATAACGAGATACAAAACTTGCTTCTACTAGATAGGGTTGCAACCTCATTGGAAATTTGAATATAGAGAGTGGATAGTTTTGTTGTACAATTGTCTGCATCTATTCAAATTTGTAGGAACCTCCAGTTTGTGTTCATAAAGCGAATTTATTATAAATTATATAAATTATAAAGTAGCAGGGTGTTATCTATGAAATGATACCAACTGAACTTGATGAAACAGAGAAAAATAAACTAAAAGATGAATAAAAAGTGTTGATTAATAATAATAATGATTGTGGTTTATTCATGGCAACATCGAGAATAAACAAAACATTATCCTCAGAAGTATAATACATACTTGTTCGTCAAATTACAATACATAAATACAATATCAATTAAAGTAAGCGATCAATTAGTGTATACAGTGATGAGCAAATATGTGGAACCAAGTAAATATCTCTGGAATTATTGAAGATATCAAATTGAAATTCAGAAAATGATATATATTTTTATTTTATAGAGATTAAATGTGGTCTACAATATTTCCAGGAATAATTCTTTACGAAATTAATATCAACGGATATTGTTGCAATTCTTACATACACCACAAAAATATTAAAGATGATTGACATTTATAAAAACGGATATTGCTACTAATATATCGAATCAATTAAAAAGCGAGCGAATAAAATCGATTATTCAAGATGTTGAAACGACACAAAGCAGTAATCTCCTTGTTTTAAAACATAAGTACTTGAGAGTGAGTCAGCTTCATGTCTGGGAAAATTGTTAGATCAAGTGAAAATACATTATTTATGTACATGTAATAATTGAATCAAGGAGGTTTCATTCAATATTGTCATACGTTTTAATTAATGTGGGAATATTTTTATGAGAAATAACGCGTTTATATGATGCTTGAAAGTTCTTTGTAGTCGGCAGGTGACAGAATCACAATCTTCAAATGTCAATGATAACATTGATGAGTTTTATAAATAATTTAGTATATTTATCAGTAAATTCATACTACTGTTTTTCTTGGCAGCTGCTAAATACAAAAAAGAAAAGTATCAATTCCTTGATAAACTCGCTTAGCTTTATATAAAATAAAGTGAAATATATAGAGGGTGGAAACCACTTATGAATTGAAATTTTTTTATTGTACTAATTCAAATAATTATACAGGGTGACTCTCTGATCACTGCGTTAATTTTAGCCATAGATTCTTGACGTCAAAAAAACATTTTCTCCCTTTAACATTTTTCCAAATTCGACCCCGTTCAAAAGATATAGGGTATATAAGTTGAACTTATGATTTCCACACAAAAGGTCTTCGTACTAACTTGTTGAGCATATTGGAATAAGATGGTATACAAAAATTAGGAAAACTTTGTCTAAATATTCGACTTGAAATATAGATCATCATAACTGTATGATTGTGCTTAACCACCACGTGATGCTGATTATATTATTAATCATTAAAAGAGTGATACGAAATTCACCGGGTGTTCTAGTGTTTTTTATAATAATTGATAAAAATTGTGAATCATTTCATTTTGCTAATAGATACTAGGAGTATATCCCATGATAAATCAGAAATTTTCAAAAACAATTGGAGTATTCTTTTTGTATGTTTTATGGCCAGCGATTTCCACAAAATTTTGCAGAGTTCCTCCTTGCAAGGCTATTGAAAAGATTTTCAAGTTACAAATCGATATGGATATTTTCCATGTTATTGAGGGTACTCTAGAATAATTTTGCAAATAAAAAAACCTGGGTCCATACTTGTATAAAGCAAAACTATTCATCCTGAGCTATTAATTATAATTAATAGCTCACTAGACAACAGTGGTTTTGGTGCCGAAGATTTTGGAGGTGAATTCATATGAATTTGATGCCCTGAATTCAAATATGCTATTAGTTTTTGCCTGTCAGCTCGAATTTTTAAGATATCAACATTTTTGTGAATTATACATTACACTATTTTAAAAGAAAAACCATGGTTTAAAGAAACAAATTAATAAAGGAATTCTTATTATATTACACAGATATTATTCATTTTATACTATAAAAAACAAAAAAAGTCATCATTTAAACCAATTACTCACTAAACATTTCGGAAACTTCCTTTTGCGTGACATTCTTGAATGTATTTTAGAACAATCCCATTTTGAAGACCAGCAGTAATCTGCCATCATGTGAGTATCCCAACTTCCTTGATAGCGATCCTCCATACAATTGATATCTTGGTGAAATCTTTCACCTAGCTCCTCACTAATGTCGCCTAAATTATTAGGAAAACGGTCTAAGTGGCTGTATAAATAATGCACTTTAAGGCTCATGTTACACCCAAGTGATCTGAAATTTTCAGCATCTCATTGACTAATTCAACATAGTTTTCAGCTTTGTGTTAACCCAGAAATTTTTCGACAATTGAAACAAATGAATTCCAGGCATTTTGTTCAATCTCAATCATTGAATTTATGAAGTCAGGGTCTTCAATCAGCTGTCTTATTTGTGGGCCATCAAATATTCCAGCTTTAATTTTTTTCTTACTCAGCTGAGGCATTTTTTCCCTATATATGCAAAGCATGATCCATTCTTATCAAGAGCCTTTACTAACTGCTTCATTAGACCCAGCTTAGTATGCATGGGTGGAAACATGATTTTCTCTCGCGGAACTAAAGGATCATTGATGATATTCTTTCCCCCAAACTCCCATGTTTTCTCTTCTAAGCCACTCTTTTCTAACCCAGTGTTGCGTTTTGTCTCTGCTATCCCAGAGTCACAAAAAACAAAGATACTTGGTGTGGCCACTTTGCTGTCCAAGGAGAAAGTTTATCATTTTTAAGTCTTCACAAATCACCCATTGGTGTTTAAGATACTTTATTTTTTCCAAAACCAAAGCTATGTTGTCATATTGCTCTTGCATTTTCGTTGAGTGAACAATTGGTATTGAGCCAAACTTGTTCTCATTATGTAGAAGAATACATTTCAAACTTCGCTTTGAGCTGTCAATAAATAGGCGCCAATCATCCGGAAAATATTCAGGAAGACCCATTTGTACCAGGAGTTCTCTAATAGCATGGCAAAATACAAGATTTTGTTCTTCAGAGAAAAAAGGTAGCAGATCTTTCTCTCTTGTGCGATAAAATGTAATTTTCGTTCCTGGTTCAAGTAAATTTTTTTCCTTCAACCTGGAAGCTAGTAATTCAGACGCTTCTTTCGACAGGTTGAGATCTCTAGTGAGGTCATTTAACTCATCTAGGTTGAAACATTGGGGAATTGATGACATCGTTTCAAAATCACTGTCTCCTTCTATAGTGTCAGAATTCAGATCAGAGAGACATGTGTCCTCACAGAGTTCAGGTAGCTGCTGAAAGGCTGGAATTGGCACTTCTTCTGTGTGAGGGATAGGGCGTCTTGCAGAGACTAAATCTGCATAGGTCCACTTGTTACGGTTATTTCGATTGATTCCAGTAATATTTACTAGGCAGAAATAACAGTCATCGAAGTGATTTTTTGGTCCTCTCCAAACCATTGGTAGTCCGAATTTCAAACTTCTCCTTTTCCCGGTAGTCCACTGTCGTAAATGCTCTGTACAAGATTTACAGACAATATGTGGTGCCCAGGTTTTATCCTGATCACCAAGCTTAACACCAAAATATCCAAGATAAGCCCTCTTTACAAAGTCACTAATAGTTTTTCTGTTTTCCAAGAACGTGTATTCTCCGCAAATGTAGCAAAAAATATCAGGATGATGTACGCAGCGCAACTTCTTCTACTTGAACTCATTTCTATTCAACAACACAAATACAACAATGCACATTAACAATCTACTTTTTAGATTTACTTTTCAACAACTTGTTACTAAAGAGAAATTTCATATGACGCTCAGTTCTATCTATCTGCACCGCGAGAATTCACAAACTAACCTCAACTCTCAACTGCAGTTGAAGTTCACTTCATACTGGACAGTTCCATATATCGGATTTCTATGGAACTAACTGGATGACACTAAATAGGATTAAATCCCACTTGTTAACAGTTTGTGAACCAATCAGTTATATATTTCATATTGCTAGTCTTCTATTTGTAATAAATGAATTAAAATAATAATTATAATAAATATTATTATTTCAAATTCAATTTGTTACAAATGAAGACTTATAATAAGGAAAATATACAAGAATCTATCTCTTGTATATATTTTACAACATTCATACTTGAAAGTATTAAATAGGTAGAAGCATTGATAGATAAGTGAATTTATCTAAAAATCTAGAGCTGATACAGAAAAACTGCTATCATATTTAGATTCAGCAATAAAAATATAGTTAAAATCAGCTCAATAATTCTAGGCACCAAAACAAATTTATTTTTTTGTATGCCTGTGTTATTGTTCTGTCCAAATATCTCCTTAAATGTACATATCAACCTTCCCTTCGTGCATTCAAGTGAACATTCAATAATTTTAACGATACACTCGATAGTTTATGTTTTAATGAAAAATATCAAATGCGGGAGTGACTGTAATTTTTTCTAACATTCAGAAGCCTATTATTGGCTATAACTCAATTATAATCAACTCTCAATACTAATTGCTCACCTGATAATATCTGCGTAATAATTGTTCCCGAGATCCAAATGAATCAACATTTGCAATCGTGGGAATTATCAGTGGATTAGCAATTATATCCATTTGTTGTTTATCACTATTATTAAAAACAGATATAAAACTTGAAAAAACAATACGAAGTTCTGAGGAGAAAACTGATCGATTTAAAAATGAGAGCAGTGTTGCATTCAAGAAAACTTACTTTTCTCAATACCAGAAAGATATACAGTTTCATATGGTGATATTGCAAGAATATTTTTGGAAATTTCGAAACCATTTTCTGACTGTATTGATTACTCATAAGATATTCGTGGGATCCCATCGCAAATTTGTGTATACATGGTAGATGTTAGGATGTTGCCTACTCTAAAATTTTGTCATCTCAACGTAAATCGACTAGTCTGTATGTTATCACAAATTCCGATATTGAGTTATTGAGGATGGATGCTTTTAAATAAAAGACCTTTTATATCAGATGTACAAACAACATGTTGTTTAGATAGATATATCGTTATATAAGGTATAAAAGGTCTGTAAATTAAATAATAAGACTGAATTTTTTTATAATTTTAATACAAAAATAATTTCATTTCAATATTGTCACCTTCAAAATAACTTCCTTCTGATGCCACACAGCAATAGAGACGTTTCTTCCACTTTTTATAGTACTGCTGAAACTCCGATACTGAAATAATCTTAAGCTGGTCGGTTACAGCCGTTTGCATTTTTTCGACTGACCCAAAATAATTTGCCTTAAGGTAATTTTTCAACTTTTGGAGAAGAAAAAGGTCACAAGGACTCAAGTCGGGCGAATGAGGAGGCTGAGGAGCCACAGGAATGTTTTTACTGGCCAAAAACTCGTTTATTGATATAGCCATATTTGTGCAGATTTTTCTAATCCTCAATTCATTGGTCAAAATTTTATGAATGGTGGTGTGAATCAAATTCAACTCTTCCCCTATCATTTTATTAACCGATCTGAACGCGCAAGATCCCGGATTCTGTCGACATTTCCATCGGTTCTTGATGACGAAGGTCTTCCGCCTCGTGACTCATCTTCAATCGACTCTTTTCCGTCTGAAAATGCCTTAAACCACCAAAAAACCTGGATCCATGACGAAACACTATCTCAGTAGGCCTGCTGGAGTTCAGGAAGAGTTTCCGTTGAGCTGTGCCCAAGTCTGAAACAAAACCTGATAGCACACCGTTGCCCGAAATTGAAGTCATTCATTATTAAAATTCAATTGAAAAAACTGTTTCACTTTATTCTCATTATTCGAGGTTCCAGTTCATACTTAGGCATGATCTTGAGTAATAGTTTTGTTCGATCGAATGTATTTTCGTCCCTACTCATATGCGCTTGTGTGCGCCATGTCGATTAAGCTACGCACATTTGGACAGTTTCATCGTTGTATGGCTAATTTTTTTTCTAAGTAGACACTCAAAATGTTTGTTTATTTTCAGAATAAACCTATAACTTGGAAATTTTTCTATACATATTACCATACTCTCCTTTGGATTCTGAGGTATCTGCGTTTAGTGAATTTCAGATTGATTTAATATACCTTAATTTCTATTCTATAGATATTTTCTGTGTGCTTTCTAAGTGGTATATAAATGGACTTATCTGAGGCGCAACTCGATCCATAAAAAATAATTTTTCAAGTTAACGCGACAAACAACAAGTATTTCAAGTGTTTTTTGTATAAATAATCAGAAATTTAATACTCGTAGATAATGCAGAGACTCAACAAGATAATGAATAAAATTACAGTTTTTGACAACTTCGAGTTGGCAAATCATTTTTTCACCACTCTGTATAACTGACAATTAAGATTCGACACCAGTAGGGCAGATCAAATTTTTACCTAAGATCTTTCCAAATTTTGAACTGAAATCTGAAATATTGAGAAAAATAGAGTCATTTTCATGACTCGAAATCAAAATTCAAAATAAAAATTATAACTTTAAAAGCTATGAGAACAGATATAGGAAAGTAAAATTAGTTAATTTAATATTTTAAAGAGAATCATGAAGAAATGAAAATACTGGATGTCCCATTAAAAATACCAATCTTCCTGCCAAATGTCCATAGCTCCAATTATATTTCAATATAAATAAAATAATAATATAATAATAATAGAGCATTCACCTTAGTACTGCTGAGACTCCGATACTGAAATAATCTTAAGCTGGTCGGTTACAGCCGTTTGCATTTTTTCGACTGACCCAAAATAATTTGCCTTAAGGTAATTTTTCAACTTTTGGAGAAGAAAAAGGTCACAAGGACTCAAGTCGGGCGAATGAGGAGGCTGAGGAGCCACAGGAATGTTTTTACTGGCCAAAAACTCGTTTATTGATATAGCCATATTTGCGCAGATTTTTCTAATCCTCAATTCATTGGTCAAAATTTTATGAATGGTGGTGTGAATCAAATTCAACTCTTCCCCTATCATTTTATTAACCGATCTGAACCGATTTATTAACCGATCTGAACGCGCAAGATCCCGGATTCGGTCGACATTTCCATCGGTTCTTGATGACGAAGGTCTTCCGCCTCGTGACTCATCTTCAATCGACTCTTTTCCGTCTGAAAATGCCTTAAACCACCAAAAAACCTGGATCCATGACGAAACACTATCTCAGTAGGCCTGCTGGAGTTCAGGAAGAGATTCCGTTGAGCTGTGCCCAAGTCTGAAATAAAACCTGATAGCACACCGTTGCCCGAAATTGAAGTCATTCATTATTAAAATTCAATTGAAAAAACTGTTTCACTTTATTCTCATTATTCGAGGTTCCAGTTCATACTTAGGCATGATCTTGAGTAATAGTTTTGTTGGATCGAATGTATTATCCCTACTTATGCGTTTCGTCCCTGTCGCACACATTTGGACTCATCAGTATGGCTTGTGCCATGACGCCATGCCATGAAGCACGCAGCGCTGTGAATGAGCTACGCGGGGGCTATATGAAGTGCCGCCAAGTGATCCCTACACACTCACCTGCCAGTGACGCAGTGCCGCTACAGTTTGATCAACGCCAGTGTTTTCGAATCATCGTTGACAGTTGTACAGACTAATAAAAAAAATACCATTTGTAAACTCACAAAGTGGAAAAAAAACTCTGTTTTTTCTAAGTAGACACTCAAAATGTTTGTTTATTTTCAGAATAAGAACCTATAACTTGGAAATTTTTCTATACATATTACCATACTCTCCTTTGGATTCTGAGGTATCTGCGTTTAGTGAATTTCAGATTGATTTAATATACCTTAATTTCTATTCTATAGATATTTTCTCTGTGCTTTCTAAGTGGTATATAAATGGACTTATCTGAGGCGCAACTCGATACATAAAAAAACATTTTTCAAGTTAACGCAACAAACAACAAGTATTTCAAGTGTTTTTTGTATAAATAATCAGAAATTTAATACTCGTAGATAATGCAGAGACTCAACAAGATAATGAATAAAATTACAGTTTTTGACAACTTCGAGTTGGCAAATCATTTTTTTACCACTCTGTATAACTGACAATTAAGATTCGACACCAGTAGGGCAGATCAAATTTTTACCTAAGATCTTTCCAAATTTTGAACTGAAATCTGAAATATTGAGAAAAATAGAGTCATTTTCATGACTCGAAATCAAAATTCAAAATAAAAATTATAACTTTAAAAGCTTTGAGAACAGATATAGGAAAGTAAAATTAGTTAATTTAATATTTTAAAGAGAATCATGAAGAAATAAAAATACTGGATGTCCCATTAAAAATACCAATCTTCCTGCCGAATGTCCATAGCTCCAATTATATTTCAATATAAATAAAATAATAATATAATAATAATAGAGCATTCACCTTGAGACACTTGCACTTACATAGTCTCGAGAAAATGCGTTCTGGCAGTTCATTTATTATCAATATTTTACTTCTTCGATGCAGCCAGTATATTTGGTTCATTGATTTTCCACTTGGGAGCATTCCGTTTAAGAATTCGACTATATAAGGCCAACATCAAAATTAAACCTTCAAATTCATCGAGACATCTCATGTCGTTAAGCGGTATGCGCCGACAAGCTTCATCCTCCACCCATCAACTTGACCAAATGAACCTGCGACCTTTCAGCCTTGGCACTGTTCCAGCCCATATTTGAGCGTAACAGAATAACAGGCAGCAATCAGCCGATCCATTGTAATGGATGATTTTCGGACATCGAACATCTTACATGACTCAAGGAAAAGGCCGTTCTTTTGTGATACCAAGTGGTGTGTTGAAAGACCCAACAATGGGCCGGTGAGTCCGTCAATTAAAATTAAATTGAGTTGTCTGATCTCGTTTTGTTCGACGAACTATAGGTCGATCGTATGAAGATGATGATACGACTTCGAATGGGAAAGTGAAATGATTTCGTAAAATATATTTTGATTGAGGGCGACGTATGAAAACGAGAAAATATTGAATGTGGCACTTTCTGATGCCGAAAATGATAAGCCTACGAAGTACAGGCTGAAGGTGAGAGATGATATTTCGATGTTGTTGACATTTAATTACTTCTGGTCTATTTCTCGAGTCTTCCTGTATAATCGTCTACTAATTAATCATATTTGAAATGAATTTCTTAAGTGGGATCCTTTTATGTATTCTTCAAATAATATACTGATGTGCAGGGTGATCCAAATTGGACAACCTTGAATGCCGAAATCCGTACATTGATATCTCGACTTGTGCGATAAATACAAGCTGTTTTCCAATTATGTGCATTTCTTACCCAACCGCGAAACTTCTTTATTTTTGAATATTTCTTATTTCTGGAAACACATTACTCAGACACATTTTGAAACTAGCAATTAGCAACTACAGTCTATGCGTACCGTTGTTTCAGAAATTCAGGGTGGTTCTTCGAACTGCGTTCTGAAAATATTTTAATATTTATCAGCCTGTTGATTCAAAATGTGATATGATATGCTAAAATTTTGTTGGAAACCACATGAAGATGCTCAGGCTGCCAGAAATCTTTGCTTTGGCCGATATCCTGAAAGGAGACAACCGTTTTGGGATATGTTTACTAGATGCAGTAAAACGTAGTTAATTATGGTTATTTTTCAAAACCAAGTATAGTAGGTCATCCATAAAACTAGTCGACAAAAGAGATCCCTAAAAGGAGTTATTGGAAAAGCATTTAATTTCAAATATTTGTCAATGCACTTTTTCCAGTGGGCTAATAAATTTATTGCTCATTATGGCATTAAGTAGTACTACGTTATTTAATTGAACAATTGACTTGTTTGAGTAAATAATTACAATTATGGGAAGAATGATTTTGAATCAATTTCATTCTTTTATCACAAACTCAATTCTTCAGAAAATCATAGAATGCAGTTGTAAATTTCTGTGTCGATTTAGGGGAACGAGATAATACTCTATGCTTATATTTCAGGTTGGTTTTCAGAATATCAACCGATTTCAAAGTAGCACGTGCATTTTTTCCGTTGCGGCATATCACAAGTAAGTTGTAACCAAGAATTGATTGAATTATTGTTGATCGAATATGAATGCCTGACTAGAGAAAAGTTTTATACACAAAACCCGAAACACATGTGTCTTATTATATTTCGCTTTTTAATTATTTATTTTCTAGTTTGTTTGAGTTGTTTGATGTTATGATAAAAATGAAAAATTCCCTCTTATTTATCCAACAAAACAATGTCGTAGTACTACGTGTCTACCAGAGAAGATTGAAATTATACTGTAGTTTTACTATTCTTCAGAACCACGAATAATATTTGAATTTTGATTAATCCAGCAACTCGTTATTGTCTATATCGACGAATACAAACTGTGAATGATTTCTTAGAATATCAGCGCCATGCGGTTGTAGTTCATTAGATTTTCTTGAACTGACCTTGTCATATTTGCATACGCTGATCCCATGAACTTCTCGGAGCAAATGAATGGTGCATTTCCTAGTTGATATTATAAAAGATTTATCGTCTTCTATAAAACGTTTATATGGTAAAGAAAAAGTTTATTGAATCATGCATTTTATGAATCAATTATTTTCCAACATTCTGCCTTTTGTTTCCATGTATAAATCATAACTAACGTCCGATTTATTTATGACTTCAAAATACAAGTATTACCAGTTCGATAATGCATGAAAGGAGAGTGTGTGAGTGAGGAATTCGATATCGAATGGTTAATTATTCAACGTAGCGCCATGCTGTTATAATGCCTCTATGTCTACTATTAAGTGGGGGCGATACCACACGCCATAATACACCTCATCAGTGTCATCACAAATAAAAACTCCTATTTATTTAACGGAAAATCTCCAAAGCTCTGTTAGAATTATCAACTCGTTGTTATTGAACCCACTAGCTGTATCATACACCACCATCATACAAAGGTTTGTGAATTATGGTGTGAACACTACCTTTTAGTAACTCCAGAGTGTCAACTATCTCTTGCAACTCCCCTTTGTAATTGCTCATTATGATTATCAAGGTGTTTTTAATGTCCTCAGCAGTTATTACCCTATTTAATCAAACAGGGCATTCAGCATGATCGGTGTTCGTATGACCACGTTTGAAATCGGCAAACGATCATTTGATGTTCGTTCTAGATGAGACAAGCAATGATACATGAACACACAAAATTGATTTAAATCCATCGTTTTGAACATTAACGGAAATAGTGTCACTTAAACCACTGCAACTCGATGAAAAATAATCCAAACTGTTGAAAAAATTTTGCCACTTATCTGAGGCTTGCTTTGAGATAAATTTCGTATCACTGAGGTTTTTCGGGGCTATATTTTTTCTACAGAAACAATGAGAAGAATGTGAATGCTTGTCTCACATAAATCCCAGTAACACAGGGACCATTGAGCTGTAATCCCCACAATACCATCAAATTAGTTATCTAATGATACCATAATATACTAGATGTGCCATTCCAAATAAGAAGTTATCGCCAGTTTGTAAGGCCCGATAAAATTTCTTTAATAACCGTTTCCTCAAAACCCAAACATGCAAATTTTGAGCTGAAAGTTCAGATATGTCTTTTATAAACGTTTAATAGGCTCTTGTCGTCAATCACTCTGTATGTATTTAACTGAAGTTCTACAAACTAGTTGTGTGTACAATGGTTCTCATCTAATCCAGTTCAGCCTGAGGTTGTACTATTGATTCAAATTGCGAAATTTAAAGCAAATCGAGTATCAAATATCGCTGTCTGATTCATGCCATGCAATGGATGGATGTTTTCGACCCATTTTAGCTTTTTTACTGACTGTGGTTATTATGTTCTATTTCGCGAGGTGCATTAGCACGATATTGTATGCATTATGAGTTTCTGGTATTGTGCACTGATGTCGAGTATTGTCGTTATTATACCAAAGACGTAAGAATCGAACCGAGTACAAGTTGTGCAATTTATGTACCTACCTTCGAAGTTAATGTACGAGATTTGTCTAGTATTGGGCGTAGTTTAGTCATCGTTCGATTTTATGATTATGAACGAACCGCAGCTGTGCGATACTATCGAGGGAGACTTAATGAAATGTGGAACGTTTAGTACTATAACTACCATTAATATGAAGCAAATGTTTAGCTTCTATCTTCTAGTCAAGGAAAAAGGCCTGTTTCTTCGACAAAAATTCACTTCATCAGAAGATGATACCTATCTTTCATTCTTTCCAGGATTGCCGAGACTTCTTCACCGACTAACCTTTAGCAATTACCATATGTTTGTTAATTTCATTCTTTATTTCTTCGGTTTACCAGACCATGAATAGTTTTCGCTTCACATGCCTTTCTGTAGTTTTCTCGTCTTCCGTATCTCATAATATCTTACCTATTATTCATCCAGAAACGTTATTTCTGTGGTGTTCAAGAGTTGTCCACTTTTAGATGTGTGCAATCTTGTGTTCTCTGTATCTCTGATTCGATGGTCGTCTCATTGGTGTTAAATTCTTCTTTTGAATTTATGTGCTACTACATTGAGTTGCTCAAAGGTCTGCCCTTTTTTTGTGTAGATTTTTTTTATCCAGAGGATGAGATAACTAATGCCTTCTCCACAGAGAGCCGAAAGAGAAATTGTATGATGTAGGCTACGGATTTGTGTTAACCTTACACCTACTCGACCATCTTCCTCTATTCCCTGGTTTCGTCACCATTTCTGACGATTTGCGTAACCCGGTTTGCAGTCCTTCCCTAAAAAAAGCGATAGGCCACACATCAGTGCAGAATTCTTTTTTCCATCACATAACATCGCACTCATGCCTCTTAGTCCTCATTCTCCTTCATCGTCATAACCTCAGCGATATATGCAAGTATGTTTAACCAGTTTTTTTCTATTTCTTACCATCACTTCTGAAATACTCTCAATGTTCGGCATAAAACCCATCTCCTCCACCATTTCTTCTTCCGTTGATCCACCTTTCTCAATCGACAATCATATATTTCGCATCATATTCCACTCCACACATATGACAGACTATCTAATACCTTCCCTATTTAATGTGCCATATTCCTGAAAGAGAAATGACTCATTATGAAGTGAGTCGAAACATAATTTGTGGATCTATGTTTACATGTTTTCTATGCTTCAAGGTCATGCAACAACCATCGCGTTAAGTTGCTGTATTTTTCTTCTTAATTAATCTCTCCTGTTACCTTCTCCCAACATGTTCTATATAATCCTTTTATTTCTAGGCAATATTCCTTCTATTCTAAACAGATGGTATCAAGCCTATGGAACCCCAATAATTAGCTGGACCTCGCCAGTTGCAACTGTTCTATACGCCGATATAACTCATAGTAGTATTTTTCTCTGCGTTGCTTTCAATTTTACCTGATGCTCTTTCTTTTTATATCATCCTTTCAAACAGGATTATTCCATGAAACATTCGGGGCAATAGTACACGCTTAGTAGTTTCAGAAACACCAAAGTCGAGCAATATCCTTCATGACGGTGATAATTCACTTCCACCAAAATTGTCTTGGCATTATGCTTAGTTTTATAAAACGTTTCCAAAGATTTTAGTGTACCGGAAGCTCTTTGTCACCATGTCCTTCGTCTTATGCGGAGCATATTTTCATTAGACACCATCTGCATTTTCTTTATTGCTTGGTCACTTATACCTTTTACTTTTTTCTTGTTTTCCACTACCTCCATAACATAAGTTGCTCGCCACAACTAAAAACCCTTGATCAAACTCCCAATTTAACACTCGGTCACAGGAGGCGTTTCCGAAAGTCTGTCGAGTGACAAACCCCTGCGACCTACAGTGCCAGTTTTGACTACCCGATAATCAATATGATCCTTCATGCAGTCCAGGCGATAGTTAGTCCCTAGAGGTAGGGGGAAACATCCTAGCTTCTCGACAACGTACTGTGCAATGTTGCGGTTTCGTGTGGGACTCTATATCACTAAATCCCACCCTTTCTTTGCAATAAAGTTGAAATCTTAGGGACACCGATTCATGCAACTATATTTCACTCTTCGTCCACAAGGATAGAACATGTCAAATAGTACTCCAGCAAACCGCCAATGCTATCTATTGATATTACATAGATACTAGGACCTCCATCTGTTTTTCTTTTTCTCTGAATATGGAGCTTTTCGAGCTACTATAGATCTTCAAAGGGTCTTGAGCGATTCATATTGAAAGGCCTGCAGCATGTTGATGGTTCTGTTTCGTCGTCGGAGATCGAGCCATGATGTAGAGTTTCCGTCAGAAATTTATATTACGACTTGAGTCTTCCCTAGTCTAAAGTGCGGAACCGTCGATCGTAATCGCTCTGAAATTACCACAAACCTGACTCATTGGATCTTTGACAATCCCTTGATTAGGTGTACATTTTCTCTTCACGTTGGGTTAACGTTGATAGGTAAACTACCTATCGAAGTCTCTCCTGGTTCGGTCTATCTTTGTCAGTGGACTCACAGGACCAAATGAGTCTTATTTGATCCTTGGAAAGAATACCGTTATATATTATGTGTACTCCTCATCCTTCACCCAGATTAGGGGCCAAGAATGCTATTGTACACAAAACTCATTCTATCTTCCAGATCATTGCTTACTAAGTGTGTTCGCAAAGGTGTTATGACTAATGCTTAGACACGAGCCTTTGGACTGAAATGAGTTGAAGTAGGGAATAACCTCAAGAATAGTCCATAGTTACGACCATGATCCTCAACAAGATGACCTTGTACAGTACGCCGCAAACTAAAGACACTGTACCTTCAAAAGTGCACAAAAATGATTCACTTATGTTCACCTTCACGGACTTTTGAAGTACCAAAGGAAAGAAATTGGGACGAATATATAACTGCTTCCTTTTTCGGAAGTTGATCCAAAAAAGGCATATACTTTTTTCATCGACCACACTACATAATGAAACAGTTTTGAAGCAGCATTCAAAATTGCACTCTTACTCAAATTCGAAAAATTCCTTCCATGGAAGTGGAATATAACCAGAGAGCTCAACCATAAACATAACAAATCAATTAATTTTTTTTGTCAGCTAATCATCTCAAAGCATTAATCACGATTTCCCCGATGCGGAAACACAGCACAACCACTCGTGAAATTTCAAACGAGCTTCTGCATCTCAAGATAAACCTAACACATATTTAACACTCATCGTAAGTAGTTGCGGTGTTTGGAATTCTGCAGATATAATTATTAGGTAGTCACAGGATAGCGTTGTATGGTAAGCAGTTAACCGTAATTATGAGTTTGATAATTTTAGAATCTCCATATACGAAGAGATGATTTAGACCTGACCCTTTGCGTGCGGTGGATTTTCATTGAAGCATGATTTCTGATTCAGTTCAGTGAACTGGAATGCTGTAATGGTTTCATTTTCATTTTATAAGAATATTACTACTTGATTCACGAGGTATGGTAGGATTGATGACGACAACTAGAAGACATTTCGATTTGGAATTTGGAATCAACCAGAATATGAGAGCAGTTTAACTCCTCGAACATTTAGCTCTTACCCACAGATCCCAAATATCTGTTGCTTTGGAATGTCGAGACGACTATGGTCTCAATAGATTGGTTTCGATTTCCCAATGAAGAGTCCGGGTTCAAACAATAGTATGTCCAACCGCATAGTCGCTATCTATCGAAGGAGATGAGCTAGAGTTTTCATATTTTCAGGATTGCTTGATTATCACAATTTCTCGGTCATGTCAGTTACTGAGTCAAATCCATTAACTAATTCAGCAGTGAAGAACATCTGAAATGTGGTTTTCACAATAGCTTCTAGTATATCAATCCAATCGATTTGAACCTTGAAAATTTTTGAATAACAATAAAAGAAAGATGAATTTTTCGACAATTTTCAGATTAGAAAATTTTCAACAAATTTTTTTTCAAAACATATCCGATTAATCATTCGATATTCGTCGGATCGCAACAAGATTTATGTTATTGATATCTTGCATACTATGGAATTTTATAGTTGAAGAGTACCCTCATAGTTATGTTATGAAGTTACAGAAGTTCACAGAATAAAGTTAAGAATGCATATTTCTTTATAAATCACGTGAACGAATGATAAATGGTACACATCGGGAAGTTATTAATTGAATTTTTTGCTTATTTTTGACATGTTATAGGTCTAAGGTAGAAATTAAACCGCTTCTTCAAACAAGGCCTACTTCGACTTCTATCTGAAGTCTTCATCAAGGCACTATAAATGTACAAATTATATTTAAAAATTTTTCTTTGTAAATGGTATACAATTTAAAGACTTTTTTTATCAAATAACACATAAATAACAAAATTTAAATTTTGAAACAATCTTTTGAATTTCTTCTAACATTTGTTTAATCAGTTTATAGTTTTTAGCTATCTATATATAAATAAAGCTCATATAATGCACAACCTACAGAAAATCTGCCGGTAGACATGACTAACAAAAGATATTTCAAAATACCATATATTGAAGAACTATCAGAAAATCTTAAACGGAATTTTTCTAAAATAAATGTGATTACAGCTTTTAATTCTGACAACACAAATAAAAAAAAATTCTCTTAATTGAAGTCTGTCACACCAAAATTATTTTTGTCCGATATATCGTTATTTATTAAATTCCTTGCCACGATTGCCAGTGTATGTATATAGAACAAACAGGACGATATCTCAAAGATCGAATAAATGAGCATAAAAGAGATTCTCTCAATATCCTAAGTCCTCTGAAAAAAAAGGAATGAAAATAATACTGCTCTGTCAGAACATGTCTCAAAAACATTATAACATTCATTCGATGTTGATTCATGTAAAATATTAGGCACTCAAAAAAGTTCTAAAAAAAACAATTACTACCTGAAATGATTTCGATAAAAGAGAACTCAAAAGTTATAAACAAAAGAACTGATATCGACAGCCTAAATACTCAATATTATTATCTAATTGTTAAAATCAGAAAAAATAGTACAGCACCCTTAAAAAAATATATATATATATATCCTTAATCAAGAGTTTCATGTGAATTCAAAAGTGACCTATATCTCTCTGAAAAATTTATGTAGGTAAATATGTTATTTCAGTCTGCGTTGGACGTTCCATCTAATACGAGTGTCGTTCATTTTACAATTTTAATATCATCCATCGACAAAAAGCCATAACAAACTGATATTCTTATAAACTCGTTTTAATAGTTCTTAATGATTAGGAATCCCTTAAAAATTCAAAATAAACTTTGTTTTCTCTTGATTGCTAATATTTTTGTATTTCACCCACATATTAATTGTGTGTGTGTTTTTTTTTCATCTTGTTAGTTTTGAGTAATCGTAAATATAGTATTTTGTTATTATTCAAAATATTCATTCTTAATTAATTCTTGTTGGTCAAATCAATTATTCTATAAGTTTCATATTCTCATTATGTGAGCTTTAGTTGATGAAATAGATAGCTTAAAGCTATAAACTGTTTAAACAAATGTTAAAAGAAATTCAAAAGATTGTTTCAGATCTTAAATTTTGTTATTTATGTGTTATTTGATGAAAAAATCTTGAAATTGTAACTCATTTACAAAAAAAAATTTTAAATATAATTTGTACATTTATAGTGCCCTGAGGATGATTTCAGATAGAAGTCGAAACTAGTAGGCCTTGTTTGAAGAATTGGTTTTATTTCTACCCTAGACCTGTAACCTGTAAAAAATAAGCAAATATTAAGAACATAGGTTGACAGAAAAATAACAAAAGCTTTAGTTGATGAAATAGATAGCTTAAAGCTATAAACTGTTTAAACAAATGTTAGAAGAAATTCAAAAGATTGTTTCAAAACTTAAATTTTGTTATTTATGTGTTATTTGATGAAAATAAATCTTTAAATTGTAACTCACTTACAAAAAAAAATTTTAAATATAATTTGTACAATTATAGTGCCCTGAGGATGCCTTCAGATAGAAGTCGAAACCAGTAGGCCTTGTTTGAAGAATTGGTTTTATTTCTACCCTAGACCTGTAACCTGTAAAAAATAAGCAAATATTAAGAACATAGGACTAAAATCATCATCTTTATTAACTAAAGTATGCAAATCTTTATTGTTTTTAGCCATAAGGTATCCAAACTTTTGACAGAAAGATAATAAAATTGATTGACATTCTAGAACGCCTTTGATAAATGTTACTATTATTATCTACTTCTCTTGAGATCCATCTACTGGTTGTTTTATGATTATATTAAAAATATATAAAATCTCATTAAATGTAGTTACCTTATTTTGTAAAAGATGTTTATGATTGAAATAAAACTGCATTAAAACCGAAAGTTTTGTTATTAATAATTCAATATATGTATGTGATCGATGGTTCATAACCCACATCCGTTATTTTGTATCACACACCAGATTTCGGTATAGACATTTGGACAAGCCCGCCAGTTTTGAACATGCCATGATGATTTTCCCTATTTTTGTTGTTTTTATAATACAAATATTTTTGTACGTTTGAATTATGTATCAGTTTAATAATTTTTTTTTATAATTATAACGAACCAACCAGACACGTCGATCCTCTGTAGCAAGGGACTTAGAACACCTTAAATTGACATAAGTAAACTAGTACAATATGAATATTCCTGTCATCTCAAAGATAAAACAGATATTCTCAGAATTATTTTAAAATTTATATATATTCTTCATTATCCATTTCCACCTAGTATGCCCAGCTAAACAATCTGTGATATGTTATAAAAACCGATAAACGGGAACAATACTCAAACCTTCAAATACTGATACTATTAATCCTCATCCTTGCTCTACCCAAAGATCCATCATTAGATTGGAATTAACGCATATCAAACATTAACCTTCCCTGCAATGATTTACTAACGACAGGCAACGATCTCCGAGCTCTAATGACATTCATTGTCATGACTCCGCTACAATTCAATCAGCTCAAATAAGTGAAAATATCCTTTAAGAGTGCGCGACCTCCGCGCTCAAATTAGTTTACGATCGACGAGCCGCCACTGATTTACATAGAGATGGAATGACCACGCCCGACTGCCGACCTACAAGTCGCGCAATTTTTGCCCAGGAACTAGATTCAAAGCGACATTGCGGATATCAGTAACGTGTTCATATTCTATGGCAATCACTTTCAATTCTATTCTTACTGCCCACCATTGCGCAAACTAATGGTGCAGTTTTCGTCATCGGGTTGAGATATTGTCCCTTTTTATCAATAGATACGAAGCCGCAGAAAAACTGCTGACGTGGGGGTACATTTGCCGATCACAGAGGAGGTGTATGATGCTTATTCAGATAACTAGGAATGACATTAATAACGAAGGTTTATCGTGGTTCGAAGGAATTTGGAAACTTTTTCTTTGAATTTCTTGCATAGGTACTTATTCGATCTTTAGAACCTGGCTTGGCCATTTCTCATTTTTTCTAATAAATCTTTCACATGAGCAAAGACGCTTTTTATAGTTTGTTGCATATCATCATGTGTTGTATTGGGTTCAAGTTGATTTTCTGTTATTTGTTTCGCTTTATCCAATATCTTTTTGGGATAACCATTACTTATAATTAATGATTCTTAACCATTACTCTCGACCAATATATACTAAAAGCCAAATTATGAAAGAGATATGTAGATAATACTTCATCATTTGAAAAAATGGAATGAGTACTAGAGATGGATTCCTTTACCATCTCAACAATCAAGAAGAATCTATGAAATCCACAATGGAAATCGAGAAAGATAAACTTCCATTTTTGGATGTACTTGTTTAGAAACA
This sequence comes from Micraspis discolor, assembly GCA_030674115.1. NCBI lineage: Eukaryota > Metazoa > Arthropoda > Insecta > Coleoptera > Coccinellidae > Micraspis > Micraspis discolor. The sequence goes on from JARTUT010000447.1 coordinate 1,427,508, forward strand.
GAATGGAATCACAAGAACAGATGTATTCGAAAAACCAACAAGCAAAGGTCAATATTTAAATTTTAATTCCAACCATCAACTAAACATTTTCAACTCATTTCCACGTTTCCACGTGTTTTCAGTCACTATGGGATGAGGAATATACGGAGTACCTGATCTCAGATGGAGCATCTGTTAACTGCTTATCAGGGCTATTCACTAACTCAAGTTGCTATCGCCGTGGCAATCCAGACCAACTTATAAAACAACTTTCGATAGCCACTGCTACCCTTATTTGGTATTATCAAACTAACCGCAAACAACTGTTGTTATCATATGAACTTTTTATATAGTCATGGGAACACCGCAAAATAGTTCAAATGTCCGTTTTCTCGATTCAACCAAAGACAAATGATATAAATTTGGCTGTAGAATAAGGAAATAAAAGCAAATACATAACCTTCAAACTCACGAGAAATGATGAAGAAAGTAGTGAAAAATTTTCAATTATATACGGTAAAGCTGTTCTATAACTATGGAAGAAGGGTGATGTTTTATATGTAATTTAACATCTATTTTAGACATAAAAGGGTTAAAAAGACGAGCATGAGCAATATCAATTTATGATGAATTTTCTGAGCGAACATAAAGTGATGATTAAAGGAAAACTATCGTCAGCTGAATCGGTAAATGTTGGAGATCTGTGGATGCAACTCACGAAAAAGTTGAATAATATGAAGGCAGCAGTGGCGCATTTACCCTACAATCCTCTATATTAACACCTTTATAACTCCTGATTCATTAGAAAGTTCTTATTCTAGTAAAACTTCTAATTGTTCACATAAATGAAAAAAAAAACAATAAACAAACAGTAGCCAACAAGAGAGTTGATTCCAGGTATACAGATCTTCTGAAATATATATATAACAACGCAACATCAATAATTAAAATAGCAGAAGATATAGAAACTAATAAAATTTCAATAAGGAGGGGAGTTAGGCAAGGTGACACCATCTCCCCAAAACTGTTTACTCTTGCTTTAGAAAACGTTTTTAAGACACTGGAATAGAACAAAAAAGGCATACGAATTGACGGGAAATATCTAAGTCGTCTCCGCTTTGCGGATGATATTGTGCTCATTAGTCAAGATGTTGATGAATTGCAGGAGATGTTGCACGACCTCAAGGTGGCGTCGGAAAAAATTGAGCTGACCGTGAACCTGACTAAGACAAAAATGATGACTACAGCTGATGATACTGTAATACGACTCGACAATCAAGTCATAGAGAATGTGGAAGAATATGTCTACGTGGGACATATTATTAAGTTGGGTAAGGATAATCAAACCGCCGAGATTAACAGGCGAGTCCGACAAACGTGGGCAGCTACAGGTAAACTGTCACATATACTAAAAGATAAAAATACCCCATTAAATTTGAAAAGAAAAGTGTTCAATACCTGTATACTTCCTGTTATGACTTACGGAATGGAAACATCTACGCTTACTATCAAATCAGCTAATAAACTCAGAACAACGCAGCGGGCCATCTAAAGAATTATGGTAGGAGTAAGTCTTAGGGACCATATTACCTACACGGAGATAAGACAGAGAACTGGAGTCGAGGATGTCATGGCACGTATAGTCAGTTAAAATGGAGCTGGGTTGGACATGTCGCCCGTCAGGATGAATCGAGGTGGACAAAGCGCATAGTTCAGTGCAGACCACGACTGCACAAAAGAAGTGTTGGAAGACCGCAGAAACGTTGGATAGATGATATCAAGGAGAGAGTTGGTAACACATGGCATAAGACAAGGAAGCATGAAACTGGCAGGGGAGGCTCATGTCCAGGAGTGGACTGTGAAGGGCTGTTGAAAGAAGAAGAAAAAAGAAAAGCCAACAAGAGTAGTTATCGATAGCAACATCTATAAAGCAATTGCCAGTAAACTACTACGGATAGCCACTAATTGTTATGTATAGCAAATTTCATAACCACTTTCTTGAATATTGAATACCGATTTCACGCTTTGCAAGTGACCTTGATGATAACCACGATTCTCGGTGTCATTTCATAGCATCTTCGTATTAGATGATAAGAATTCAATACTTTTTGCATAACTTCTATTGATGAAGGTAATCGATATTCAACTTGAATTATATATTTAAGTGATTCAATATCTTTAATCCCGAGGCTCAGTGATCACCAATTAACCGCCCATTCGTATATATTTCGTCCGCAGCGATGCGTTCAACCAGAAAATACAAACTGAAACAAATCTCGTCAAGTCACCCTTTTATGGTAGAAGTGAGAATTATTACATCAATATCTCGAGAAAAAAAAGTATTTGCATAAGTCCCTTATGCCTGACATGTCTGATTTTTCAGTATAATTGATATTTGCCATACATATATTTATGCCTTGCTTCGTGGTTATTTCTTGTTGCTTGGGGCATGTCTTCGGTTTGTTCCAGATACCTATCTTATTATGCTCTTATACGTAGATGGTGATATTGAATAATGATGATTATTTACGTAACGAACTATATGTCTTCTGTGAAGCATAAAATATACGTATGTGTTACAAACTGTATCGTTATTGCGAGATTTTGGCGGGGCCGCTGCTAGTGGTTAAATAATACTGTAATTTATTTAGTATTTATTCTTTTGATCTTGAACTTCATGAAGTATTTATTCCTGGTCATAGTGGATTCAAAGTTTGAGTGATCTACCGGGGTATCATACATTTCCCGGAGGGGAATGAAGGAAGTTCAGTAAATAACTCCTTAGCTTACCACATTAAAGGCATTAGGCATTTCCAAGCTCATCTTCCTGGAAGTACCTTAAGAAGAATCCAGAGAATCTTCATTCAAAAATGACAACATTTTTTAAGCATTAACACAAACGCAGGGCTTCGCCCATCTTGTGTCATCCTAGATTAGAGTGATTTGAATTTTATTTTTGAATATATGCATTATATGCACAATGCATTATATGCATTATAGGATTCTCTAGAACTTTTGGCCCACATTTTCTTGTATCAAACTCTATAGCACTTGTATTTGGTAAAAATTTTGAAAAATGGTTGATGACGTAACATACAGTTCGGCGTTTGTTCCAATTGCTTAGGGCAAACACTCATTAAAAATTTAGAAAGCACTGACGTGAAGTCAGATTGCTTTGGCGCTCTTGTTGACGTACTTGCAAGTAAATATTCAAACCATAACAAATCTATAAGCACTCTGATCAGGTGAACAATAGTCTTTTCTCGTACTATGGGACAATGTAATGCAAATATGAACGCCTAATGAATGAACAAACCTATATCTCAAATTAAAAATAACTACCCATAATTTTCCCCAAGTTTTGTTCGAAGCTATAAATTCCTTTCGCTAAACTTTACGTCAGTGCTTTTCTGAATTTTGACAACGTATATTATTTCAGCCACCGAGATTGAATTCTATCTCTATGATTTCCCGTTATGAAAAATTTTGAATAATATTACGCCAACTGACACTTATTAATGAACCCGGCATTTGTCGATCGAATATCGATCTGTGATGGCCATCGTTCAAAGAAAATCATCGGTACGTATGTCATTTCTCTTTACTCATGAGAAAATGAAAAAAATGATCACTGATTGGAATTAACCAAGTTGGAAATAAAAGTTTCCAATGATTCAAGATCAGAGAAAATGCAATTAGAATGGCTTCCTGAAATTATTTCTTCACAGGGAAAAAAAACTAGTTAATATAACAATTGTGAATTCAATTAGTTTAAGCGAAATTTCTGGGATTACAATTACAATAGGATTAGAGTGAATAACTCTGAAAGTATGAATGATATACAATGTTGAAAGTACAATTTCGGTTGAAGGAACCAATAAAAAATGCTTCGATCTGGAGCTATGTTTCGAAGTCTATTTAGGGGGTCTTCTTCAGGACAAGATCAATACATTATAATTGAACAATCATTTTTGTCATATCGTCTAATAATAAAAACATAAAACAATACATAGATATATATTTCATACGACAGATTGAATTGTTGACTCTAATATTTGCAACGTAGATATTCAAGGAAAACTGAAAAAACCCATGTTGTCATATACTCAACCAGTTGAATATGAACTAATATATACAATGTATTCAAAACACAGTGATTGTTATAGATTCTAAAAATGATACTTTCATCCTTATAGTAATTTGTATATTGGCATGTCCGTTTAGTAAATAAATAAATCAATCATGATATGGTTACCTTACATTTATCATAATATGAAAAAAAAAATTGGCATATACAAATGTGAAATAACAAAAACCCTTCCTCCGAACTGTTACAATGAAAGGATTAATAATTTACAATAAATTGCAATTCATCATCATCATATAAATATTCTTATTCAGCTTGGGTGGAACAACATGTTTTTACTGAATCAAAAATTCATTTAAAAAAATAATATTTCAAATTAATTGATTATCTTTCAAGGATCTGGGACATAAAACAATAACCTGGCTAGATGAAACACTAATTGCTAATAAAAATATATACCTCAAAGAATTATGAAAAGAAGAATTCATGTACAAATTAGGAAAGAAATTAAAACACTGAAAACAAATTTTGGTAGGCCTAAGATCCCCAAAACTTCATTTTCTTGACCTATATTTCTCATCTTTTTCAAATTTTTTACTGGCTATCTGTTTTTGTAGTCTCTGTACTTTCCTTGAAAGTTTGCAAGCTTTTTCCTAAAAGTTTTTTGCAGTAGGCGAAAGATCCCTAACTCTGCATATTCCAGGTAGGCCCAAATTACCAAAAGGTTTACTTCGACCTAAAAATATAAACCAAGTCAGAACTCCCATGTTTCCACTTTAATCAAAACATACAGTTAAACATTAAGGAAAACATCAAACGTACAGAATTGTCAATAACAAGAACTGCAAGGGTACCTCACAACGATTTAAGAAACATTGTGAACGTTTCACAATTCTACAACAATTCTATAAAATATTCTCATATAATGAGGTTGAAACTATTTTTGTTTGATTTTTATTTGAGTAATAAAATTTGCAAATTATAGAACAAGAAGCGTACCTAACTTCATGGTTCAGAAATAAGCATGGTTCAGCATCAGCTTCAAGGAGACTTCCTGCTTTATTATTGAAAGGGACAAAATCCTCAGACCTGAAATGTTTATCACAAATCCTGTAATTGTGGTAAATATCTCTTTGGCATTTCGCCTTTAATCTTCTCTTCCAGTTTTTTGCAAACACTTCTCCGATAACTACAAGTTTAAGTTTATTAAAATAAACAGTTTTTAATTATTTGTTACACTCACCTCCCTACTTAGTGGAAATCTACGAAATGGAAACTACACTTTTTCCCACATTTCGATGAACATCCTGGAACACATTTTTCATTCTATTTTCTGATTGGTCGATCTCGATTGGCAGCTTTATTACTCGTTATTATTGGCCAAAACATTGTCACGTTGTGTAGTAAGGAACTTTCCAGCCCCTGACAGAAAATCCATTTTACTGGAATGAATTTTGACCACGGTCTTCTTGAGTGAGTCCATACAAAACGATTGATACTACTTTTACACAAATATTCGAGAAATACAGACATCTAGCCAAATCTATAAGCACTCTCTTCAGGTGAACAAGGGTGCCAAAAACATCAATTCGGATTTTTTTTGTCGACAACAAAGTGTGATACGAAAGTTCATGGAAGAAAAAGTTAAAAAGTTTATGTTTGTTTTATGGAATAAAATTTGTTTCTTATTACATCACGAGTATGAGTAAGCACATATGCATTTTCTGTACGGTTTTCCATCTTGCAATGTTTTATAAGCAAGAAGGAAAATATCCTGATTGCAATTTTCTAAATCATAAAACATTTTAGCGAATTGACAAACGTCGAAGAGGGAAAGGTGGACAGTTCCTTGAATAACTTTCGTATCGAAATAAAATTCATGGTTGATCTTAATAGAATAAATTAAATAATTACTTTTTTATTTTGTTTATCTGAAACGGTTTTTTTTAGCTAAATGTTCTAATATCCAAATTTGTTTTTTTTTAACTCAGTATCATACTTGGTGTTGAAAATGTAAGCATTGAAATGTACATCCTTGTAAGCCTCTGATAAACTGAAAGAGCTTATTTAGATTTAAGAATTTAGATTTAAGAATGTTATTTACAACTGTACAACATATCAAATCTTTGAAGTATATGAAGTAGTTTAAAATTTATTTCAATTAAATGGATTCAGCCAATAATGCTGCATCTTTATCGCCATGATGATGTGCGAAACACAAAATCTTAAATTGACCTGTCTTGGAAGTGTCTTCGAAAACAAATAACAAATAAGTATGAGACCGGCCTATGAGGAAGAATTCCTAGAATTTGACGTGTTATAAAAAGAAGTTTACAAGAGCTGTCACGAGACACCAAGAGATCAAAAATAAATGAGTTGGTGGTGATTTGATCCCAATGAATCTAAAATAATGGCAGTAACTGATCTGATTCTTGTATCAGTCATTTTTCCTTGCTCCTTTCTATTTTCAGTACAAAAACACAAGGTTATCCTTATAAGTGAGAATTTGAATTTATAAAGTTTTCAGAAAGGATATTTTTAGTTGTCATTAATTTTTTTCCAAGTTGTTGTTAATTGATGGAATATATCTTTAGTTGCCGTTACGGCGTAAGTTTGAGTTTTAATTGAATATTGTGTTCTTTATTTTTCTCACATTTGAATTTGTTAGTAATATGTTAGTGTAAAAGTGTTTTATTTGTATTTAGGAACTACTTTTAAAATGTCTATCAATTATTTTTTTGCAGATTATTTTCAGAATGAAGCCTGAAGAACACTTTTATTGGGACCGAAAAAAAATCTGTTGAAATTGAGGACTGAAAGTTGGATTAAAAAAGTTTTGAAATGATGATCATCATTTTTTTGAACAATAGTACCTTTTCTCCTTATCAATTTAGTGATGAAAATTACTTTGAACTTAGCTTCAAGGTTCTGCATTTATAACAATAGTTTATGCACACATAAAATATTTATTCATTCAATCTTTATGATCAAATTTTACTTGATCAAAGTATATAATGGTCTAAATACTCTCCAAGATGGAAATTTTATTATTTCTTATCTTGAAATTTATGAGATATAGGAAGGTTGACAACATTCTTATCATTGATGAATCTGATTTTAATTTTACTGAATTTAAGATTGGTTATTGTCCCTGTCATTGTGAAGTATAATCTTGATACAGGTTAAATGTAGACCACAACACGTGTAAATTAACGCCAATAAACGACAAATGAATTCTTAATAGTAAGGTGGCTACTTGGAAGTCTCTCACAAAAACCAAACAACTGCAAAGATAGAACAAAACTCTTATGCTAGATTGAGTTGAAAATCCGTGCTTCAACTTTTAGTATTATGGCAGATGTGAATTCATGTAAAAAGTTAATTTATGATTTCAATTCTGCACAATTTAATATATTGTGAACGTACAATACCCGAAGAAGCTGGACAGAGAATAAAGAAACTCGGTCAGTTTATCCTTATCACTTAATACAGATCACTTCACGTCATCTACTTTCATTTTCATAATTTTTTCATTCTGATACAAAAGTGAACTAAACGAATAAAATTCCAAAGTACATTTAGATAAGTGGATGGTTGATCCGCATATACCAAAATTCCGGATTTCAGCAAACCTGCTCTCATTCGAGAGAAAGGTGGATCCTTCCAATAACTATAATTAGCATCAAAATTTGATCGTTAAAATATCCAATTCAGACACCTCTCGAAAATATTATACACGTACGAAAGTCTTTCTGCATATCACTACAACCAGAAACTGATGCAGATTATCGTGAAAGGGAGAAATTTTGCGAACAATTTGAATTGAAGGTCATTAAAATATCGCATGGAACCACCCATATATGTATAACGAAAGGGGTTTTTATAAGAGGTGATTGTTTTCAGAGAAAATTGGCAAATGGTTCAATGCTGATATTTTGATTCAAATTAGAAAGATTACTAGAATATTATATAGATTTCAAAATCAGAATAAGAATTCTAAGAATTATTATATTATAATTGAGAAAGGATTTTACAGTCGTTCAATTTTGCACTCAGTTATCTATATTACTGAGGAATTGTCTTTCGATAATGTGTTTATATCAGGTATACCGGTATGGAATGAGCGTTTTCTTATGGAAATGAAACACTAAATATTAATGGAATAGTAAAAAACATTTCATTCAAGGTATAAGCCTGTTATTTCCTACAATTTTGACCAGCTTTCTGGCAATTTGTGGATACTACGCCAATAAATTTGTTCGTTTTTTAAAGCTAACCAACCAGATACCTAATTTTCGACCTCCTCATAGGAATCAAAGTGCTGCTCAGCCAATGCGAGTCGATGAAAACAAATGGTAGTCGAAAGGAGCCAAGTCTGGTAAATACGGAGGGTGGGGAATCAGTTCCCAGCCAAGTGTATTGATTGTATCCTGAACCGGTTTTGCATTGTGTGCAGGATCATTTTCATGGAGTAAAATTACCTTGCCGTGTCTTCTGACCCATTCGCGTCGTTTCTCGATCAATGCATTATTCAAATTGATCATTTGTTGTCGGTAGCAATCAGTATTAACGGTTTGATCAGGTTTGAGGAGCTTGTGGTACATTACACCTTTCTGGTCTCACCAAACACACAGCCTTCTTGCCGAATCGATCTGGTTTTGCAGTCGATGTTGATGGTTGTCCCGGATTAACCCCTAAAATTTTCCATTTAGGATTCTTGAAATAAATCCATTTTCCATCGCTAGTAACAATCTGATGCAAAATCGATTTTCTTTAGTGTTTTTGAAGCAAAATTTCACGATTGTTTTTTCGGTTTTCCACCTGTCTTTCATTCAATTCATGAGGTACACATTTTCCACACTTTTGGATCTTTCCCATAGCTGTTAAACGGTCAGTTGTGTATCATTCAACATTTCTGCCCTTAACTACTACTCCGCAGTACTTTTCTTCAAATGAAAAAAAATAATAATGCTTTCCGCAAATGATTATTTTCTGTTACAAAATTAAACATTTTCAACCCGATGAAAACATATGATATTGTCTGTTCAATGACTTGATGTATACTAAATATGTTTCACATAATATATATAATAATGGCTCGTTCACAACATGTTCCCTATCGAGACATTTGTATCTTGACGCCCACTTCATACCGGCACACTTGGTATATATATTATTTTAAAATAGCACCAGTGTTACATACAATGAAATTAGATTTTAGCTTTTAGTGTAAGCACAAACTTTAAACATTGATATATTTCATAAATAATAAACTTCTGTGTCTCAGCGAGAAATTATAAAGAATATCGCTTAAAGACTTCAAACAATACTCTATCATCAAGAAATTTACATCATATGATAGCACAAATTTTGCTGCCTAATGGTTATTAACCATTTATATGTTCAGTTCCGACATGCCTAAATTTTGGTAAGTCAGCTAAAACATTTAAGAAGACTCGAGTAGAAGCTCCTGAGCCAACGTCAGTGCTTCTATACCTATTTTCTTGGAGATTTTAACTACCCAACTCCTCTTTTTTGTTTGACATTTTCGAGTTCCAAGCTGCTGAAAAATGTACGGGTCATGAAATCGATTGATCCGAGTGAAGAAAATTAATCGATAGCTGATATACATTTTATGCAATTCAGACCGTACCTGGAGGAGATGTTCGAGAAGGATTTCGTAAGTAGATCGAGTGTAAAAACAGTTGGTTTTTCGAAAGGGTCATCTTGATCAATTTATCATGGATTTTGCGGTTTGGGAGGTCTCACGATTGTTGGTCGGTGGTATTCGGTAAGAAAATTAATGATGGAAGGTCATGTCTTAGAAGGAGATTCGCTGGAATAGGGAAATTTCAATCAATCTAAGAGTTTTTGCGATGAATACAAGGAGTTGCGCTTGTTACGTGTATAACTATTAGGCTTAGACAGTCCAAATTTAGTACATTGAGTAATTGCTGTCCATGGAGATTTCATTCTGAAATAATATAATTTCATACATGGGGAGTCTCCCAGAAAATAGAGCAACAGCTTTTTTCATACTTTTTTTCAAGATGAAGTAACTTTAGCGTCACAAATAAATCAAAAACTGAAATAATTTGTACCTGCATTATATATATCATACGATAAAATATTCCGAATATCAGGCCCATTTACATGATCACATTTTGTTTGGTTAAGATGCTGCAACATCATATTGCATCTAGATGCAGATGTTTTTCGTATCCGATGAGATTTACCACCCCCTCTTCTGAAGATTTTCCTAAGACGGACCTAGTTTTTATCAGAATATTTTCTACATTTCAGTGTACTATATTTTGCTAGGTTTAGCTAATTCTTAAGAGTGGAAAACTCTCCAGGTGGGGATGACAACCATTGTGTGAGAAACGTAGCAAAACAATGTCATACTGCACCTAAAGATGTTTTAGCCTGTTGAACTTGTTTAGAATCTGTCTCAATCAACTGACATGTCACCTATTTGGTAACCGGTATGAATATCATGACCTTTCACTATTCACTACAAATTGATTGTTTTGGATTTAAACCACAATATAATTTTGTTATGTGCTGAATTGAGTCGCTTAGAACACAAAGAATAATAGTATATTATATACCGCATGGGACTGAAGTAGTACATTTAATCCTGAAGGTAAAGTTTATATATATAATTTACCTGAAGGATTAAATGTACTTCAGTCGCAAGGTATATACGATACTTTTCGTACTTCCGGTATGATTTTATTAATTATTTCAATAATTTCAATCAGTTTTTTCTCTGCATTTGATAAACTGTCTTTAAAATAAGTTACCATAGTAACATAGCGTTGTGACAATTATAATTTAGAAACATTGTCATTACTAGTGTCATTGTAAAGAAACATTGTTATTGATAATTATTGGTATCATGAGTGAAGAAGGTGTATCTGATATTGATAAAAGAGCAGCCGAAGTAGGTGAAGAATTGTTACCACCGAAATCTAGAAAACTATACGAGCAGCAGTACGATGCTTTTAAAAAGTGGTGCCGCTTAAAAAATGTGAGACAACCTACTGAAAATGCGCTGTTAGTCTACTTCAATGATAAATCAAAAGCGGTTTGTGCCTCAACTCTCTGGGCACATTACTCAATGCTGAAATCGGTTATTAATATTAGAGAAGATATTGATATATCTCCGGATGATAAATATTTAATGCTTAAGGTAAATTTGGAAATGTGTTTATATTCAGAAATTTTAAGAAATCAATTTTTTGTAGGTTGCACTTATTTTGGGCGTTGCGGGAGCTTGTCGTGGAAAAGAGTTGGTTGATTTAGAAATCGACGATGTGAGAGATTTGGGCGATTCCTTCCTAATTGCGATTAGAAACACCAAAAATAAAATTGACCGAAATTTTGTGATCAAAAATTCAGAAAACAGTGCCATCAGTTTTGTGGCGATATTTCGAAAATATGTGGCATTGCGAAAGACAGGGACACCTCATTCAAAATATTTTGTTCAATACATCAACAAAGAATGTACTACGCGAGTAGTAGGAAAAAACATGTTTGGTACATTTCCACGGCAAATAGCAGCTTTCTTGAAATTAGAAAATGCGGCGTCTTATACAGGACATTGTTTTAGACTCACATCTGCGTCTTTGTTAGCTGATTCGGGAGCAACAATAGACGTGCTGAAGAGACATGGAGGATGGAAATCCTCCAACGTGGCAGAGGGATATATTGAATCGTCTATTGAAAATAAACAAAAATTTCAGATAAAATATTTGGTCAAGTCGCCAATCCGTCCACTATAGTTATGCCACAGTCATCAATCTCGCTCCCTGTTTCCGCAGGATCTTCGAAACAAACACCAGTTCAATATGATAAGGACCTATCTGTTACTCGTTAGTTACCTGCTGCATTAACCCAGGAAAGACTGGTCAATATGACGAACTGTCACAATATTAATTTGAATATTAACGTTAATTACCATTCTAATTAATTATATTTTTCAATAAAATATCCCTTAAATTCGTTTGTTTGTTATTTAATCGTTCCGGGAGATTCGTCAATATTTAATCCCGGAGGGATTAAATGTGACACTTTAGTACCTGTCACAAGGGAGTGAAGTTGTCACTTCAGGCCCAGAAGTACGAAAAAGAACATAATGCATGGCCAATTCGAAGATTGGGAATTATAAAGGAAAGAGTAGAGCTGAACAGAATATCTCATTTAAAAATGTCCATCCTCAACAACACAACCAGAAAGCAGAATTTATGACATGATCTGTGAAAAAAAGATGCTATTTGTAAGAGGGTTGCAACCCTCTTAGATTTGGATTGAAAGGTACCTATGTTGTTTGGTAGAACAAATGTGTGCATATTTATATGAACCTGCAGTTTCTATTCATAAAGTTAATATAGACATAGTTACAGAGTATATTTTATCGAATTACGGTCCCGATGATACTAAATAATACATTGAAAGAGAATATTTTCAATTGCTTGTTTTGATAAAAATTCATTGCAAATATATTAGATTGTATAAAAATGGTTCTTGAAAATAATTTCGTACATGCTGTCGCATCTCCACAATTCGGTACAATTCATGCTCTGGGGTCTTTCAAATCAGCAACTCTGGTTTCATACACTTTTGATTAAAAGTAATCACAGAGAAAAAAATTTACGGTGTTAGATTCGGCGATATCATACGCAACTCCAATGCTAAGAAGCCTACCGTTCGATAACGTCTTATCTCTGAAAAGTGCATCGGAGCACCATCCTGCTAAAAGCGCAAGTCCTCTTCGAAAAGGTTCATTTATACAGTGATGGGCAAATAAATGTGTGCAACCAAGTAAATATCTCTGGAATTATTAGAGATATCAAAATGAAATTTGGAAGATGGATACAGCAGTATATTGCCTATTTGTTTTCATATTTTTTAACAATTTTGAACTTCCGGTTTTACCGGAAGTAATATCAATTTTAAAATTTGCAATGGAACCCCCTGTAAGATGAAACATTTTATTACGAGTACAAAAATATCAAGTTCGATATTTTTTATTTCAATACTTACCAAGTAGGTACTTAACAGAAAAATAACTAATGAAAGGAAATTTTAATAGTATCTATTAGTCCCAGAAATTCATTGAGTGACATTGTAGTGACAGTAGTTGTTAAAATAAGTAATTGGTGTTTGATTTGATCGTAAAATGGACGAATTAAGTGACAAAAACAGAGAAACATTAATGATGATTGGGTATGTGGAGAGGAAAAGGACGCATCAAGAAGTTTGTGACCTTTTTAACATTGTTCATCCTAATGCACAACTACCCCGTTCAGTAGTGACAAAAACTTTACGAAGGTACGATACAAGTGGAACAGTTGTGAACTAATGAAGATGGAACTCAAAATATTGCGATATCTTTTGAAGAAATTCCTTACTTATTCCCTACTGAGCTCACCAATATACATGAAATTAGCCGTCGTTCAGTAGGAAGAATATTAATTCGAGAAAAATATCATCCACACAAAATTGGTCTCGTTCAAGAAATCTCCGAAGGCGATTTTATAAGAATTATAATGTTTTCAGACAAAGCTACATTTTGTTTGAACGGCATTGTTAATCGACATAACTGGCGCCACTTGTCATAAACTAATTCTATTCTCATTGGGTTCAAGAGGCTCATACACAACATCCCCAAAAAATTGAACGTTTGGGCCGGCATTTATAACAACAAAATCGTGGGAACCTTCTTCCTACAAGAAACTTTAAACGGAGAAAGGTATTTCCAGCTGTTAGAGACACATGTGATTCCGGCATTGGAGTTAAATGGACACTTACCAAATAATATCTGGCTTTAGCTAGATGGGAGTACCACCCCGTTACGCTCGCATTGTTCAAAATTATTTAGATAGCACATTTCATCACAGATGGATTGGAAGAAAGAGTACTTATGAATGGCCTGCACGAAGTCGCCACCTTAATCCACAGGACTATTTTCTATGGGGTTATTTAAAGTCTAAGGTTTATGTTGATAGACTAAATAATTTGCAAGGATTAGCTGCAGAAAAAAGTCACGAAATACAGAAAATTTCACCAGAAGTAATAGCTAATGTTACTAGAAAATCTACAAACTGACTTGCTTATTGTTAACAAGTAAATGGTGCTCAGTTTGAACATCTAATATATCAAGTTTAGTTCAGTTAGGTTTCAATGTTTTTAAAATCACTTAGTTTTAATTAGTTATTATGGTTAGTTATTTCCTAAATTGATATTAGATTTTTACTATCTCTAGATACTTTTCTGTTTATATCCCGGTAGGAATTGAAATGAAAAATATCGAACCCGATATATTTGTACATTAGAGGAACTGATAGGGATGAGGAAAAATGAAGCATTCAATATTTCTTAACCACCTTGTTGTTTGTTATAGCTTCTTCTTCTAACAGAGATAATCACGGTTTTATCGCTGAATGCAATCAATTAATGAATTAAAAATTAGAGAATTTGTGGTAAATTTTTACTCCTTCTGTTCGATCATAATTTTTTTCAACAGTCATTATACGTTATATATCAGCTAGAACAACTCTGTTTCATTAAGTTGCATTGGTACCATCATACCATAAAAACACACTTTTACTCTGTGAAACATTCATTTCATGAACACCACCCACTGACATTTTTCAAATTCCTGATGAGGTTGTACCCTCTCAAGGTGCTAATAGAAACAAGCTTTGTATCCCGGATGATGGCTCCATGTCATTAAATACTGACCTGTCTGAGTGTTTTCGCTAATTCCGAATCGTAGTTGAGTTATTGTGGATGGGCATTTTCAAGTGAGACATCCTGTATTAGGACCGAACATCCCTATGCCCTCTACTGAAGAAAGAGTGATCTTGTGATACGTCTCCTTATGGATTAAATAATCTCCAATGGACGAAACAGAAAAATTTCAAAAGTCAGCTGTAACTTTGATTGATAATCGAATGCAACCAAATTAACCATCAGTATATAAACATTATATAATCTTAACATTTCATCAAAGTGAATAAACAAATATAATAACACTCTCAAGTCACAAACTGCAACTAAATTAACAACAGAAACAATCGATTCGGCCCTGTGTCTTCAACGTTATCCACTTCCATGTATGCTAATTCGCAGAGCTGGAGCAGAACCCTAAAAAATCATCTCACGTAGCATCGCGTCTCGACTTCTCACCATCTGTTCCTCGACACCATATCGAGAGTGCACATGGTGTAGACCGTGTCGTGATTGCTTGACGGGGATGGTTATTTACTGGTGGCGTTCGTCAGGGTGATTACCGCGGACGCGTGGAAAATTCTGATTTACATCTCGCTCCTAATCAAGCTGCAACAAATTTCGCGATGTGGCTGCGTTGGTTGTTTCCCCGAGTGGGTTGGAAATCGTTTGTTGTGTAGATAGACTGATGATATAGTCACTGAGAAGAGCTCCAACTTGAAATCTAGTCCGTTCTGTTTTTCTTCGCATTTGTTTGTCATATGAAAGAGTATAAAGAAACATCAATTCTTTATTTATCACCTAACACAGAGTTGTGACTTTCTTATATAAATTAAAACACTCCTTTATCTGCTCCTAACAGAAGGCTACTACGATAATGAAACTTCAGAGTATACAAGATATCAGTTATCTGATATCCAATATAAGTATTTACCCTGTATGATTAGTGATTGTAAAACAGCATTTTATGTGCATGGTTTAATTTTATTCACAATGTAATATAACTCAGCAACATTTCGGGCAGTACCCATTTCAAGCCTGTAAAAAACATCATCATATACAATATAACAACAACATAATCGGACGATTATAACCTGTTCCTGTTTCGATATCTCTCTGCCCAGTTTGAATAACAAAGCAATCCCACAAAAATCTAATATCATTATAAAATTTTTAGGTTTTAATCGTCTAATTTTAACCTTCACTCTACATATAGTACACTAGTAATTAATTATATGCAACATTACTCTGGAAGACCCAAGTTCCGAATGGAATACAAATGTAATGGTTTGTCATTATCAGGTGTTGAATGCACAGAAGAGGTTGATTCGATTGGGCGCCTTAAAGCAACATGCAATGTTCTACTGAATTGTTGATTGCAGGTCGTTCAAATGAAGTGAAACTCTAACAGAAGATTTCCACTAAATTATTCAAACCTATTCGTTTCAATCACAGTGAAATTACAAATTGATCGGATGGATATTCAGAAATTTACTGGGAAAACCAAATTTCAGATGCTTGTAACTTGATAAGGCAATATGTAAATATCTAAAATGAAGAATATGAGAAAAAATTCACATATTCAGGAGATCAGTTCATACTTTAAAAAGCATGTATATATATCTAGATATATCGATGATTCTCGTGGGTTAGCAGTCAAATAAAAAGTAGAAGACTCTTTTATCCTTTACTCGAGCTTTCAAAACAAATTGTTTCTTTTTCAAGAGTGCTGCAAATTATTAAAAATCAATTGGTGAACAGGTTACAGATCTTCAGTACTTACGATAGCGAGATTGATTATGAAATGATGTTCATTAAATCTTAATCTAATTAACATGAATTCAAGACCTTAAATTATGATAGCTCAAAAAATATAATAATGATTGACAATTTTTGGATGTCATTTAAAGACGTGAACATCGAAGTGGAATCTTGAGAGCTAGGCATATGTGATATACAATACAAGCTTTAATTTAGAATCAGATTACTTAGAATAAGAACATACGTTAGGTGTTAAAAGATTTTGTTATTCACTTATATCCAAGTTTGAAACGTTAGTCATATTTCTTGTTTTTTCTATAGAAATCAAGTAAGAATACATTGTGCTCAAAGAGTTAATATCTTTCCTAGAGTTAATGGAGTTCTCATATTGTGATATTCTCACCATTTCCCTAAATGTTTTTTTTTTTGAAATTAGGTTCTGAATCTAATATTTTTATATTTTCATAATCAGGATGATGATCTTCAGAATTCACATGATTGGTAAGAGCACAGGAATTTTTAAGAGTTCTGATATTGCTTTTGTGTAGTGTTATCCTTTGTTGAAGTTTGGTGGAAGTCTGACCTATGATCGCAATCCTTACATGGAATGCTGTAGACAACATTAGATTTATTTAAGATCTTATCTTTGTCTTTCAAATAAGTGAATATAGACCTAACTGGTTTTACATTTTTGTTGCAATTTTAATTTTATCAGGTGGTAGTATTCTTTTGAGATTATATGTAAGGGTTTCTATGTAAGGTAGTGTTAGGTATAAGAATCTTTGTTGTTCTGATGGTAATAAAGGTTGTATATCAGCATCTAATGGTGGTGGTAGATCATTAGGTGTATTAAATAATAATTTATTGACCAAGTTAATAGGATAACCGTTTTTATTAAAAGATCTTTGAGAATCAGAAGATTTTTATCTTTAAATTTATTATGAGATATTTTCAAAACTCTTGTTTTCAAATTTTTATAATGTTAATTTTCATTTTCATTGGATGATATGACGCGAAATTAATATATCTTCCTGATGCTATTGACTTTCTGTACCAATCTACTAGAAGCATGTTATCATCTCTGATAACCTTAGTATCTAAAAAGGAACTGAGTTATTAGATTCAGTCTCAATTGTGAATTGAATTTTTGGATGGAAATTATTGAGAATATCAAGAGATACATGTATTTGATCTTCAGGTATTGCCGTAATAATATCGTCCATGAACTTTTTACAAAATGGAACTTGAAATGTGAAAGATGGTAATGTTTTGTTAAGTACTAGATCTACTACGAATTGAGCAATAATTGGTGAAACAATAGATCCCATTGGAGTACCTTCTTTCTGTTTATAGAATACACCATTATATGGGAAAACTGTTGTATTAAACACAAAGCTCATCAGTTTCTTGAAGTTTTCTTTATCAACTGTACAGTGTTGTTGGATTTCATCCCAATACTCATCGATGCACATAATTGCGATCTCTAATGTTATGTTAGTAAAAAGAGATACAACATCCCAACTCACCAAAACAAAGCCATCAGGTATGATTTTTTCATTTATGAAATCAACGAAATCAAAAGAATCTTTGATGTAATAAGGATTATTGGTGTTGTAAGCCTTGTTAAGTGTATCCTTAAGAAACATTGCAATACCTGTGTTAGGACAATCTATAGATGCAATATACAGAGGGACATCAGGTAAATTTTATGGCCTCCCTAAAATACATAAGGAACAATTATCATTAAGACCAATCGTTGCATCTATAGATTGTCCTAACACAGGTATTGCAATGTTTCTTAAGGATACACTTAACAAGGCTTACAACACCAATAATCCTTATTACATCAAAGATTCTTTTGATTTCGTTGATTTCATAAATGAAAAAATCATACCTGATGGCTTTGTTTTGGTGAGTTGGGATGTTGTATCTCTTTTTACTAACATAACATTAGAGATCGCAATTATGTGCATCGATGAGTATTGGGATGAAATCCAACAACACTGTACAGTTGATAAAGAAAACTTCAAGAAACTGATGAGCTTTGTGTTTAATACAACAGTTTTCCCATATAATGGTGTATTCTATAAACAGAAAGAAGGTACTCCAATGGGATCTATTGTTTCACCAATTATTGCTCAATTCGTAGTAGATCTAGTACTTAACAAAACATTACCATCTTTCACATTTCAAGTTCCATTTTGTAAAAAGTTCATGGACGATATTATTACGGCAATACCTGAAGATCAAATACATGTATCTCTTGATATTCTCAATAATTTCCATCCAAAATTCAATTCACAATTGAGACTGAATCTAATAACTCAGTTCCTTTTTTAGATACTAAGGTTATCAGAGATGATAACATGCTTCTAGTAGATTGGTACAGAAAGTCAATAGCATCAGGAAGATACATTAATTTCGCGTCATATCATCCAATGAAAATGAAAATTAACATTATAAAAAATTTGAAAACAAGAGTTTTGAAAATATCTCATAATAAATTTAAAGATAAAAATCTTCTGATTCTCAAAGATCTTTTAATAAAAAACGGTTATCCTATTAACTTGATCAATAAATTATTATTTAATACACCTAATGATCTACCACCACGATTAGATGCTGATATACAACCTTTATTACCATCAGAACAACAAAGATTTTTATACCTAACACTACCTTACATAGAAACCCTTACATATAATCTCAAAAGAATACTACCACCTGATAAAATTAAAATTGCAACAAAAAATGTAAAACCAGTTAGGTCTATATTCACTTATTTGAAAGACAAAGATAAGATCTTAAATAAATCTAATGTTGTCTACAGCATTCCATGTAAGGATTGCGATCATAGGTCAGACTTCCACCAAACTTCAACAAAGGATAACACTACACAAAAGCAATATCAGAACTCTTAAAAATTCCTGTGCTCTTACCAATCATGTGAATTCTGAAGATCATCATCCTGATTATGAAAATATAAAAATATTAGATTCAGAACCTAATTTCAAAAAAAGAACATTTATGGAAATGGTGAGAATATCACAATATGATAACTCCATTAACTCTAGGAAAGATATTAACTCTTTGAGCACAATGTATTCTTACTTGATTTCTATAGAAAAAACAAGAAATGTGACTAACGTTTCAAACTTAGATATAAGTGAATAACAAAATCTTTTAACACCTAACGTATGTTCTTATTCTAAGTAATCTGATTCTAAATTAAAGCTTGTATTGTATATCACATATGCCTAGCTCTCAAGATTCCACTTCGATGTTCACGTCTTTAAATGACATCCAAAAATTGTCAATCATTATTATATTTTTTGAGCTATCATAATTTAAGGTCTTGAATTCATGTTAATTAGATTAAGATTTAATGAACATCATTTCATAATCAATCTCGCTATCGTAAGTACTGAAGATCTGTAACCTGTTCACCAATTGATTTTTAATAATTTGCAGCACTCTTGAAAAAGAAACAATTTGTTTTGAAAGCTCGAGTAAAGGATAAAAGAGTCTTCTACTTTTTATTTGACTGCTAACCCACGAGAATCATCGATATACTTTATATTCAGTCACGAATTTTCTTAAATTATATATCTAGATATATATCTAGATGAATTGAGGGCTGCAATTAAGTCTATCAAATCTCTGAAAGCAGCAGGTTTGGACAGAAATTATCCTGAATTCATCAAACATTTAGGAAAAAAGGCCCTGCCCTTGTTATTGTCTTTCTACAACATTTTCCTTCCGAATTCCATAAGGCCAAAGTAATAGATATTTTGATACGAGGAAAAATCCTTGTTATCCTAGTAGTTATCGACCAATCAGTTTATTGAGTGTTCCTTTCAAGATATTAGAAAGGTTAATTTTTTCAGAATCTTCTATAGAAAATGCGCTACAAAATTTCCAGGGTGGCTTCAGGAAAAATTGAAATTGTTCAGATCAGGTTTTCAGCCTTACAACTTTCATGGAATTAGGCTTCAATAATAGGTTCATTGATTCATCTTCTTCATACGAACGAATACTGTATGGAAAGATAGATTAATTTTCAAACTTCATACCCATCAAATGTGTGAGAAAATGGTAAGATTATTAAAAAAAAATTAATCTGATAGAAGATTTTGTGTTTTTATTGACAATTTCAAAACATTTTAAAACGATATTCCACAAGGATCTGTTCTAGCTCCTTTATATTTCAATTTATATCTCAGTGATTTACCCACGACATCAACTGAGAAATTTGTTTATGATGATGACATTTTTATTGCTTAACAGCATTCGGATTTCAATACACTGGAAAATATACTGTCATCTGATTTGGCGATTTTGATGAATTATCTTATTGAGTGGAGATTATGTCCAAACCCCAACAAAATAGAGGTATATTGTTTCCATCTGAATAATCATGAAAATATAGGAAATAAGCTGTAACTTTCAATGATCCTCCTATCGAACTTAATTTCTATCCTGAATCCTTAGGAGTAAAATAAGATTCATCTCCTAATTACAAGGCTTATTTAGATGATCTGAGCCTAAAACTGAAAACTAGGCATAATATTCAGAAATTCGATCATCTTGTTGGTGCTGATGCCTCCACTCTTCGAACATCTCTAGCCTTAGTCTTTTCTGCAGATTAGTATGGTTGCTCTGTTTGGTTCAATAGTGCACATACACAAAAAATCGATGGACAATTGAATACATCCATGAAAATAATTACTGGTACCATAATATCTACACCGGTTCATTGGTTACCAGTTTTGTCTAATATTGTCCCTCTCCATATTCGCAGGCAGACTGCAGCTCTGAATTCTTGGAGCAAATATCTTTCTTTTCCTAATTTATTTCCAATTATTTCATACATTCCCAACAATATACAACAATAGCGAAAAAGAATTATGGAAGATTGAGTGGAACTCTTATGAAATGTCCAATAAAAATCTCATTTCTGATCCTTCTGAAAATGTTCTGGGTTTTGATCTTCCAAGAAAAATTTGGACAGTTCTTTATCGTTTGAGAACAGGTTATGGTCGTACCAATAGCATGCTATTCAGATGGAACACAGTTCCAAG
Source organism: Micraspis discolor (assembly GCA_030674115.1). Classification (NCBI taxonomy): domain Eukaryota; kingdom Metazoa; phylum Arthropoda; class Insecta; order Coleoptera; family Coccinellidae; genus Micraspis; species Micraspis discolor. Next base: position 1,449,153 of record JARTUT010000447.1, read on the forward strand.
CACAAATTGAGAATGTGGATGTGCAAAATAAACAAACAATACCTAATCTCATCAATTATTATCCCATATATAAATTTCAAGATGGTCAGAGTGCTATTCGGGATGTTTCCGTTTATTTCTTGTAAGGGGTTATAAATTTCGAACAAATTCGATACTTTTGTTTTCGTATTCACTTTTTTCTTCTGCTTTTATCTTTTCATTTCCAGATTCGATATGTGCAACTTGAAGAAACCTTTGTGTTTATTAATAGTAGACCACTCTTCAAGAAAGAAGTCCCTCAAATATATTTAATCTTATTTTTTACACACAACAATATTTGTATAGGAAGGCAGGGTTTTATTACTGAGGTTCTTTCTGGAAAATCCTGTCGTACAAAATATCCTCTCTGGTTTTCCTCTAAAATTGAGAACGGCAATCGCATTATTAAACACTAGTGGAAAAGCCCGTGTCGCCACGGGCGCAAGTAAGGAATGCCCCCCTATAAGCAGCCGTTCATGTCACTTTGTGTCTAGCTTTCATCGAGTGAAGAATAAATGCCCAAAATACTTTCCGACGCCCAACTGAAACGCTAACAGCGGCGATTTCAAAACAGCCTTCTGAAAAAGAAGCAAAAAGAGCAGAGGCACTTGGAGCAACTGAAAAATAAAACGTGGAACGCGCGAAAAAGAAAAGGGAGCTTCTGGAAAATCAGATAAAAGCTCCTGTTTTTCGTGCACGAAACCTGGAGGAGTACGAATATAGCACAGGGCTACAACCGCCAAATTACAATTGTTCGGTTTGCCTAGAGATGCATTGTAAATGCATTAAATCTTAGGCTACTGCAAGCGGATTTTTCACGGTTAATGCCACATAATAAATTAAAAACTACCGCAACTACAGCTCAGACCTTGGCGATTCTTTTAAGCTAACTTTTTGGGAAGCAAACGCAAAGGCACTGTTATACTGGCGTATATTGTTTTGGAAATTTTTCGATTCTTCATCTGTTCCTGTGTAAAGTTCTCTGAGCAAAGCTGGTACTTCTTTTAATTGCATCTGCTCACTGATTACAACTTTGCCTTTCTGGCAGCACTGGCTGAATCCATCTCGCCCTTTTTCACCCCTAAAATGCAAAGCATTGCAAAGTTGACACGATTCGCTCATTTCGCCGACAGAAAACGCTGGAATTTCGTCTTCAACCGGAGACTTTCTGACCAACTCAGGTAGTATTCTTCTACTTTTTTTAACTAATAGTTCACCTTTAACTTAAGGTAATTTTATTCAAATAACAAAATTTGAAATTATTAACTATTGCAAATTCACAAATTATGTTATTCACAAAAATTCACTTCGCCCTTTCAAATTGAAACCCTACATAAAACAACTGAAATAAAGTGTTTTTCCTGTTTTAACAATGTTACCTTATGATTTATAAGTCACATGTTATAATTTAAATACAAATAAAGTTGATCAAATTTAAACCTCTTAGTTTTCATGTTGTATCTGAACCGGAAAAACATAAATAATATTATAATCTGTATGCTTGATTGAGCAGACCATAGTTACTAAACTATGGTCAACAATTTGTTCTTTTAAGTGTATCTTGACTTTCTTTGGCATCTTAGTTTATTTCAGCAATATAATTTGACCAAAAAAATCGATTTGTAAGATTGCTTAATGGGTCTGAATAAACAAATTGTGTTCCACTGAAGAAATGGAATCGATTTTTAAAGTCTTCAAATACCCTGGTTTAATTATAATTCACTTCACCCTTTTAAATTGAAAGCCTACATAAAAGAACTGAAATAAAGTGTTTTTCCTCCTACAACAATGTTACCATATGATTTATAACTCACATGTTATAATTTAAATACAAATAAAGTTAATCAAATTAACAAATGTTTTTAATGAGTTATATGACGGTAATGGTGACTTGGAGTGCAAGAAGAAGAAATTAAAGCCCATATCAGTAAAAATTTGTTGAGCGGTGGCGCCATCTACAGCGAAAACATGCCAAACACCCTTAATTTTTAAGTGTTTTGTGATTTTTAGAGAAATTATAGATGTTTGGCACTTGTTTTTATTTTTCTGCATCAGTTTAGATGCCTATCGTTAATTTAAAAATAATTTGATGCAAATCGGTTGATTGGTTTAGGCGCTAGGCCTTACTATGCATCATATTATTATAATAGATGGGAGGAAAACATGAAAAAAACTTCAACGGTTATAAAAATCAGATATATGCAAATAATGTTCGTTTAATGAAACTGTTGAATTAATTGGCTGAATAATATGATGACTAGCTAGAATGAAGCTGGCGTAACCAATTGCTCATCAAATCAAATCTATCGCCACAAATGTCAGGACAGATAACCGTGAAATTACATGTTGCCATTTGATATTCACAAATAATAACGAATTGCAAGTAACAGCTCATGATTCAGAACATGCACATCGGGAAATATATCCCACAATTGGAAAGTCATAGAAAAAAACGGTGGGCGCGCCAAGCGCCATTGCAACCGACCATAGAAGACCGGCATTTCCGTTTCAGTCTCCGATCGAATGTCGTTCAATGGTTTCAAGGCGAAGAAATGTAAAAAACGCACTTTTTATGAGGTTGTATCTATCATACTGGTATTCTCGGTAGATCTGTGACTTGTAATATGGACATAAGCTCGGTTCCCACACATCATAACGGTATCAATGATATATGCACCGATCTGTGTGCGATAATTGATGCTTTTCGATATTATATTGTTTCCTTTTTTCCTGCGACATTTGTGTAACCGACAGACGACCTTGCTTCTCTCTAAAACTAGGCGTTCGCTTGAACTTTAATTCGTATTTATATGCATACGAAAAAGGCGGCGGTGTTTTTCATATTCGTATTCACAACAATAGATCGATTAGTTGACGCGCCCTGTATCGATAAATCATTTTGCATGTAATGAATTCGAACAGGAAATTCATTTTCGATGTCTTCATATGGTGCTGTGTTTATTATTATACCTTGAGAGATTTTTGTTCACTACATTAATGAAATATGACAAAACTATATTTCAGATATCCAATCGAATTCGTCCAGATAAGGAATCATCATTGAATCATGGACAAGGTAAGAGGGGTTGACAAGAAATTTTTTTTATGATGGAACTCGTGTAGAATCATTATTGCCTACTAAAAATACATAAAAGGAATCATCCTTTGCGACCCATTGAGAATTCTAGTTCATGAAATTTTTCAGCATTTATGATTGAAAATACCAAAGATTTTCAACAGGAATTTGGAATGATCATGGGTTCACTACTGTCTCCTATTTTAGCTGATTTATATATGGGGAAATTCAAGCAAAATGTTTTAGATCAATAAGAACTAAAACCCAAGTTACGAAAAGGATATGTAGATGATACTTTGAATAATTGGCTACATGGAATGAACACTGGATGGATTCAACAGTTTTTGTTTGGCATTTATGAGAGTTGAAAATTTTTTGAAAGTTTCAGCATTTGTAAAAGATAATTTCACCTTAAAAATGAATATCTGTTGAAACGTTGGGAAGAAGAGAAATATAAGATGATCTTTATTGCTCAAACAATAATTCTACGCTTATTTTATGGTTGCGGTTTCACAAGTTTCTGATGTAGTAACAAAGAAAGTGAGATTAATAATGGTCCCATTTGTTAAAAACCTCCTACAACATTTTCGTTTTAGATTATCCACTACAAAGAGTAAAAATCATTTTTTATATGAAATTCTAATACTCCTTTTCAACGGGGTATAATTTCAAAAATACTATAAAAAGTTTTTATTTTGGTCTCAAGTATCTATGGTTGAGATTATTGTAGTAGTCAAAGACTCACCCTGTATAAATATAAGGTGTATCTATATATATATAAGCTAATGAAAATTCCAACCAGTGGCGGCTCGTGACAATATAGTATGGTGAGGCATATGAAAAAAAAATTAATAATGTAATATATTTATATATAGGGTTTACGTGGCGAACAAAGTTCATATAGTGAACTCTACTTCGTCAGTTGCATAATAAATATATTGAAAAAATTTTCTTCACTAATGCTTGGAATTTTTGATGAATCCTCCAATTATTTATAGACATATCACTTTTTTTATTCAGCAATAAAAGCCATTAATTTAATTGTCCCAATATATTATGAGCTTATTTTTCGATATACTAAATTGCTCAAAAATATGAAAACCATTATTATGCAGCTGTACAACAAGAACCAACGTGGAGGTGTATAGCATTCCTGCCAGGTGTGGGATGGGAATGATGGGAATCGGAAATCGGATCAGATCAAGTTGGAAATTTTCAAAATAACGAAAAAAACTCTAAATGAATAAAATAAACTCTGAAAAAATTAACACTGAATAAAAAAATTAAAAAGGCAGTGTAAAATAGGATATATTCTGAAAGAAATTTGAGTTTTTTAAGAGATCGAAGAAATGTAGTTTTTCAATGTCGCAAAATCTAACTTCTATTTGAGTCATTATAATGTCCAGAATTTGAAAAAAATATTGTCTCAACTGTTGTTCTTTATCTGCAAATTCAAATCCCTTACGACGTTTCGAATGTTAATCTGCGGTATTCAGTTTTCTATAAATTGTATAGATATAAGTGCCGTTACTCCTGAATTCACGTATTCTATTCAATGTTGTTTGCAGTAAATTTCTCGCCTTTAAAATGTCTATATTTCTATTTCGTAAAACAGGAAAAACAGTATCGGGTTGATCAAAAATCAATACAAACGTTTCTAAAAAGAATATTTTTTGAGTATCTTCTAAAAATTTTTTGAACCTATTGCTTCCCCAGTAGATTTTTGATCAAAATCGCGACTATTACTATTGATTGTGAAATAAAATGTTTCAAGTAATTTATCTCTATTATTGAAAACTGTATGAACGGCTCGTAAAGTGAAATTCCAACGAGTTGCCTCATTCGAAAGAATACGTACCCTCCACTTGGGTACGCTTTGTTAATTCGGAAAAATATGATGAAAATCCTGACAAGGTTAAGAAAAACTTTAACCTGTTGAATTGAACTGCAAGCATTACTTAAAACCAAATTGAATACATGTGCATAGCAATGTATGTATTTGTCAGGTGAATTAGAAATTGCTCGAATTTTACATTGTGCTGATAGTTACTTCGATACTCTCAACATCTCTTGTATTGTTATAACGTGTAAAAACTATAAAACAAAGACGAGGGAATTTCATTTCATACGTGAGTTTTTATTGAAATTATCCGACTGATCATACCGCATTGCATTGTTTATCTGCTCAGTGGCGTGTTGTTTACTTTCCACAGTAATATGATTCTTTTTAGTTTCTCAATATCAGTTGATATGAGGACAGTTTGGACTGATATTCTGAGTATAGATTCTGAAGCTAAAGATTCATCTAAGAAATTGATATGCTCTATACATTTCACTTTCTTTTTAATTTTATACCAACTATCCCTCAGGTACACTGCTTTCTACGCCAATGAACCGAAAGTATAAAAATAGCGGACGAAAAATTAGCCACTTCACGCATCTCGAAGATCCTTTTCCCCACTCTATATCTTTCGTTAACTCCGATCAGCTGAAGCTATTAGATGGCGGGCGAAGAAGACGTAGGTGAACAACGCTCCCGAAAATTAATCATGAATTTAGAGAAAAAATGCTCATACTGTAGCAAAGATGTCGTAAATGAGTTATCAAAATGTGTTAGGTGTTCTGAAACATTCCATCCATCATGTTTGATGAAGGCAGCATCACTGAAATCTACAAAATGTAAACATGAATCCAAGAATGAGAGAAGCCATATTCAGAATGCAGGAAGTGAAGATATGCAGCTGAAAGTACTAAGTATTGAGAATGCATATTTGAAGGAGTTATTACAGGAGATTAAGGAGAAGAACCGAATTTTGATAGAAAATAATGGATTGTTACATGAGAAAATTAAATTTCTACAAAATTGTCAAGGTAACCAAAATGCTGATAAGAAACCATATCTTATAGGCACAAAAAGATGAACAATGATAATGATAACCAAAAGAAAACTAAAAACCAGGGAACATCAGTGTCAAATAATCGATACATAAGACCTACTGAGAGCAACCAGGCAAATCAACTACTCGATAAAGTTGACATTGAACGGCACTCATGTCAAACTAATGTCGTTGTCACTGAGAATGAGACTGTCAAAGATGGCAATGTAAATAAAACAAGAAACAGGGAAAACATTGAAACAAGAGAAGAAGGAAGTAATAAGACACCACAAGAACAGTGGACAACAATTGTGAAGAGAAAACGCAACAGCTCGAGAAGATTGGGCACAGGAATGGTTGAAAATAATTTCACTGCAAGGGAAAGGAAAGCATGGTTTTTCATTGGCAGAATAAATCCACATGTGAAAGATGATGACATTATGCAGTTTATAAGATCGAAACCTGGCTTTGATAAAGAAAATATTGAAGTTAAGGAATTAGTATTTCAGAAAGTAAGAGGTGACCTGAAGAGTTTTCTAGTCAAAGTACCCATTCACAGAAAGGATGAACTTTATAACACTGAATTTTGGCCTCGAAATGTGAGTATAAAAAGATTCAATTTCGAAGTTTACAGGAAGAACTGCTTATCTAATGAAGGTGATAATTTTTTATAAAAGAATTCCAACACTGCATAATTCATCAAAATATGCAGTGCTTGAGCAACTCAATATACAGTAATAAGAAGGATCGACTACAACATTTTTTACAATCTCAAAACAACTGTGATATACTATGTTTAACGGAACACTGGAAGGCTGATAACGAACTGGATTCTAATATCCTATTATTAAAGAATTTTTGATTAATTTGGAACCATGTTCTCTAAATGAATTTCTCAGAAGTTTCTAGTTTTTTTTGTATTTTTGACGTCACTCATTTGCATTTTGTGTAATCATTCTAAGGATTATTATGTAGATTGCAATATGAAATAAAGGATTTATTATTATTATTATTATTATTAATTATAAAAATTACAAAGAAACAAAATTTTATTTTGAATTTGATAATGTTTCTTGAACAAGAATGTGTATATTGCATGCTAAAAGTTATGGCAATGACAAGATAAACAATCCAGAAGTTACATTCTACTATTAAGCAAAGACTACGAATATGTAAGTATTTAATTCAATCAATTATTACAAAATTATAAATTATTGTATTTTTCAGAGCGAGAAGAGTGGAACTTTGGGTGTCTAGATATTGATGTGTTGGAATATAGTTAACATATCAGGATTTGTAGCATAATTTATTCTGTGTTTACAGAACTTATTTATTTTAGGTTCAATTTAGGACAAGATATCCAACATCCACATCTTAATGGACCTACGAAAGTGGTTGAAGTCTTCACCACATGAAGCATCTCAACTCGATGCAGGTGGGTTTTTCTTCTCTTTATGTAAATGTATTATCAAATTGTCAAGACTTAAAATCTTTTATCCTAGTCAACTCTTAGTAACTATAGATTAATTTATGCTTCTTAAGTGCTATTTCAATATGCTAAAAAACTTGAAGTCGTTCATAAAACATATTTTCAACAGTTTCTCGCAAGTAATCATATACTAGAAGACCTATTGAACAAAGTCATTGTATTCAATCTATTTTCATCATTTTTTTTATCGTTATTTACGTCCATGTGTTGCGTATGTGATGCTTGTTTCATTAATCAGAACAAAATTAAGAAAGTTCATACAAAAAATCAAAAACTCACAAATGTATGCAACCAATAAAAAATTATTCAACATTCATTTCGTGGTATTTGATGTAATTATATATCATAACGTGAGACAAATGTTTACCTACTCAGGTTATGTACTATGAATTTTGGAGATATAATTAATATTTAAGTAGAATTTGAATTATTTTACATGGTACTTGAACTATTGTGTCTTTGACAAAAGCGTTCAATCTAGCTTCGCTATGGATTATTTTATTCAGACAAGTGTCAATTCCAAGTGAACCCTTCATTTCAATGAATAACTTAATATTATTATGCTGTAGAATATTGATTGTGTTTTTTTTTTCTTTGTTTATTTAGGCGTGTAGAAAGAACTCAGAGTATTGTACTTCAAATATAAATAATTTTACTGAAGCATCTGTTATTAAATATCAATTTTTGTAAGTATCCAAATACATTAAAATATTTACACTCCAGAAGTTTTTATAATTATAACTGTTGAACCCCAACATTAATAAATTGGTTTCAATTTTTCCCTACCATTTGAAGGTTCCGTTATTGGAACCATTAATTAGAGCACTGTAATGTGGAAATTTTTTAGCTATGGGTCGATTTAAAATTCCCGCCTTCTATTGCAGATTTCTCGTCGTATTACACAATCAGTTTCAGCGCCATCTACAGTTTCAAAACTAACAACTACTGCTGAAATGTAGTCGATTTTTAGTACTGGCAATTCAAGGCCGTTTCTGATCTTTATGTTTTTTAATCTTTGCTGTCTTTTAGAATAAAAGCGCACAACTCGATTACTTATCATTTACGTATTCCTCCACGAGAAATGTGAAAAAGTCCTCTCATCTAGAGTACCATAGTATCTGTAAAATCCTGATCTGTGATGTGTACCAGTTACTATTTGAAATGTTGTTTCTTGAGCTTCATGTAATTCAGTTGACTTTTTGCGTTCTCGTTATAATAGAACAGCGTGCTATAATTTTGGCCACATAACTGAAAATTTTGAGCATCGATTGGCTTCGACTGATTACAGGGTCAAACTTGAGTATGTCCATCTGATCGGCCGGTCGAATACTCTTCCAGACTGTAATTCAAATTTGTTATTAGACCAAATCCGTCTTATGGTTAAGGAGGTATTAGCATCTGAGATTTGATTTCCTCTCTAAAATATCCATATCAAATCAAGTTGTAACTTGAATTAGGTTGAAATAAATAGATTGCAAATTCTTGCTGAAACCGACTGTTTAGATAATATTGAATAAATTCTGGAAAAATTTGTTTTAAACACGTTAAAACTCATATGTTATCCGACGTGGTCAAACAAGAATTCGTACATGTATGAATTTTATTGATATCTTGCAGATTCTCAAATTTCATTGCCGTAGCTTTCCTCCACCAGAAAATATGTAATCATTTGTTTCATTTACTTAAGGGCAAGCAAACACAGGAGTTGAACTCAGCAATTGTGTTTAATTTTCAGATCTTTTGGCAAAACTATGCTCACACTTTCAAAGAAGTGATTTACCAGTAATTTGATGAAAAGGCAACCTTAGCTTACGTCAGTGCTCTTAAAATTTTTTTCAGCCTCCCTTACTAATCAGTATTTACCAAGACCATGATACATTACGCAAACCCTGAAGATAGTAAACTACGCAATATTTCAAATAAATCATAATAGAGAACGGTTTCCTTTTTTGCCATCACCAATGTTGATCCTTATCCAGTTTTACCGTTCACAACACAAGTGCTGTACATTTCATTGAGCGAGTGAGTATTTCTCGAATCTCCAAGAAACCTTGCAAAAAATGGAATGATTCGAGATCGAATTATAGATAGTCGCCATTTCAATCCAATGTTGTGGTCTGGAATATTACGTCTATGATCGATAAAGGCGCAATTGTATAAATCAGAATATTGCCTGTATACAAGGAAGTACATAAATGTAAAGGCTATGTTCTGTTACCTGCCTTTTCTTCACCAAGTGAATCAATGATTTATTCCAGAAAAAATTATTAATCTTATTACGGAGTACGAGGGTTGTTCTTATATTTTGGGATTGGACAACTCTAGTGGTGCAATCTGCTGACTGACTCTGTCGTAAAGCTTGACATTTTTATGGTTATACGTAGTATGTAGTATTGTATAAGGACTATCAAAAATCACCATCCGTTGATAAATGTGAAAAGCTTATGAATTTTATCAATACAAGTCGAAAAGAGAAATGAGAGTGTTGTATCAAAATGAACTTCACACAATCGAGTAATCAAAATTAATCGCTCGCCGCCTAGTTGATGTATCTGAATCAGTTAATATATCCCAATCTAAAATGAAAAACATGAAGAAAAAATTATACATACTCAGGAGATCAGCTACTACTTTAGAACATGTGTCAAATCCAATCAATGTAGATGAATTGAGGGCTGAAATGAAATCTACAAAATCTCGAAAAGCAGCAGGTTTTGACGGAATTCGTCCTTAATTCATCAAACATTCAGGAAAAAGGGACTTGTCTTGGTTATTGTCTTTCTATTACAATATTCTGAATTCAGGAAACTTTCCCTCCGAATTTCGTAAGGCTAAAGTAATAGGTATTTAGTGTTCCTTTCAAGATATTAGGAAGGTTAATTTTTTTTATAATTGAATCTTCTATAAAATGCTCTACAAAATTTCCAGGGAGGCTTTAGGAAGAATAAAAATTGTTCAGATCAGGTTCTCAGCCTTACAACTTTCATACAATCAGGCTTCAATGATAGGTAGAAAACTGGAGCTGCTTTCATTGATTTATCTTCAGCATATGATGCTGTGTGGAAAGATGGATTAATTTTCAAACTCTATACCCATCTGAAGTGTGGGAAAATGGTAAGATTATTAGATAATATTTTTATTGACAATAAGAGTAGCCATTTCAAAACATTGAAAAACGGTCTTCCTCAGGGATCAGTTCTAGCTCCGTTACTTTTCAATTTATATCTCAGTGACTTACCCAAGACATCATCTCAGAAATTTGTTTATGCTGACGACATTGCTATTGCTTACCAACATTCGGATTTCCATACTGCCATCTGATTTGGAAATTTTAAAGAATTGATTAATAAAGAAGAGTGGCGATTATGTCCAAATCTCAACTAGGAATAATATTCTTCAGAAATTATCTGGATCATCTTGGGGTGCTGATGCTTCTTCCACTGTTCGCACAGCATCTCTAGCCCTAGTCTGTTCTGCAGCTGAGTATTGTTGCTCTGTTCGGTTTAATAGTGCACATACACAAAAATCGAAACACAATTGGATACATCCATGAAAATAATTATACCGATAAATTGATTACCAGTTTGGTCTAACATTGTCCCTCCCCATAGTCGCAGACAGATTGCAGCTTTGAATTCTTGGAGCCAATATCATTCTTTTCCTAATTTATTTCCAATTATCTCATACATTCCACAAAATACAATTTCAAGATTGAAGTCACGTAAACAATTCTGGTATAATACATTCTTCAATATGAACATAAACGATAAAGAATTATGGAAGATTGAGTGGAACTCTTATGAAATGTTCAATAAAAATCTCATTTCTGATCCTTCTCAAAAATTCTTAGTTCTTAATCATTTGAGAACAGATCATGGTCGTACCAATGCTATTCAGATGGAACTTAGTTCCATGCGCAAGTTGTGAATGTGGATATTCAGAAGAAACAATACCTCAACTCATCAATAATTGTCCCATATATAAAGTTCAAGATGGTTAGAGGACTATCACGATGTTTCAGATTCTTTCTTGGAATGGGTTATAAAGTTTAAACAAATTTAATACGTATATTCTGTATTCAGTTCTTTTTTCTGCTTTTGACTTTTTATTTTCAGATTCGATATGTGCAGTTTGAAGAACCCTCTGTGATTATTACTTGAAGACCACTCTTGAAGAAAGAAGTCCTACAAATAATTTTAAGTTCATTTCCGTACACACAACAAAACTTATGTGGTGTGCCAGGATTTTTTTTACTGGGGTGTTTATCCCTAGGCTTTTGTCATACACCGAATTGTTTGGCACCCCGTCACCAACCCCAGTTAACATTTGTTTGTATCCCAATAGTTCAGAAATGGAATTAAATCATGATCATTTTCGTGCGATTATTTTTTACAAGTTTCGATGTAGATTAACTCAACAACAGTGCATCGATGAACTTAATTCAATTTTTGGAGATGAAGCTCCCTCAAGAACTAGTGTTTATCGATGGTATGGTAAATTCAACCGAGGTTGTAGTTCACTCACGGACGAATTTCGTGAAGGTCGTCCAAAATTAGTCGCTGTTCCGAAATCCATTAACACTGTGCGACAACTGATAATGCAAGATCATCATGTGACTTATCGTGGGATTGAGACAACCTTACGCATTACTGGGTCTAGCATATATTCAATATTGCACGAACATTCGACAGTCAAAAAAATTCCACACAATTTGTCAATTGCTCGAAAATGGCTCGTGTCGATTGGTCCATATTGATGCAATTGATGCACCAAAAATACGATCTCGGTGCTTTGAAGCACCGTCTATGACATCGTGATAGTTGATGATTCGAGGACTTGCACGTTTGTGCCCGTAAGTAAACAGCAATTGACTGTACGGGTGTTTCAAGATGAGCAAGAGTTGCTCGGGCACGAAGCACTTCCAAGCTAAAAGGTCACCTGTTTTTTCGGAAAAACTGGACACGTCGCAATTGTGCCACTAGAACAACGCAGAACAGTCAATTCTGAGTGGTAATCAACCATTTGTTTGACAACTGTCTTCCAAAAAATCAGGAAAACCGACCGCCGAGGATGAATCACCCTTCCCCACGACAATGCGGGTTTACATACATAGGCTGGAACAACTGCATTTTTGAGCACTCAAAACATCGATTTGATGACTCATCCTACGTAAAGTCCTGACTTGGCACCGAATTACTTCTTTTTATTCCCGTACGTAAAAAATAGAATGAGAGGTCAATGTTTTTCGACACCTTAATCAGAGTGGGATAAGTACCTCGACAATTGGTTCATACGTATGTAAAAGTAAATGGATCTCAATGAGAAAGATTTTGAAGACCAATAAAATGATTTTCAATGATAATTATTTATTGTAGTTCTCTAATCCCGAAATATAAAAAGCAACCCTCGTAAATACTTTTATATTTATAGGTTTCCTCCACCAAATCTATCAGTGACTTATACTCAATTTAAAAACTATTAATCTTCCCACAATCATAAAATTTATATGAAATATGATATATTTTTTTAATTCCTATTCAAATGCATGCAACTCATTCAAGGATGTGGATATTGAGAAAATCACACATATATTTCTGTCATCTACTGTTTTCATCGATTTCAACTATGCCAAATAAACTGACATCTCATCAAGTTAGCTAAGGACCCATTTGAGGTTGAATGGTACTACATGTATAGCACGTCGAGTTGTATGGTAAAAAATTCTTGCAATTTTAAACAGCACCAAAATTACGGAACTCACGAAAGTTCTATCTAATTTTTATCAGATGAACGTAATCAATTTATTGTAAATTTGGAAGAAAATACACATACTGAAAAGAATAAGAAGATTTGATCTGTATGACACATCAGTTGAGGGAAAGTTTGAATGATACAATTACTCACACATCGACTTTTTCCGATTCAGACCAATTAAAGCGCTCTTTATGATATTTCTGATTTCACAGCCATCTGTTTCAAGTCCGATAATATCATGGGTCGTTTGATTTTATTCGTCATTTTAGTTGATATTGTCGGTTTCCCTTGAAATCGATGGCTAATAAGACTAATTGCACTGATTTATATCATTTCTGAATTCGCCAATAATTGGCTTGAATCGAACTGAATCCTAAAAAAATCTCGTTGGTCACCGGTTATTCCTATCCAATTGTTTATAGATAATTAGGAGTCCCAAATTTTGACATTTACCCGTATTATCCGAGACCTCACGATGCAACGATAGCTGCCAAACTGGAATTACAACTTGTAGTTTTTTTATATGTCAAAAATGCTCGATGTTAACGTCACTTATACCTATAGATAATCGACTGGTCTTTCAAAGAACTGTTGAGTATTCATTTGAATGTCGCGAAGTGTATATGTGACGAATGACTCCACTAATTGGCAGACTTGTAGAAATAAGAAGAAAAAATCATAAACGAATTGATTGATGGTTACAATGCGATTACTGCACTGTTTAGTACATAATTTGACGGCAAAACATGTTTTTGGGGTCTGCACTGATCGAGTCGATGATTGTACAACTGGGTCAGCCAAATCAATAAGCTGGTTTTTAATTATATTGTAGTCATTTAACAATCCTCATCATTTGAATTTTGAAATACGAAATGTAAATTAAGAAATATTGCTGCTTTTTGGGAATTTATGAACTGTAAAAATTATTGGACGAGCAAGTACACATATGAAAAGGAACATCAAACGGTGCGGCTCACCTTCAAGATGTAGGTATCTCTCGGAATTTTTATCGACTTTTCCAAAGCGCTTGACTCCGTGGTCCATGAGATATTGCTGAGAAAATTGAAGATTAATGGTACCAGAGATAAATAACTCAATCTGATTGGGAGCTATCTTGAAGGACGAACACAGATCATCACACTTAGCATAAATGGAATGAAATGAAAGGGATGCTGTTTTGGGGCAAGGCGTCCCACAGGGAAGTATACTGGAACCTCTGCTTTTTGTACTGTACGCCAATGACCTTCCTAATTAGTGTTGGGTACTAAACGTCTTAAAATTGTATTTGTAAGAGGTGTCTCATTTTTGTACTAAAGCGGTACATTGTACCACTTCAAATGAGGCGAGGAGGTCTGGCCCGTTCATGACGCGATACGATGTCAGGACAAAATTTGTACTAGTATAGACGATGGGTTGTTGAGGCGGTGTAGCGGAGCTAGGGCGAGGTAAGTAAGAATCAGGAACATTGATAGTCTGTCTCACTTCAAATATGTCGATGCAAAAGGAGGGTAACGTTAACTGTCGACAGAATCGAATTAATAAATGAGGCAAAATTTAGAATGCAAATTAATTGTGGGATTTTGAAACTTAAGTACGGTGAGCGAGAGAGAGGAAGATTTTACTGAATATGAAGGTTTTGTTATGCAAAATAATCGAAGCTAACCGGGATTATACATTCTCATGTTATTAAAAAATTCGAAGTTTCCTCTCACATCATACACAGATATATTGCTCATTTGTGGCTCATCGCAATTCACAATTTCAACATTTATCAGGGTCATTTATTGAGTATTACTATTCTGAAAATTTCATCTTTGTAGTTTATCATTTGTGTTTATTTGGTTCATAAAAAAATGAATATTTTGCTCTTTGATAATAATAACAACTCGTTCAATTTTTCGTTGAATCGACTTTTCATGGCTTCTAATTTTTCTTCATCTATGACGAACAGAATTCCTAATAATAATTAATATTCTTAAATCGGAATAATTAACACTATTATGTCATGAGATACTGGTACAAAAATAACAGGTAGTAATCAAGAGAATCAATATTTTCATGCATCATTGAAACAGAAAATTGTTTTTCTGTTGAGTTCAAAGAAACTCCTATAAAATCCCATCATATTTGGTAAGAGATGTCAAAGTGACAAAGACGCCTTGCGCCATAGAACCCTCCGAAATTCCATAATTTACGTCACCTGTGTACTGTCCACTATGAATCAGTACATCCCCTCAGCCCTCATTTACCTCTGTTGTTTTTGTACCGGTCACCAGGACCAGAACGTATCTCCTCGCCCTCTTTGTATTTGTCGCGTGCCTCCATCGCTTTCTGGTCCTCATCGAGGCGAAGTGGAACGTTTGAAGTGAGATGGTACATTGTATAATGTACCTCTTGTAACCGGTACCCAACACTATCCCTAATGCAATATGTGATTCAGCAAATTTTTTCGCCAACTGGGCCGATTACACTTATTCTCTTATTGATGTTGGTGTTCCTTTGTTGATGTATATAGGTATGTGTATTATTTGAATTTTCAGGCCATTATGACGTATGGATTAATTTTCTGGGGGAACAGTTCATATGCTGAATCTTTTTTCAGAATTCAAAATATGGCAATTCGTTGTATTTTTGGACTGGGTTATATTCAATCATGTAGGGGTATTTTTAGGAATAACAATATTCTTACTTTAACAGGTTTATATACAGGGTTGGGATAAAGTTTGGCACCAAGTTAATATATTTAAAACAGAAAGGACGATAATTTTGAATTTTGGATGCTGAGTCTAATGGACCTTAATGCATTTGATAAGCATATTTTCATTTATGAGATACTTCCGGTTTAACCGGAAATAACCAATTTTTTCTTATCTACACGGGACACCCTGTATATTTCTGCAGATTCTGAAAGAGCACCTTGTTTTGGATCTGTCTAGTAAGGTTCCATGTAAAAATTATCTGTAAAAAGAAGAAATACAGTTTTTTGTCCAATTGAGGAAAAAGTCGTTCAGATGAATAAATTGATGTTGTTCGTTTCCATAGTAATAGATAAAACAAAATATTTTGTAGTAGGTAACTATCTCCAAGTTTTTCGAAGTTCAGTTTGTAAAAATAAATCGTGAGTAATTTTGAAAATGGCCATTTTGAGTGAAAAATATCGTATTGAAGTAGTAATGACGATCGGTTATGGTGATCGTGTTAGAACTCATGAAGAAGTGTGTCATATTTTTAATGATTTGCATCCTGAAAAAAATCCAATATCACGATCAGCAGAAATTAGAACTCTAGAACGTTTCAGTGCATCTGGAATGGTCAAGGATTTGCCAAGATCTGGAAGACCACGGGACGTAAGGAACGAAGCAATGAGGCAAAATATTGCCATTGATTTGGAGGAATCACCTCAAACTTCTACCAGAGTCCTGGCGCGGAACTACGGCATAAGTCGACCTTCCGTGGGGAAAATATTAGAAAAGAAAGTTTTTATCCGTATAAAATACGATTAGTCCAAGAATTGTCAGAGGATGATTTTGATCGACGGCTCGAAATTTGCGAATGGCTAATGAACATCTGTAATGGCGACGAACGTTTTGCTTTCAATGTAGTGTTTTCTGATGAAGCAACTTTTTGTTTGAATGGAACGGTTAACTGCCATAACTCAAAATATTGGTCAACTGAGAATCCTCATTGGATTGAAGAAGCACAAACCCAGCGACCAGAAAAGGTGAATGTTTGGATGGGAATTGTACAAAATAAGCTAATACGCCCATTTTTCATAATCGGGAACTTAAATGGAGATAAGTATCTAGATTCATTAAATAATCAAATTATTCCTGTACTCCAACAGAACGGACAGTTACCACCGAACGTTTGGTTTCAACAAGATGGAGCATCTCCTCACTATGGTAGACGGGTTCGAAATTTTCAAGATGCTACTTCTCCAAATCGATGGATTGGACGTAGAGGAAGCATAGAGTGGCCAGCTCGTTCTTCAGATCTCAGCCCATTAGACTTTTTTTCTTTGGGGTTGGGTATCTAAAATCACGTGTTTATGTTAATCGACCAGTATGCTTGCAGAAATAGAGACAACGAATTCTTGATGAATGTGCACTAATACATGGAGAAGTCTTGAGAAATGTTACTCAAGAATTTGTTGATAGACTGGCATATTGTCAGGGTAAATGGCAAACACTTCGAACATTTGAAATGATTTTTTTTTTTTTTTTAATAAATCTTTTTACTAGTAAAGGCCCTGTATTTCTCCTTTTATATCAGCTGGCTGCATCTCGGTGGAAAAATCGTCAGCTGATACTTTGAAGGTCTTACCAAAATTATCATTCTCTCTTGGTTTCTTATATCAATATGTTGACGATCTTATTTCATCATTACCTGAAGATAAACTAGAAGAAATAGTAGATATTTTCAACTCATATGATACATATATGAAGTTTACAGTAGAAAAAGAAACTGAAATGTCAGTTCCATTTTTAGATACTCTAGTTATGAGATTCAATAATGGTGAAATCATGTTAGACTGGTACCAATCTGCTCATCAGGCCGATATATACATTATCACTCACATCACCAACGGAACTTGAAATTAAATGTAATCAACCAACTGAAAAATAGAATTATAAACATTACACACTCAAATTACCGCCAAAACTCACTCTCCCGCCTTCAACGTATTATAATCGATAATGGATACCTAAAGTCAATGTTAAAAAAGATCATATGCAGCACCACTTTCATTACAACAAACCCACTCTCTCCTACCAATCCTCTTACACAAAGATTTTCACCGTTAAACTCTTCTACACCACAAATAAAATATAGATCTCTACCCTATCTTTCCTCTCTAACCACTAAACTTTCACATATATTCTCCGAAATAGAAAATTTAAAATTAACAAAATACAACCTTATTACAAGTAGAGATCTCTTTACCAAAATTAAAGATGAAATTCCTCCATACCTAATCTCAGACTGTATTTATGGCATACCCTGTTTGGACTGTAATGGAATATACATTGGTCAAACCTGCCAAACCATAAAAAAGAGATTAACTCTCCACAAAAGTAATGTGAGAATTCTTCCTGAGAGGTGTTCTTTAGCCCTTCATTCTTCAAGATTAGTACATCTTTTTAATTTTGAAATTCTTGATAAAGCATCTCATTACCAAAAAGGAACCTTCTTGGAAATGTGTTACATCAAAAATAATCCTAATAGTATCAACAAAAAATCTGATGTTGCTAAACTCAGCTCAATATATAGTTACCTTCTATCTCTAGATCAAAAATTGTGACTCCTCTTGATCTATTCCTAACTTTCAAATTAATAATTTCAACTACTATCCCTTCTCTTGATTCTATACTAATTTTTCGATTTTGTTTACATCCCTAATTTATTTTCACTTTCCTACTCTATGTTTCTTTGACATTTATAAAAAACTCCTTTCAATAAAACACTCAACATCATTCTTCAAACGTCCCAAATTTGGACAATTTTATAAACCTTCAAAACTGTAAGTAGTTAATTCGTTATTGTAAAAATATTAAGTTATATAATGTAATAATTTTTTGTAGAGTCCTGATGAAGGACGTAAATACATCGAAATATAGACAAAGTTTGAAAATTGGTTTAAAGAAACCTTGATTTTGGGCAAAAAAATTTGCCAAGAACCCATCTATATACTCATAATATGTATTTACCTCATCAAAATATAGAAAGCACAGCAATGACGTCTGGCTTCTTTCTAGATGGATGGAAAATTATGTTGAATGTTTGATACGTTATGCATAATTGATAAAAATTCAAAAAATGCTGTTTTCAATTTGATTAATTGTGACTCTTGAATGTTTATATAATGTTGATATTAACTTTGATGAATCAAAATCTTGAAAATCCAATGAGGATACTCGTATGTTTCTAAATATTTGGATAAAGCAACCGTATTGTGGGTACGTTTATTATACGTAAAGTCAACGTTTGGTTAAATTTAGGTTCCGGAAGAAACGTTTAAAAATTCAACGTGTAACGGTGAATGAATTTCTGATACAATTTACAAACGTTTAGTAAGTTTATGTATTTTCTGGGCGTTCAGTAAATGAGCGATATTGATGACAAAACACAGAGATGGTCTATGATCTAACTGTGAAAATTCTATTTTTTTTTCACAAGCGTTGTTCATTTGAAAATCAGTTGACATGGAAACAAACTAGGATGACGTAGTCAACTAGGCCATGAAATTTTGAATTCATTGGAATTGCCTAGAGTGTCACTGCATAATTTGTAGGTAAAAGTGAGACCAGTTATATATATAATATACTTGATGAGTATACCTTACGAATATATAATAATAATAACGAATATAGAATAAGAGTTGAAACATTGAGAAATTAAGTAATCGACTGTGATACCGTATGAAGTTCACCAGTTCATCTAATTTTTCATAATTTTCAGGCTTTTTATAGGTCCAAAAATTCATGTTTACGCAATAAATCATCAACTGTGAAATCCTTAGTCTATCAGCCTCCTTAATTGGAGATGATGAGAAAAACAATTTGAAATGTGACTGCAGGACTTGAATGAATTTCATTCAAGCTCCAACTTCAAAACGACTTACGCAATGTAGACTGGTATTCTTAAAACGTCCATCAATGAGAAAATGCTAATAAAATCTAGAGAAACTACTACGTTACCAGAATACGAATTAGACACTGCATCCGGAGTAAATGAACGACCCAATTCAAACTACCAACCACTCTTCACTTAAATAATTCATAGACCAAAGTTGTATAATTCCTCCTTCGTTGACAATCACAGGCCGCACTCGCCGTGGTCAATCCATTAGAATTGTTTATAAATAGTCCCAGATAGGCCGTCAGGTCGCCATTATTCAGGAAGTTTTTCGTAAAATGAAGCGACAAAAACAACAAAAAAAGGCGTTATATGCTGGCTCGACCAATTAGCCAATGGTGGAGAAAACTTGATATTGTTTAAGAGCTTCTTTTCCTAAACGGTGCCTTGGATTCTGTGTAGGATGAATAGGGTTAATACTACGAAATATGAGTAGTAAGACCACAGAGCGATAGGATATTAGTCATCTTCAAATATATAAAATGTAATGTAGCTGGACTATGCAAACCTGGACAAGTATCAGGAGAGAAAGGTATCTAAAAATAAGAGTTATTTAACCTAAATTTGTATATCTGATTATTGTACATGTCTTGTAGAATATTTTTCGAAAATTGTTCCATAAATTTCACAAACCTCCCTATGACCAAAACTTTTGCCCAGCCGCCTTAAGGACTGATGTGAAAAAAGTTCAGTAAGATATCCGAGATTTGTCTAAATTTTACGTACGCTACTGGATTGATGGGCGGATAGCGATGCAAATAACTCTCAGTCGCCGCAATATTTTGGGATTTTTTATTTAAACATATAAATTGAACATCTAACATGCTTTATGAAGATAGTTCATGATAAATTCATCTTTATTGTTTACCTGACACCACCTGATTCGCAAAGCGGGATGGAAGCCAAGTACTTAATGAGGACTGATGTGAAAAAGTTCAGTAAGATATCCGAGATTTGTCTAAATTTTACGTACGCTACTGGATTGATGGGCGGATAGCGATGCAAATAACTCTCAGTCGCCGCAATATTTTGGGATTTTTTTATTTAAACATATAAATTGAACAAATGATAAATTCATCTTTATTGTTTACCTGACACCACCTGATCGCAAAAGCGGGAAGCCAAGTACTTAATGAAGAAAATGATAACTATGAAGAAAATGCTAGCTATAAATATAATCAATTTCAAATTTGGTATATAATCCAGAATAATCACTCTATAATTACTGCATTTGTAACATCTACCTGCAACTCCCAAAAGGATTTCACCTCAATAATTGAATATTCTTGAAATATCTACCATTAATGAGAGAATTCCATTAGCTTTGGAGCAGCAATTTCAAAACATTGAAAAACGGTCTTCAACAAGAATCAGTTCTAGATCCTTTACTTTCCCATTATATTTCAGTGATTTACCCACACCAACTTAGAAATTTGTTTATGCTGATGACATTGCTATTGCTTACCAGCATTTGGATTTCAATATTGCAAAAACATACTATCATCTGATTTGGAAATCTTAAAGAATTATTTTATTGAGTGGATATTATTTCCAAATCCCAACAAAACAGAGGTATCTTGTTTTCATCTGAATAATCATGAAAATATAGGAAATTAGCTGTAACTTTTAATGATTCTTCTATCGAACATAATTTTTATCCTAAATGCTAAGGAGTAAACTTAGATTCATCTACGAATTACAAGGCTCATTTAGATGATATGATCCTAAAACTGAAAACTAGGAATAACCTTCTTCAGAAATTACCTGGATCATCTTGGGGTGTTGATGTTTCCACTCTTCGCACAACATCTGTAGCTTCAGTCTTTTCTGCAGTCTTTTCAGTATTGTTGCTCTGTTCGGTTTAATAGCGCACATACACAAAAAATCAATGCACAATTGAATACATCTAAGAGAATAGTTACTGACACCATAAGGTCTACGCCGGTTCATTGGTTACCTGTTTTGTCATTGCCATATTCGCAGACATGCGCATGCTATAAACGCAAAAATAATAATGAATATGAAAATGAACACCAGTAGAATTAAGAATAAAAATAATAGAAGAATCCCTAATTGACGAATAAAAGTAATTTCAATGCGACCTTCATTCGTCCAGTCTATTCTTGAAGGTGTTGACTGAAGTGGACTCCACAACCGCAGCTGGCAGCCGATTCCAAGCGTTGAAAACCCTGTTCGGTAGATACTTTGACGAGATGATGTCTTGAATAGTTCCCTTGACAAATTCAAGCGGTGGCCCCACAAGCTGTTGGTATTCAGCTGGAAAAGATCTTTCATTTCATCACTAAAATGGCCGTTCATCGCACGAAATGCAAAAATGAGGTCACCTCTTAATGGACGCTCGTCAAAGCTGGGTATATCGAAAATAGCTACACTATCTACAATAGGATGGGTGGATGCGTGAGACCCAGCGTTTTATTGATTCTAGGAGATTTTCATCGAATTTGTTGTCAGCAAACTAGAACATGCAGAACCTGATACGAGGGGGTAAATCAGAAGTATAAAGTATGAAAAGAATTGGCCCTAGAATAGATTCCTAGGGGACACCAGATGTAACAATCCCCCCCTCAGAGTAAGCAGCACCGACTGCGATATCTGGGGTTGGTTAAAAAGGGCCTCCTCTAATTCCCGGATGTTCCAACTCAGCAAGAAGACGCCGATGAGGTACCCCATCGAACGCTTTAGAGAAGTCGAGATAAATTATATCGACAGGAGGTCCGCAGTTTAATGCTCTTGTCCAGTCGCCAATAGATGATAATAAATTTGTTGTGGTTGGGCGGTTGGGACTGAAGCAGTGCTGGGGATCCGGAATTAAACTTATCTCAGAACTCAACTGCAGCAGATCGTCACACACAATCCTTTCTAGGACTTTCGAGACCGAAGAAAGTATGCTAATACGCCGGTAATTTGAGGGATCAATTATATCACCCTTCTTGAAGATGGGAGTGATTGATGCAGAGAGCCAGTCTGAAGAAATACAGGCTGAAGTGAATGATTTGGTGAACAGGAGGTGTAGGGTAACAACAAGAGCAATCGCAAAATTCTTGAGAAGGCGCGTAGTGACTCGAGACAGGTCAGACAGATGCCTCTAACAGCTTCCCGAGTTACTTGGATATTAGAAATTTCCCGCGTCACGCGGACAATGGAAGGAATAGGAATATTACCATCGGGTTGTATACAGAATGAAGAAACAGAGCTCGTAGACAACATTATAGCGGACTCGTCATGACCGCCACAAATATACCCGGACTCATTTCTAACAGTTGGGATGCTATCTTTACTGTTCAATGAGGCTCTCACATACATGAACAACCTCTTTTTATTCCCAGATGTAACTAATCTCCTCTCATATGAATTATTGTCCCATATATAAATTTCAAGGTGGTTATAGGGCTCTTCATGATGTTTCCGATTCTTTCTTGAAATGGGTTTTAACGTTCAGGCAAACTTGAATCGAAATTTTTCTATTCAGTTCTTTCTGCTTCAATTTTTTATTTTTAGATTCGATGTGGGTAACTTGAAGAAGCGTCTGTGTTTATTAATAGATGGCCACTCTTGAAGAAAGAGGTCCCTCTAATATATTTAAGCTTATTTTGTACACACAACAATAATTATGCGGGGAGCTGCTAAGACTACACGCTCTATTATTTGCTAACCAAAGAATTGTTATCCAGCTTTGGGGAATTTTAACCGAATTTTTGTCATTATCGCAATCATATTGTTCATTTTTATCATCAATAGCTATGTTTTTGTGGCCGGTAGTTCCTTCTATATAGATAAATAAAAATTTTAAAAAAGCTGAGTCTTCACCAGCACCATGGAACAATGTGTTACAAATACAACAGCCAGGATGAATTATTATACCTATATTACAAATTTACTCATAGTTTTCCTTTAACTTTTCCTACGCACAAATTCCCTCCTCCTAATAACCAATGTCAGTACTTACCAAATTTTCGGCAACGTACTTTATTATATGTAAATGAGCCTTTTCGATTAATTTTTCCCTTAATAATCAATTGTCGAAGCACTTTTGCCACTCTGATTGAGGTATCTCCAAAACATACGGAAATAAAAAAAAAGTCAATCGATGCCAAATCAGGACTTTGCGGCGGATGACTCATCAAATCGATAATTTGAGTGCTCGAAAATATAGTTGTTCGAGCAGATGTGTGAGAGCTCGCATTGTCGTGATGAAGGGCGATCTGTCTACGGCTGTTGATTTTTCTGATTTCTTGAAAGACAACTGGCAAACAAATGATTGTATGCCACTCACAATTGCCTGTTCCGCGTTGTTCTAGTGGTACAATTGTGACATGCCCAGTTTTTCCGAAAAAACAGGCTATCATTCTCTTGGAAGAGCTTCGTGCGCGAGCAAGTTTTATGGAATTTGTCTCTTCTTGAAGCACATACAGTAGACTGCTGTTTACTTTCGGGCTCATACGGGTAAATCCACGATTTATCACGTGTCACGAATTCACGAAGCCCCGCTAACGTAATTTTGGAGCATTTCTTTCGACCAATCGACCTGAGCCTTTTTTGAGCGATTGACAAATTGTGTGGGATCCAACGCGAACAAATTTTTCTGACGGTCAAATATTCATGCAATATTGAATGTACGCTGGTCCCATTAAAGCTAAAGGTAGTATAAATAACACAATAGGTCACATGACGATCTTGCAATATCAGTTGACGCACAGCATCAATGGTTTTCCGAACGAAAACTAATTTTGGACGACCTTTACGAAATTCGTCTTGGAGTGAACTAGGACCCCGGTTGAATTCACCATACCATCGATAAACACTGGTCCTTGAGGGAGATTCCTCGCCAAAAATTGAAATAAGTTTATCGATGCACTGTTGTTGAGTTACTCCACGTCGAAAGTTGTAAAAAATGATAGCACGAAACTCTTTACGACTCAATTCCATTTTTTTGGCAGAATGAATATTTTAAGTTACTGTAAACAACACAAATAGCGCTCGTATGTCAAAATGTTCTGCTACCTATAACCTCAAAAATGTCAAATTTTACTATAAAGCTGTCAGTTGTCAGATTGCAACACTAGGGTTGTCTAATCCCCAAAAATAAAAGGAAACCCTCGTACGATGAACGGGTGAGTGACAGAAGGTAAGAGAAGAAATAGATATGCTTGAAAGATCATTAATAATATTGTATTTAATTAAAGTAAATATAACATGTTGAATACAGATAGAAAATAAACAGTAATCGAAAAACATTACGTATACAAATTATTTATATTAAATTTGAGCTGTCTCGAAGTGAGGAATGATTGATACATAGAACTTCAAGAAAGATTGAAAAAATAACATTTTGAATATAAAGTTACTGAATGAAATCTCGAATTTCTACATTTAATCACGAATGCAGTTTTAGTGAATTGAATTCCTGCAGTGATACTAACCAACAAATGTCAGTATCTATATATAATAGGTGATTGATTTAGAGGTTCTTCAGTTCTTGAACTAAATGAATTTTGTTAGCTTTCAAAGAAATATCCTCACGTAAAATCCGCCAAGTCTTGGAATACGAAAGGACAAGCTGTTGAGAATGGCGACGAATCGACACTTCAGGGTCATTACGTACTCTCTCCCCCACCGCAGCTATATTCTCTCCACTACGACCTGGATGTTGACTTTTTGGTCTTGTATTATAAAATATCGAATAGTAAGTCTCAAACTTAGTGATGGTAGAGCGATTTGTGCGTTCGGTAGGCCGATTATGTGGACCGCAAGACTCTCTAAATGCCCGATACACATCAATCGGAGAACGCCCCATTTCGTGATGAAGCTGAACAATTTTCAGAGGCTGTGCTGGGCTAAGTCGTTCTATAATGAAATATCAGATACTACTGAACAAGAATAACACATCAGTTCACACAACCCATCACCCTCTACAAACATCTAAGTGTTCCACGATATCCTTGATGATGTGAAAACTTAAACGATTTCGAGCTAAAACCAACAGATCTTTGATATATATATCTTTAGTTTTATGCAGCTTCAATGCATCTCGAAATTTATTTCCAATTGTTTCACCATAAATTACAAAATCATTAGTATCGTATTCCTCAATGGCTTTTCGTATATCAGGATCATGACAAAGACCAACCAATATATTCTGCTTTAAATGTGATAACTCAAGGTAAGAGTATTGTAAAGAGTTTATTTTTTTTACCCATAATCTGCAATTCTCCTCTGCAGTTCACCTTTATCTCACATAACTCGATATCACTACTCATGGTATCTTCAAGCTCGGCACTCAAACGAATGAGGTTCAATCTTTCCTTGAGTAATAAATATTTCACTACTTCAATCAGATTGTCTCGATTTTCCCTCTTCAAGTAATCAAGAAAAGTGCCGCCAGCTGTCAATCTCGAGGAGCTTGTGTCAACACCCAGGTCTATTAAAAATTTAATGAACTCCACATCATTTGGAGTATAAATCGCGGAGAGATGAAGAATTGTGTCGCTCTTATTGAATAATGCATTTACAGATGCTCCATACTTTATTAAAACTTTTGCTGTTTCTATTCTATTTGCCAGAGAATCATTGTAAGACAGAAGGTGTAATGGAGTTAGAGCTTCTTCATAACATGCCTGATTAGGATTGCAATTCGATTCCAAAATGAATTTTAACAGCCTCAAATTTACAAACAGCATATCGGTTTCTAAAAGAACATGAATTGCTGTTCTTCCGTCATCGGCCAGTGCTAAAAGATTTGCTCCATTTTCACACAAGAATTTCACTAGGTCCATTTTTTGAAACATTATAGCTGCTAAAATTGGAGTGAGGCCGTCGGTGTCTTTTGCTTCTATATCTGCACCTCGTTCAATGAGAATTTTGCATATATCTATGTTATTTGAACAGATAACACCTATATGTAATGCTGTAGCGCCGCAAACTGATGTATGTTTATTAATATCTGCTCCCTCTCTATTACATATAATGCAACATCCTTTAGATTGTTCCTAATGGCCATATGAAGGATTGTACATTTTTCCCCTTTACTTTCCAATACGAAATCAGGTTCATGGATATATTTTAAAATATCTAATACAAGCGCACTTTCTGCAATGAAAAATATAATTATTTACATTTAATAATATTTTCATAAAGTAATAAATGATGAAACATGGTTGAAAGAGGCCCATGTCTAAGAATAGATGAATTATGTTCAAGAATTAAGAATAAGAATGGCAACATTGAGCGAAATAGTTGAATATGATAGTTAGAAAAATTAAAATAAATATCTCAAATTTTTATCAGAAACACATATATAGATTGAATTTGAGATGAGTTGTGACTGAATTTCATAATATAATGAAGGTTTTCGTAGGTTTGCAGTCAGAAATATATATAAATATCGTAAGTACCGAAAAGCTGTAATTTGCTCACCAATTGAGTTTATTGATCATCTGGATGCATATTTGCATGAATTAAACTTAGAGAACATTGAGATCTTTATGGGGGATATTATTATTGACATTAAAAGGACTGCATCGGGACAACAGATTATTTAAACTTATTGAACTCATGTGGCTTACAATCATACATAAACAAAAAACAAACCTACTAGGTAACAAACACGACAAAATCTACTATCGATCACATTTTTGTCAGATTACAAAATCGTATTCTAAGTAAATCCAATATTGAACCTATAACATTTCAGATTGATATGACTGATCATTTTTTACCTTTTGTTTTTGTGTAAACATTTGAGAATTGTTCTGAAAGGGTATGCACGGGATTTAGCGTGAAGAAAAATATTGATTATAAGATCTATTAGAATAATATGATGCATAGTAAGGTCTAGCGCCTAAACCAATCAACAGAGTTGCATCAAATTTTCTTTAAATTAAAGGTGGATATCTAAACTGATGCAGAAAAATAATAACAAGTGCCAAACATTTATAATTTCTCAAAAAAACACAAAAAATTCAATAATTAAGGGTGTTTGGCATGTTTTCGCTATAGATGGCGCCACCGCTCAACAAATTTTTACTGATATGGACTTTAATTCATGGTACTAAGACTTAATCTTTCTTTTTGCACTCCAAGTCACCACTACCGTCATATAACTCATTTAAAACATTTGTAAATTTGATTAACTTTATTTGTATTTAAATTATAACATGTGACTTATAAATCATATGGTAACATTGTTAGAAAAGGAAAAACACTTTATTTCAAATGTTTTATATAAACTTTCAATTTAAAAGGTTGAAGTGATTTGTGTGAATGAAATAATTTGTGAATTTGCAAAAGTTGAAAATTTCAAATGTTGTTATTTGAATAAAATTACCTTAAGTGAACTGTTAGGGCGAGTTAAAAAATGTTCAAGAGTACTACTTGAGTTGGTCAGAAAGTGAGCATTTGAATAATTTCATAACAATTTATATTTTGTATAACGTGCTTGAAAATATAAGATGGAAACTCGATTTCGAAAAAGTTTCATTTTAAAAGTAATTATCTAACTTAATAACGTTTAATAATGATAATGAAAATCTATAATTTCAGCTTTGACTTTCAAAGAGGAAAGACGTGTTTTGACGAGCTTGATTTTAAGTTTGATTTTAAGATTATTTTAATTTTCAAACCTACCGAGTAAGTTAATTTAGAAAATTATAATTGAAAAGATATTGAAAACCCAAATTTGGATGGTTATTCTTTATTTTTGGGTTAAAATATATGCAAAAGTGTGTACAAAATTAAAATAAAATTGATTTTTAATAATTTATAGCACCCCTGAAGAAGAAACATATTGTTTTCGAGAGCTCGAGTAAAAAGGATGAAAGTCTTCTATTATTTATTTCTGAATGCAAACCCACGAAAATCATCATTATATATATATATATATATATATATGTTAGGCGCGAAGACCAAAAACGCTCAGTGGCCGGAAAAACGGCCACATCGCGTTCTGGCTGTCTTCGAACGCACAGAACGCGTTTTGGTTGTTTTTAAACGCTCGCAACGCGTTCTGGTAATTGTTAAACAGCCGGAACGCGTTTTGTCAATTGTTCAACGCTCACAACGCGTTCTTAATGTTCAACTTGTATTATTTGCCGATTTCTACCTGCGTAGGATAAAATTTATATTGTCCTCATAAAACAAAGTTGAAAATTGAAATACAATTCAATTATTGACAACTACAATTGGATACCAAAGATGGGTTCGGTTATTCTTGCCGAATCATTTCAACAATATTAAATTTCTTAAAATCGTTTTCAGTTCTAGGAAGAAAGTTACACTAATAAACTTATATTGTCGAGCATATAATATATAAATGCATGAATTAAAAAGCGAAAAGTTCTTTATTGAACAAATGAATTTCAATTTATTTTCTACAAATCCAACTTATTGTGGAGAACAAAACAAACTTGAATTTATAACTCTTTTAATTACTTCATTAGAAACAATTCAATTATTGAAAACTACAATTAAATAAAAACGACGGGTTTTTCCGAACTTTTGTGTACTTTACATAGGTACGTTACTTATTTTTACAAGAACTGTTTGAAAGACATTTCGAATTACATAGTACATTTAAATTGTATCCGTAAAGTATGGAACAAATTCATTTTAGATAATCAGACCATTTTAAGAAATAATTCTGAAACACATCGATTCTTATTTTAACTTACCTTATTTTAAAATAATAATCTAATATACAGCGTGAATTATTTTCGAGTAATGACATCACCGACATTTTTTTTAAATTGAACTATTTGGTCTCCATTTCCGGATTACTCTAGCTGAGCTGATTCCAAAAATGTATCACATGTTGATTCCAATAGGTACAGGGTCGACAACTATACAATAGTTTCGTATGTGCTAAGTGCTCATAAAGAAATGCTAGACCACAAGTACCAAACATGTTCGGACACAACTTATTTTTATTATTCTAAAAATGTAAAAAACTACAGGGTCTTACATTTGAACCAATTGCCGTGAGACAAACGCGTTCCGGCTGTTTAACAATTACCAGAACGCGTTGCGAGCGTTTAAAAACAACCAAAACGCGTTCTGTGCGTTCGAAGACGGCCAGAACGCGATGTGGCCGTTTTTTCCGGCCACTGAGCGTTTTCGGTCTTAGGGCCTAACATATATATAGAGATAAATAATTGATGTATAATTGGTAAACAGAGATTGTTGGTCTTTCAATAATTATACCATTTATTGCAAATGTTTAGCTTTCGCAGTATTTCAAAGGCTTCAAAGGTAACTCTTGCATACACAGGTGCATCGTAATATCTATTAAACTTCTTAGAATTTGTTGATTTTCTTTGAATCTAGCATTGAAATTTTCAATTTCTATTTGACATACATTGTCTATTGCTGTGGCGATATTTTGTTTTGCTTTCTCATAACGGTAAGCTTGCAATTAGATGAAATATGCTGAGCACTTTTATTGTGTAGCGATAGACCCCGAGATAAATTTTTCAAATCACTAAAACCACTTTTCGACCAAATTCTGTCGGAATTTCCATTATTGCTGAGAATAAATACACAGCCAACAAAATATTTTTTTCAAAGTAATACTTCCAGTAAGCCAGTCGTACTTGTCATACCACGTATTTTGGAATCCCCGATTTGATTTACCGACCCCACCACTAGACACTAGAGATTTACTCTAATTTGGAACAGGTCGCTTAACTCTTAATTAAATATAATTTATTATCATACGAATGAGTCGAAAATGCTGCTTATTTTTAAAAAATTAACAATATCACAAGTACACCGAATATCTTCCTTAGGAATTTCAAAAGATTTACTATTACTAGGTCCCGCTGAATCCATTTCGCGATCTGTTTGTCACTTTCGATAAAAAGATTTATATTTCAGAAAAAAATTCACCTGAAAAAGATTATAATCATACGCGATACAGCAAACGCAATACCACTAAATATCGACAAAGTGAACTAACCCTATTTCTCTATTTCCCGCTTCCCGATTAACTCGAATAAAAACCTGAGGCCAGCCTCTAATTCCTCGAGAAGCCGCCTTCAAAGCCGTAGATATGTTCTCACCGCTTCGACGCAGATAACCCTTTGGACATCGCCGAAACGAAACGATCTCAGATCGACTAAGATCGCGCAGAGGCCAGCCTCGAATTAATCCTAGAACGGCTTTCCATTACGTTCTCGTAGGTCATCGAAGTAGATAACACGCTAATTCAGTCAAAGAAGCCTGCGTTTAGGCATGCCTCAACCGTTTGATTTTAAATTTTGGAATCAAGTTTGTGACTCATTGTTTTATGTTGAGTGATGGTTTATTCATTGATGAATTGTATTGTCGATTTAGATATTAGTTGATAGGGTTAAATTTTGTACTGTTGTACGTTTTTGGCTTTCTTGAGGATAACCTCACAATACGGGTTATTAATGAGTCACGTCGACATAGCTCAGTGTTCCAGATCTAAACAAAGCAATTTTACCTATGGCAGTTTCAATAAATCTCTTTTTATATAAAAAGTTTGAACAAATAACGGTTGAAAAGTAGGTATATACAAAGTTTTTCGAATGAAAAAAGCAATTATGCAGTGTTTCTCCTGCAGTGTTCTTTATTGTTAAACAAATTTGCTCTTCATATATCTTATCTCTACTTCTTAGTTTGTTCAAATCTCTCAATTTTATTTCTTTTTTATTACTGAAAATATAGAGGTAGAGGAGGTTCCTTTATGAATTGTGTTCGGAAACCACGATCCTAGGTAGTTTTTAAGTTGCAATTGTTTCAGTAGGCGATGTATTAGGCTTCTGGCTGTTAGCATTATAATGCCATAGACACCCTTAAGTTTCTTCTTCATCGCCCAAAATAAGAAAAAAGATATCACTAATTTGTATCACTACCATAGCATTGGATTCGAATGAAGTCGAAATGTCTTCATATTATGTTCAGCAAACATATTTCAATATGTTTAATAAAAATAATGTATTCAGAGAAATAAAATGATTTCTACCAATGCTTATTGAACCGTCATGGCATGGCAATAAGTAAAAAAAATTTATAAAGCACTGACGTGAGGTCAGATTGCTTTGGCGCTCTTGTTGACCTACTTGCGAGTAAATATTCAAACCTTAACAAATCTATAAGCTCTCTGATCGGGTGAACAATAGTCTTTTTCCCTACTATGGGACAATGTGATGTGAATATGAGAGCCTAATGAATAAACAAACCTTTATCTCAATTTGAAAATAACTACTCATAATTTTCACCAAATTTTGTTCTATGCTTCTCCTAAAAACTTACGTCATTGCGTTTCTGAGTTTTGACAACGCCATCAAATTCTTTCTCTATGATAAAAAATTTTTTGATTAATATTACGTCTGTGCTTTTCTGAATTTTGACAACGTCATCAACATCGAATTCTACCTCTATGAATTCTATGAAAATTTTGATTGATATTACGCCAACTGACACTGATATCTAGGTCCGCAAGTTGTCAAACGAATATCGATCTGTGATGGCAAATCTTTCAATGACAAAGCCCGGACTTCATGACATTTCTATTTTCTCTTGAGTAAATGAAAAAATGATCATATCTTCAGAAGGGGGAAAGCTACGACAATGAAATTTGAAGATGAGTAAGATATCGGTAACCTCAATATATATACGGATTTTCATTTAAATCTAAATGAAGTCTTAGGAGATATTGAGTATTGAAAATTTTTTTTTTGGGAATTTTTTAAACATTTTCTAGCTTGACGATTTCTGCAAAATTTTGCAAGCCGTTTCGTTTCAGCCTCTCTCAATAACATTCCAAGTATCAACTTGATCGGATGGATATTCTAGTACTTATTGAGGAAACAAAATTTCAGATGCTCATAACTACTGAACCATCCGACGGATTTGGCCCAATAACGAACTTGACCGAGATATTTGGACAATTAACCTATTCTGAAAATTTAAAAACTCTAGCTGATTCCTTCTGGATGCTAGAGAGGATACGGCCGGCCGGACAGACTCAACTTTCGCCACGAATTCTTCATCAGAGTCGAACCCAATCGATTGAGACCATTTTCGGCTCGATATCCCCAAAATTACAGACATTCGGACAAAATGATAGGCAAAAATAAAGACAATTATAAAGAACCATCATTCTAGGTGCAAGCTAGTCATTATTGACGTATGTTAATAATGGTAATATGGTAATAATGACTAGCTCGCACCCTAGAACGAAGGTTCTTTATAATTATCGTTATTTTTTAACATGATAACGTAATTATTTTTATTATTTTAGTTTCAAGTATCTAGGTATTATTTAACACAATGTATATGTATTTACCTCTTGAAAACAAAAGGAAAACATCTAATTTTTCAAACATCACTAGATATTACCATATATAATAACGAAATGCCTCAAATGATTTAAGAATTGTCCCTTCCTAGTAAGATGCAAGTAAGTGAAATAAAACATTTTATATATAAACTTCTTGATGAAAAATTAGCGAATTCCTTAATTTTCATCATGTGATTCAGGGCAATCTTAGAATTAGCAGCATTGATGAATGCTGGTTGAAGTATCAGGAAAAAACCACATGACAGAGAACTGCCCAATATAGAGAAGAACAGAACAAGTAATTGCGCAGGATCCCATACGGCAAATTTTAAAACATCCCATATTATGTGAGGTATGTCGAGTCACTCAATCCGAACTTGTCCAAATTCCAATCTCCTTTCCCTAAAATAATTAGTACTCCTTTTCAGGAGACTAAAATATTGATTATGATTACGCATTCAAAAAAGAAATATCAATGCTCTACTGACTTCATAAAACAAGAATTTATCAGACCTTGAAGATATTAACGAACTGAATAAAATTTGCGACTTATCCAAACTATTAAAGCTTGATGAGAGTTTAAAGTTTCTCTATATAAAACCTCTTCTTCTTTAGAGGAGATAGCTATTATAAATCCATTGGCCCAGATATATGGTAGGAAGTAAAGTTATTAATCTAACAATAGTAAATATCTTCAACAATACGAGATTAAGAATTTACTTGAACGAACTCTTTAACTTAATGGTATTAGGCCCGAAAACCCTCATTATATCGGTTTTACCTGTTGGTTTACCTTTTGGAATTGTATATAAAACTATAGATAGGGCAATCTACTCCAACAATTTTTAATAAACACTACCTTTCTTCTCTATTATCCATAAAATTCTCATATATAACCAAGAACTGATTTATTTACCACCAAGAACCCATCCATTAAACCTTTATTAGCTATTAACGAATTGGATTCTGATCACTTACCTGTATTGTCGTTTATTACATTTTATTTAAATTCCCCTTTCATTCGCAAATACTAATACATTTTATTTAATGGATGGGCAATAATCAAAAGTAAATGTAACGCATTAATTAAAACCAATCATAAAATTAATTCCGTGAATGTAATTTGCAAAGCCATTGAAGATAAACGGCCTTTCAACTATGTCTTTTTAATTGTGGCCACACACCTTCTACATGATAGCCTTGACAGTTAGTTTTTGACATATTCGTAGTGAATGCTTTGGCAATTAATACAATGAATTCAATTTCGCTCGGAAATCGCTTTAAAATAATTAAAACCCCTATGAGAATGGCGGTTCGGTTGAAATTACATTTCGTAAAAAGTCTTGATATTTTCGGACAACATAATCAACCTTCGAGACCCTAATAAAGAATTTGCTCGCTAAATTTGAGTTTACGGGCTCGGTCAAATATGCCAACCACAACGTGTGTTTGGCCGGGCCGTTCAACTGAAAACATAGCAGCCGTCAGCCAGAGTGTTGATCCAAATTTTTCGACGTTCTCAACAACTGTGGTTATCCCAAACCACCACATGGCGAGGATAGCATGAGGATTTGGATTTGGAGCCTTACAAGAATCAACCAGTACAGGAATTAAAGCCGACGGACCATTCACATCACCGTAGATTCTCTCAATTAATTCTGGAACAACACGAAGCTTTTTCTGAAAAATGTTTTTCAGACGAAGCCCATTTTCACTTGTCAGGGTGCGTCAACAAGCAAAATTGCTTCTGAAAAATTAAGAGCGATTATTAAGAAGCCTCTGCATGATCAAAGTGTCACTGAATGATGTACTATGTGGCATGGAGACGTGATTGGGCCGTTTTTCATTCGAAGATGAGGTTGGAAATGCGGTAACGGTCAATGGATCACGCATACGCTAGATGTAAACGAATCAATTATGGCCTATCATTGATGACATGGATATCACTGACATGTAGTTTCAACAACTTATCGCACAGCCAATGAGACGATCAATTTATTGCAAACCAAATTTGCTGATCGCATAATTTCACGAAATTTAATGGTTAAATGGCCAGCCAGATCGTGTGATTTAACATCACTGGAATATCTTTGTGCGGTTATCTCAAGGACAGAGTCTATACGGAGCCAATCGAATCGATTGCAGCCCTAAAACTCTTAATCTGTGATTATGAAATAGACCCAACGTTTTACCAAAAATGATGAAAATTTAGATGAAAGACCAATTCTTTTATCGAGATCGTAGTTGACATTTGTCAGAAATCGTGTTTCTTTCATAATTGCCGAACTTTTCTTTTGTAATGCAATAAAAATTTGAATCATCGTCATCACCATTATTTGTTTAAAAAAACAAAGTTCTTGGTGAATGACCCTTTATAACATCGACAATCCAAAAGTGTTTCAACCATTCCTCAATTAGAAGCATCGAGCAAATCAATTTCACCGAACTGCCAACGAATGCGAAAGAGCTCAATAGTTTAAAAAACCACCTAAGTAAATGCCTTCAGCGAAATTTCCACACCCCTGTTCACCAGAAAAATAAGGAAATTGTTACAATAACAAGAGCACAAATTACCTCTTTAAAAAAAAGTATGGGAAGATGTTGCAGTTTAATTTTTGTGTATGCCCTGTATAATATAATACGCGAGAGATAACACCCGATTTCATTCCATCATCCCGATGTAGAAATCACGGAATCGACAGACGGCGCATCTAAGAAATATGTACCGGCGTTTATATCGGAATTCGAAGACATATGATATTTTCAGTAAGAGTTAATGCGTAGGCGAATGAAGAAAGGCAATTTGTATTGTTATTTTTGATATTGAAGTTTCGACAAATTGTAATCCAAAATTTTGGGATTCAACATTTACCTGCAAGGTGCTTAAAATTGTATTATCTGGAGAGATAATAATTTTCCGGAATCCGAGATAAGAGCAATCGAACATTAACACAGACAAAAAAGCCACACAACAACCGAGGCAGTATTTTAATTCCGCATCATCACGAATTGATTTTTTTATGTTAACTTGATAGGCTTTACCGTCAAGGGAACCATCTCTCTTCGCTGGTCTCTTCCATGCCATCTGCTCCTTTCAACTTTAGAGCAACTTTACTCTTGCCAGGACATTGAGACCAAATCACAGCAACATTCTACCCCAGGCTGAGTATCAACCTATTTATTGTTTATCTCAAAATATTGTAACTTTGATCCTTGTGAACACTGAAAAGGCGCTATTATGTTTTCTCTCCTTATTTATGATTGAATGGACAATGATTATGATGAAGTTGCCGTCGCATATTCATAAGATTTAATTAATTTATAATTGTAATATATCTGGGTTCGAATTCATGTAGGCCATATTTTTACGCATTACGTTTTTCTATCGTAATTTGTTCACTCTAATTATTATTTTGTTATCCTGGTAAGATAATATAAGGCATTGCCTGATTGCATATTTCGTGCTTATGTGTTTATTATACCCTAGCCACTCAAGAAAGAATCCACCCCCAACCCGACTGAGCTGGGGCAAGTGTTCTCTTTAACGAGAAAGGAGGGCACTATAAACTTTTGTAAGTATTCTGGCATTTTCAACGAAAGAATGCTACAAAGACTTCACCTAAAATATGAACATATCGAAAGACATGTGGAAATTGGTTAAAGCATTGAAACGGAACAACCAACCTCATGGAATTCTACCTTCGCAAAGTCGGCAAAGTGTTTTATTCGCCAACAAACATTTCGCTGAATCTTTCGCGGAAATACTTGACTCCAAAAAGTCATTATCAAACATTGAAACAGAAAACTTAACAGAAGAAACACTACAAGCCTTGTCCCAATGCCCAATATCAATAACTACCGAAAC
This sequence comes from Micraspis discolor, assembly GCA_030674115.1. Classification (NCBI taxonomy): domain Eukaryota; kingdom Metazoa; phylum Arthropoda; class Insecta; order Coleoptera; family Coccinellidae; genus Micraspis; species Micraspis discolor. The sequence goes on from JARTUT010000447.1 coordinate 1,486,188, forward strand.
TTAGGAAATCGTAAATATTATAAAACTGAAGAAGCGAAAGCTACAGGAGCAGACCGCTTCAGTAAGAAAATTTTCAATTACCTATCTGTAGGGATCCCATGTGGCGGCACTCCATAAAGCCCCACATAACAACAATATACATCTCAAAAATTTGTTTATCCTGACGACATTGCTATTGCTTACCAACATTCGGATTTCCATACTCTGGAAAACAAACTGTCATCCCATTTGGAAATTTTAAAGAATTATTTTATTGAGTGGCGATTATGTCCAAATCCCAACAAAACAGAGGTATCTTGTTTCCATCTGAATAATCATGAAGAATAGGAAGTTAGCTGTAACTTTCAATGATTCTCCTATCGAACCTAACTTCTATCCAACATACTTAGGAATTAAATAAGATTCATCTCTCAATTACAAGGCTCATTTAAATGATCTGAGCCTAAAACTGAAAACTAGGAATAATATTGTTCAGAAATTAGCTGGATCATCTTGGAGTGCTGATGCTTCCACTCTTCGCGCACAATATGAACGTAATGTGAATAATTAAAGCAATTTACACAGGTTCAAAGAGTTTTGAACTCCCCATATTCGCAGACAGACTGAAATGTTCAATAAGTATCTCGTTTCTGAAGTCACCTATTCTGAAAAAGTTCTTCTGGTGATAAAGAATTTTGATCTTCAATAAGAACACCTTTTTTGTTTTGACAAGAACATTTTTTAATCGTTTGAGAACAGGTCATGGTAGTACATTAGCACACATTAAATCAACCAGGACATCCTGAGAAACTAGAAATATAATAATAATAGTTTATTAAGCATAAACATTAATCGCAGAGGCAAGAGCCTGTACGCGATGAATATTTTACAACTTCATAAGTATTACAATAGCCAATGAGCGGAATAAACAAATATAAATTCTACAGATATAGAAAGGGTTAATCGACATCACCAAAGAACCTAATTAACTAAGGGTTGACCAGCGAGTGGAAATATTGTTCGTCCTTCCCAACCACCCATGCTCTAATTTCTTGCTTTCGCCTTCTAGGATTTTGTACCCTTCTTATCTCGTTCGGAACCTCGCTACATACACGTGGGGCGAGATATGTGCAACATCTCTGCCCAATACGTTTCCTGGCTCTTGGAATCCAGAAGTGGGTGCTCCTCTTCCTGGTTTCATAATCATAGTTTCAATGTTGCAGTATAATTTTTCTGGAACCGGTTGCAGTCAACATCTGAAAAACAAATAGTCTGAGGGGGCTCATAATTTTCGAAATAGTGTACAGATCATCAGACGGAAACAATAGTGGTTTCCTGTGGATAACACGTAACAGCCATCTTTGCACCACCTCAATCCTTTTAATGTGACATGGATATGCTCCACCCCACGCCAGTACTCCATATTTTATATGTGGTTGACAAAGGGCCTTATATATGATCATCAGTTTTTCTTCGTCCAGGTATTCTCTGAGATATCTGAACTTTGATAGAAGACGTCTTAGTTTTCCCACTACGTTGTCTATGTGCTTATCACATTTCAACTGTCAACTGTGATTCCCAAATATTTGATATTTTCCGCTTCCGGGATTGATATGTTGGCATCGATCTCTAAATTACCTATATGTGGATATGTGGATATTGCATAACATGCAAAGGGTAAGTATTTCGTCTTTTTTGTGTTGATTGTTAATTTGTTCCTCCTGAACCATTGCACTATGTTGTACAAATCCTTCTCAGCACTGGATTTGAGATTTTTCCAAGAGGTTCCCTCATACAATATTGCGGTATCATCCGCAAAACTGATGATTTTCGCCCTCACATTCATGAACAGTAAGCTGTTCATATAAATTATAAACAGAACCGGTCCCAGTACAGTCCCCTGTGGTATCCCAAATTCGATGGATCTTTTTTCGCTAGTGTGACTGTTTATTTTAACATACTGCCATCTATTATCAAGTACTCCTTTATCAAATCGTATGCGCTTCCTCGGAAACCATAATGATGGAGTTTATGGAGGAGAATCTCATGGTAAACCGTATCAAAGGCTTTCTCGAGATCCACAAAGACACCTAAACCAACCCTCTCTCTATCCAACCAACCATACACTGTTTTAGTCAATTCTGCTATTGCATCCTCCGTCGATTTTCCCTCTCTGAACCCGTACTGACTTTGCGATAAAATTCTGTTTTTTTCCAAGAATTTCACAATACGGATTTTGATTATTATTTCGATGATCTTTACGACATTAGATGTGAGGCATATAGGTCTGTAATTTGATACTGTGTTTTTGTCTCCAGATTTAAAAAATGGCTTGATGATCCCTATCTTAAAAATTTTTGGAAATCTGGAAGTTTAAAAGCACAGGTTGGTCAACAGCATTAGTGGTTTCGATATTTCCTCCTTGATATTCTTCAATAATTCTGTCTTGATTCCATCATGACCAGGGGCTCCACCTTTTCTTAGTGCCTGAATTGTATCTTCTATCTCTTTCTTACATGTTGGGAAAAGGAAGAAGGTAGCACCACAGGTTTGTTCCACCAGATGTTCTGCCAATTTCTTCCCTACTTCACTATAATATCTGCCGAATTCCTCTACAATTTGTTCCCCCTCTCTCAGCTCCCTGCCCTCAGAATCAACAATACACTCTATATCACTCCTCGACTTGTTCTTCCCACTAACATTTTCGATGAATGACCAGAGAGTTTTGGCCCTTGAACCATTCTTGGAGACGAATTCGTTCAGGTAGTTTCTTTTAGCCTCTCTTATTATCTTTTGAAAGGTATTTCGATATTTTTTATAGTGGTCTTGTAAGTTTTGGTCTAGTGGGTTTTTCATCATCTTTTTGTACAAGAGGTTTTTCCTATTTATAGACCGCAGTAAACCTGGAGTAATCCAATCTTTCCTTCCAAATTTTCTACTTGTTATTTTGATGTCAGAAGTGTTTTTTTGTACAAAATAATTCAATATCTCAATGAACGACTCCGCAAATGAATCTGTGCTTTCGCCATTTATCAAATCCTCCCAATCTATTCTCCTCAGATCACTCTTCAGTTGACTATAATCTATATAAGTCTTGTATTCGATTTTACCGAATTTAGGCGATACTTCGGTATTCAGGCACAATATGATCGTATAATGATCTGTAACATCGGAGCGTATGATAAAAAATCTGCTACAATTATCAACTGGTTGTCGACCACCAAGGAAGCAATGGTCCAAACAAGAGCGGCTTGAAGGCCTGGTCAACTCTAAATATTGGTCAACTGAGAATCTTAATTGGATTGAAGAAGCACAAACCCAGCGACCAGAAAAGTTGAATGTTTTGATGGGATTTGTACAAAATAGGCTAATAGGCCCATTTTTCATAATCGGGATCTTAAATGAAGATAAGTATCTAAATTCATTAAATAATCAAATTATTCCGGTACTCCAACAGAACGGGCAGTTACCACCGAACGTTTGGTTTCAACAAGATGGAGTATCTCCTCACTATGGTAGACGGGTTGGGAATTTTCAAGATACTACTTTTCCAAATCGATGGATTCGACGCAGAGGACGCATTGAGTGGCCAGCTCGTTCTCCAGATCTCAGCCCATTAGACTTTTTTCTTTAGCATGCTTGCAGAAATTGAGACGATGGATTCTTGATGAATGTGCATTAATACATGGAGAAGTCTTGAGAAAAGTTACTCAAGAATTTGTTGATGGACTGGCATTTTGTCAGGGCAAATGGCAAACACTTCGAACATTTAAAATGATTTTTTTTAATTATTTTTAATATATATAATAATAATAATAATATATTTAATATATAATAAGAGTTGTAACATTGAGAAATTAAGTAATCGACTGTGATACCGTATGAAGTTCGCCAGTTCATCTAATTTTTCATAATTTTCAGGCTATTTATAGGTAAAAAATTCATGTTTACGCAATAAATCATCAACTGTGAAATCCTTAAACTATCAGCCTCCTTAATTGGAGGTGATCATACAAAAAATTTGAAATGTGACTGCAGGACTTGAATGAATTTCATTCAAGCTCCAACTTCAAAACGACTTACGCAATGTAGACTGGTATTCTTAAAACGTCCATCAATGAGAAAATGCTAATAAAATCTAGAGAAACTACTACGTTACTAGAATACGAATTAGACACTGCATCCGGAGTAAATGAACGACCCAATTCAAACTACCAACCACTCTTCACTTAAATAATTCATAGACCAAAGTTGTATAATTCCTCCTTCGTTGACAATCACAGGCCGCACTCGCCGTGGTCAATCCATTAGAATTGTTTATAAATAGTCCCAGATAGGCCGTCAGGTCGCCATTATTCAGGAAGTTTTTCGTAAAATGAAGCGACAAAAACGACAAAAAAGGCGTTATATGCTGGCTCGACCAATTAGCCAATGGTGGAGAAAACTTGATATTGTTTAAGAGCTTCTTTTCCTAAACGGTGCCTTGGATTCTGTGTAGGATGAATAGGATTAATACTACGAAATATGATGTAGTAAGACCACAGAGCGATAGGCATTAGTCATCTTCAAATATATAAAATGTAATGTAGCTGGACTATGCAAACCTGGACAAGTATCAGGAGAGAAAGGTATCTAAAAATAAGAGTTATTTAACCTAAATTTGTATATCTGATTATTGTACATGTCTTGTAGAATATTTTTCGAAAATTGTTCCATAAATTTCACAAACTTCCCTATGACCAAAACTTTTGCCAGCCGCCTTAAGGACTGATGTGAAAAGAGTTCAGTAAGATATCCGAGATTTGTCTAAATTTTACGTACGCAACTGGATTGATGGGCGGATAGCGATGCAAATAACTCTCAGTCGCCGCAATATTTTGGGATTTTTTTATTTAAACATATAAATTGAACATATAACATGCTTTATGAAGATAGTTCATGATAAATTCATCTTTATTGTTTACCGGACACCACCCTGAGTCGCAAAAGCGGGATGGAAGCCAAGTACTTAATGAAGAAAATGATAACTGGCTAGCTATAAATATAATCAATTTCAAATTTGGTATATAATCCAGAATAATTACTGCATTTGTAACATCTACCTGCAACTCCCAGAAGGATTTCACCTCAATAATTGAATATTCTTGAAGTATCAACCATTAATGAGAGAATTCCATTAGCTTTGGAGCAGCAATTTCGAAACATTGAAAAACGGTCTTCAACAAGAATCAGTTCTAGATCCCTTACTTTCCGATTATATTTCAGTGATTTACCCACACCATCTTAGAAATTTGTTTATGCTGATGACATTGCTATTGCTTACCAGCTTTTGGATTTCGATATTGCAAAAAACATACTATCATCTGATTTGGAAATCTTAAAGAATTATTTTATTGAGTGGATATTATGTCCAAATCCCAACAAAACAGAGGTATCTTGTTTTCATCTGAATAATCATGAAAATATAGGAAATTAGCTGTAACTTTTAATGATTCTTCTATCGAACATAATTTTTATCCTAAATGCTTAGGAGTAAACTTAGATTCATCTACCAATTACAAGGCTCATTTAGATGATCTGATCCTAAAACTGAAAACTAGGAATAACCTTCTTCAGAAATTACCTGGATCATCTTGGGGTGTTGATGTTTCCACTCTTCGCATATCTGTAGCCTCAGTCTTTTCTGCAGCTGAGTATTGTTGCTCTGTTCGGTTTAATAGCGCACATACACAAAAAATCAATGCACAATTGAATACATCTAAGAGAATAGTTACTGACACCATAAGGTCTACGCCGGTTCATTGGTTACCTGTTTTGTCATTGCCATATTCGCAGACATGCGCATGCTATAAACGCAAAAATAATAATGAATATGAAAATGAACACCAGTAGAATTAAGAATAAAAATAATAGAAGAATCCTTAATTGACGAATAAAAGTAATTTCAATGCGACCTTCATTCGTCCAGTCTATTCTTGAAGGTGTTGACTGAAGTGGACTCCACAACCGCAGCTGGCAGTCGATTCCAAGCGTTGAAAACCCTGTTCGGTAGATACTTTGACGAGATGATGTCTTGAATAGTTCCCTTGACAAATTCAAGCGGTGGCCACGCAAGCTGTTGGTATTCAGCTGGAAAAGATCTTTCGTTTCATCACTAAAATGGCCGTTCATCGCACGAAATGCAAAAATGAGGTCACCTCTTAATGGACGCTCGTCAAAGCTGGGTATATCGAAAATAGCTACACTATCTACAATAGGATGGGTGGATGCCTGAGTACAGCATACGTGTGACCCAGCGTTTTGTTGATTCTAGGAGATTTTCATCGAATTTGTTGTCAGCAAACTAGAACATGCAGAACCTGATACGAGGGGGTAAATCAGAAGTATAAAGTATGAAAAGAATTGGCCCTAGAATAGATTCCTAGGGGACACCAGATGTAACAATCCCCCCCTCAGAGTAAGCAGCACCGACTGCGATATCTTCGGTTGGTTAAAAAGGGCCTCCTCTAATTCCCAGATGTTCCAACTTAGCAAGAAGACGCCGATGAGGTACCCCATCGAACGCTTTAGAGAAGTCGAGGTAAATTATATCGACAGGAGGTCCGGAGTTTAATGCTCTTGTCCAGTCTCCAATAGATGATAATAAATTTGTTGTGGTTGGGCGGTTGGGACTGAAGCAGTGCTGGGAATCCGGAATTAAACTTATCTCAGAACTCGACTGCAGCAGACCGTCACACACAATCCTTTCTAGGACTTTCGAGACCGAAGAAAGTATGCTAATACGCCGGTAATTTGAGAGATCAATTATATCACCCTTCTTGAAGATGGAAGTGATTGATGCAGAGAGCCAGTCTGAAGAAATACAGGCTGAAGTGAATGATTTGGTGAACAGGAGGTGTAGGGTAACAACAAGAGCAATCGCAAAATTCTTGAGAAGGCGCGTAGTGACTCGAGACAGGTCAGACAGATGCCTCTAACAGCTTCCCGAGTTACTTGGATATTAGAAATTTCCCGCGTCACGCGGACAATGGAAGGAATAGGAATATTACCATCGGGTTGTATACAGAACGAAGAAAAAGAGCTCGTAGACAACATTATAGCGGACTCGCCATGACCGCCACAAATATACTCGGACTCATTTCCAACAGTTGGGATGCTAACTTTACTGTTCAATGAGGCTCTCACATACATGAACAACCTCTTTTTATTCCCTGATGTAACTAATCTCCTCTCATATGAATTATTGTCCCATATATAAATTTCAAGGTGGTTTTAGGGCTCTTCATGATGTTTCCGATTCTTTCTTGAAATGGGTTTTAACGTTCAGGCAAACTTGAATCGAAATTTTTCTATTCAGTTTTTCTGCTTCTTTTTTTTATTTTTAGATTCGATGTGGGTAACTTGAAGAAGCGTCTGTGTTTATTAATAGATGGCCACTCTTGAAGAAAGAGGTCCTCTAATATATTTAAGCCTATTTTGTACACACAACAATAATTATGCGGGGAGCTGCTAAGACTACACGCTCTATTATTTGCTAACCAAAGAATTGTTATCCAGCTTTCGAGAATTTTAACCGAATTTTTGTCATTATCCCAATCACATTGTTCATTTTTATCATCAATAGCTATGTTTTTGTGGCCGGTAGTTCCTTCTATATAGATAATTAAAATTTTTAAAAAAGCTGAGTCTTCACCAGCACCATGGAACAATGTGTTACAAATACAACAGCCAGGATGAATGATCATACCTATATTACAAATTTACATACTATTTACATAGTTTTCCTTTAACTTTTCCTACGCACAAATTCCCTCCTCCTAATAACCAATGTCAGTACTTACCAAATTTTCGGCAAGGTACTTTATTATATCACCGTAAATGAGCCTTTTAGATTAATTTTTCCCTTAATAATCAATTGTCGAAGCACTTTTGCCACTCTGATTGAGGTATCTCCAAAACATACGGAAATAAAAAAAAGTCAATCGATGCCAAATCAGGACTTTACGGCGGATGACTCATCAAATCTATATTTTGAGTGCTCGAAAATGTAGTTGTTCGAGCAGATGTTTGAGAGCTCGCATTGTCGTAATGAAGGGCGATCCGTCTTCGGCGGTTGATTTTTCTGATTTCTGGAAAGACAACTGGCGAACAAATGATTGTATGCCACTCACAATTGCCTGTTCCGCGTTGTTCTAGTGGTACAATTTTGACATGCCCAGTTTTTCCGAAAAAACAGGCTACCATTCGCTTGGAAGAGCTTCGTGCGCGAGCAAGTTTTATGGAATTTGTCTCTTCTTGAACCACATACAGTAGACTGTTGTTTACTTTCGGGCTCATACGGGTAAATCCACAATTCACCTGTCACGAATTCATAGACGTGCTACGAAGCCCCGCTAACGTAATTTTGGAGCATTTCTTTCGACCAATCGACCCGAGCCTTTTTTTGAGAGATTGACAAATTGTGTGGGATCCAACGCGAACAAATTTTTCTGACGGTCAAATATTCATGCAATATTGAATGTACGCTGGTCCCATTAAAGCTAAAGGTAGTATAAATAACACAATAGGTCACATGACGATCTTGCAATATCAGTTGACGCACAGCATCAATGGTTTTCCGAACGAAAACTAATTTTGGACGACCTTTACGAAATTCGTCTTGGAGGTGACTAGGACCCCGGTTGAATTCACCATACCATCGATAAACACTGGTCCTTGAGGGAGATTCCTCGCCAAAAATTGAAATAAGTTTATCGATGCACTGTTGTTGAGTTACTCCACGTCGAAAGTTGTAAAAATGATAGCACGAAACTCTTTACGACTCAATTCCATTTTTTTGGCAGAATGAATATTTTAAGTTACTGTAAACAACACAAATAGCGCTCGTATGTCAAAATGTTCTGCTACCTATAACCTCAAAAATGTCAAATTTTACTATAAAGCTGTCAGTTGTCAGATTGCAACACTAGGGTTGTCTAATCCCCAAAAAATAAGGAAACCCTCGTACGATGAACGGGTGAGTGACAGAAGGTAAGAGAAGAAATAGATATGCTTGAAAGATCATTAATAATATTGTATTTAATTAAAGTAAATATAACATGTTGAATACAGATAGAAAATAAACAGTAATCGAAAAACATTACGTATACAAATTATTTATATTAAATTTGAGCTGTCTCAAAGTGAGGAATGATTGATACATAGAACTTCAAGAAAGATTGAAAAAATAACATTTTGAATATAAAGTTACTGAATGAAATCTCGAATTTCTACATTTAATCACGAATGCAGTTTTAGTGAATTGAATTCCTGCAGTGATACTAACCAACAAATGTCAGTATCTATATATAATAGGTGATTGATTTAGAGGTTCTTCAGTTCTTGAACTAAATGAATTTTGTTAGCTTTCAAAGAAATATCCTCACGTAAAATCCGCCAAGTCTTGGAATACGAAAGGACAAGCTGTTGAGAATGGCGACGAATCGACACTTCAGGGTCATTACGTACTCTCTTCCCCACCGCAGCTATATTCTCTCCACTACGACCTGGATGTTGACTTTTTGGTCTTGTATTATAAAATATCGAATAGTAAGTCTCAAACTTAGTGATGGTAGAGCGATTTGTGCGTTCGGTAGGCCGATTATGTGGACCGCAAGACTCTCTAAATGCCCGATACACATCAATCGGAGAACGCCCATTTTCGTGATGAAGCTGAACAATTTTCAGAGGCTGTGCTGGGCTAAGTCGTTCTATAATGAAATATCAGATACTACTGAACAAGAATAACACATCAGTTCACACAACCCATCACCCTCTACAAACATCTAAGTGTTCCACGATATCCTTGATGATGTGAAAACTTAAACGATTTCGAGCTAAAACCAACAGATCTTTGATATATATATCTTTAGTTTTATGCAGCTTCAATGCATCTCGAAATTTATTTCCAATTGTTTCACCATAAATTACAAAATCATTAGTATCGTATTCCTCAATGGCTTTTCGTATATCAGGATCATGACAAAGACCAACCAATATATTCTGCTTTAAATGTGATAACTCAAGGTAAGAGTATTGTAAAGAGTTTATTTTTTACCCATAATCTGCAATTCTCCTCTGCAGTTCACCTTTATCTCACATAACTCGATATCACTACTCATGGTATCTTCAAGCTCGGCACTCAAACGAATGAGGTTCAATCTTTCCTTGAGTAATAAATATTTCACTACTTCAATCAGATTGTCTCGATTTTCCCTCTTCAAGTAATCAAGAAAAGTGCCGCCAGCTGTCAATCTCGAGGAGCTTGTGTCAACACCCAGGTCTATTAAAAATTTAATGAACTCCACATCATTTGGAGTATAAATGGCGGAGAGATGAAGAATTGTGTCGCTCTTATTGAATAATGCATTTACAGATGCTCCATACTTTATTAAAACTTTTGCTGTTTCTATTCTATTTGCCAGAGAATCATTGTAAGACAGAAGGTGTAATGGAGTTAGAGCTTCTTCATAACATGCCTGATTAGGATTGCAATTCGATTCCAAAATGAATTTTAACAGCCTCAAATTTACAAACAGCATATCGGTTTCTAAAAGAACATGAATTGCTGTTCTTCCGTCATCGGCCAGTGCTAAAAGATTTGCTCCATTTTCACACAAGAATTTCACTAGGTCCATTTTTTGAAACATTATAGCTGCTAAAATTGGAGTGAGGCCGTCGGTGTCTTTTGCTTCTATATCTGCACCTCGTTCAATGAGAATTTTGCATATATCTATGTTATTTGAACAGATAACACCTATATGTAATGCTGTAGCGCCGCAAACTGATGTACGTTTATTAATATCTGCTCCCCTCTCTATTACATATAATGCAACATCCTTTAGATTGTTCCTAATGGCCATATGAAGGATTGTACATTTTTCCCCTTTACTTTCCAATACGAAATCAGGTTCATGGATATATTTTAAAATATCTAATACAAGCGCACTTTCTGCAATGAAAAATATAATTATTTACATTTAATAATATTTTCATAAAGTAATAAATGATGAAACATGGTTGAAAGAGGCCCATGTCTAAGAATAGATGAATTATGTTCAAGAATTAAGAATAAGAATGGCAACATTGAGCGAAATAGTTGAATATGATAGTTAGAAAAATTAAAATAAATATCTCAAATTTTTATCAGAAACACATATATAGATTGAATTTGAGATGAGTTGTGACTGAATTTCATAATATAATGAAGGTTTTCGTAGGTTTGCAGTCAGAAATATATATAAATATCGTAAGTACCGAAAAGCTGTAATTTGCTCACCAATTGAGTTTATTGATCATCTGGATGCATATTTGCATGAATTAAACTTAGAGAACATTGAGATCTTTATGGGGGATATTATTATTGACATTAAAAGGACTGCATCGGGACAACAGATTATTTAAACTTATTGAACTCATGTGGCTTACAATCATACATAAACAAAAACAAACCTACTAGGTAACAAACACGACAAAATCTACTATCGATCACATTTTTGTCAGATTACAAAATCGTATTCTAAGTAAATCCAATATTGAACCTATAACATTTCAGATTGATATGACTGATAATTTTTTACCTTTTGTTTTTGTGTAAACATTTGAGAATTGTTCTGAAAGGGTATGCACGGGATTTAGCGTGAAGAAAAATATTGATTATAAGATCTATTAGAATAATATGATGCATAGTAAGGTCTAGCGCCTAAACCAATCAACAGAGTTGCATCAAATTTTCTTTAAATTAAAGGTGGATATCTAAACTGATGCAGAAAAATAATAACAAGTGCCAAACATTTATAATTTCTCAAAAAAACACAAAAAATTCAATAATTAAGGGTGTTTGGCATGTTTTCGCTGTAGATGGCGCCACCGCTCAACAAATTTTTACTGATATGGACTTTAATTCATGGTACTAAGACTTAATCTTTCTTTTTGCACTCCAAGTCACCACTACCGTCATATAACTCATTTAAAACATTTGTAAATTTGATTAACTTTATTTGTATTTAAATTATAACATGTGACTTATAAATCATATGGTAACATTGTTAGAAAAGGAAAAACACTTTATTTCAAATGTTTTATATAAACTTTCAATTTAAAAGGGTGAAGTGATTTGTGTGAATGAAATAATTTGTGAATTTGCAAAAGTTGAAAATTTCAAATGTTGTTATTTGAATAAAATTACCTTAAGTGAACTGTTAGGGCGAGTTAAAAAAGGTTCAAGAGTACTACTTGAGTTGGTCAGAAAGTGAGCATTTGAATAATTTCATAACAATTTATATTTTGTATAACGTGCTTGAAAATATAAGATGGAAACTCGATTTTGAAAAAGTTTCATTTTAAAAGTAATTATCTAACTTAATAACGTTTAATAATGATAATGAAAATCTATAATTTCAGCTTTGACTTTCAAAGAGGAAAGACGTGTTTTGACGAGCTTGATTTTAAGTTTGATTTTAAGATTATTTTAATTTTCAAACCTACCGAGTAAGTTAATTTAGAAAATTATAATTGAAAAAGATATTGAAAACCCAAATTTGGATGGTTATTCTTTATTTTTGGGTTAAAATATATGCAAAAGTGTGTACAAAATTAAAATAAAATTGATTTTTAATAATTTATAGCACCCCTGAAGAAGAAACATATTGTTTTCGAGAGCTCGAGTAAAAAGGATGAAAGTCTTCTATTATTTATTTCTGAATGCAAACCCACGAAAATCATCATATATATATATATATATATATATATGTTAGGCGCGAAGACCAAAAACGCTCAGTGGCCGGAAAAAACGGCCACATCGCGTTCTGGCTGTCTTCGAACGCACAGAACGCGTTTTGGTTGTTTTTAAACGCTCGCAACGCGTTCTGGTAATTGTTAAACAGCCGGAACGCGTTTTGTCAATTGTTCAACGCTCACAACGCGTTCTTAATGTTCAACTTGTATTATTTGCCGATTTCTACCTGCGTAGGATAAAATTTATATTGTCCCTCATAAAACAAAGTTGAAAATTGAAATACAATTCAATTATTGACAACTACAATTGGATACCAAAGATGGGTTCGGTTATTCTTGCCGAATCATTTCAACAATATTAAATTTCTTAAAATCGTTTTCAGTTCTAGGAAGAAAGTTACACTAATAAACTTATATTGTCGAGCATATAATATATAAATGCATGAATTAAAAAGCGAAAAGTTCTTTATTGAACAAATGAATTTCAATTTATTTTCTACAAATCCAACTTATTGTGGAGAACAAAACAAACTTGAATTTATAACTCTTTTAATTACTTCATTAGAAACAATTCAATTATTGAAAACTACAATTAAATAAAAACGACGGGTTTTTCCGAACTTTTGTGTACTTTACATAGGTACGTTACTTATTTTTACAAGAACTGTTTGAAAGACATTTCGAATTACATAGTACATTTAAATTGTATCCGTAAAGTATGGAACAAATTCATTTTTAGATAATCAGACCATTTTAAGAAATAATTCTGAAACACATCGATTCTTATTTTAACTTACCTTATTTTAAAATAATAATCTAATATACAGCGTGAATTATTTTCGAGTAATGACATCACCGACATTTTTTTTAAATTGAACTATTTGGTCTCCATTTCCGGATTACTCTAGCTGAGCTGATTCCAAAAATGTATCACATGTTGATTCCAATAGGTACAGGGTCGACAACTATACAATAGTTTCGTATGTGCTAAGTGCTCATAAAGAAATGCTAGACCACAAGTACCAAACATGTTCGGACACAACTTATTTTTATTATTCTAAAAATGTAAAAAACTACAGGGTCTTACATTTGAACCAATTGCCGTGAGACAAACGCGTTCCGGCTGTTTAACAATTACCAGAACGCGTTGCGAGCGTTTAAAAACAACCAAAACGCGTTCTGTGCGTTCGAAGACGGCCAGAACGCGATGTGGCCGTTTTTTCCGGCCACTGAGCGTTTTCGGTCTTAGGGCCTAACATATATATAGAGATAAATAATTGATGTATAATTGGTAAACAGAGATTGTTGGTCTTTCAATAATTATACCATTTATTGCAAATGTTTAGCTTTCGCAGTATTTCAAAGGCTTCTTCAGAACATCTAAAAAAAGTACATACGTAAAGAATCTGAAAGTTATATAAATTAATGTTAAGGCTTGTTACAAAGACATGACTGCAAAATGGAATGAATAACTTACACAATGTTGGGTTTCTTTGAATTCAGAGTTTAAAATAGTTTAACTGACATCCAACAAACTTCACAACGTGATGAGGAGAGGATTTCACAAGTTTTGAAATCAAATACATATACATAATATACATATACAAATACATAAAAAATCATAGTCATAATTATGACATTCATCATAAAAATGTATGAATCATAGATTGGTATAGAAATTTTGTGAGGAATTCCGAATTTTTTTGAATATTTCAATTTTAAAATCTAACTATGTCGAGTGATTATGACTCAGTTATTTCTGAATTTTTGGAGAATGCCAAATTCAATCATTCCATTTTGCAGTCATGTCTTTGTAACAAGCCTTAACTTAAATTTATATAACTTACAGATTCTTTACGTATGTACTTTTTTAGATGTTCTGAAGAAGCAGTTAAAATACTGCGAAAGCTTAACATTTGCAATAAATGGTATAATTATTGAAAGACCAACAATCTCTGTTTACCAATTATACATCAATTATTTATAAACATTAATCAGAGATGAACTCCACACAACTTATATATAGAGATATATATATATATTTGTATTCATATAAATAAGAATTAGAAATGTTTCGGCCTACATGTTAATTTAAATGAGAACTCAAATGTATATAATATAAATGTGTAAATATAAATGAATAAAAAGTATGTCGTCTCATTGACTTCTACATTCTACACGGTTGCCGAAAAAATATTGTTTGCACCATGTCCAAAAATGTTTTTTTTGGATCACAGACTTCCAGGATTCGCTTACGCTCGTCCCGGAATTTTGTCTATTCATCCCTAAAATCCTATTTTCCGGACGGGTTAGGTAAATTACTATTTCAACAAATTATATTATTTGAGAACACTTACCTCTTCTCTTCATTAATTGATGAACCACCAACGGCAAAAACCGTGATTTCTTCAGATGATGAGCTCCTTGATCTATACATCTTTTCAGAATTGCTCTATCTTTAGAAGTGAACTTTCGTTGGATCCCAGTTACTACAGAATGAATAATTCTACACAATTGAACTTTATCAATTGAGGATATAAAACCGACCTTATAAACACCGGCGTCTGCTAAAATCCTCTCAAGGTCCATTTCTATAATCAAAAGTACTGGCGGAGATATTTTAGTTGTGTATTCTCTTCAGGACATGAAAAACGTAAATAACTGTCTTTCGTTGTCAGTTCCCCCTTATATATACCCGTACTCAAGTAATTAGCTTTGTTCTTTCTTTCATATTTCTTGATTATGCCAGGTACCTAGTTCTCCTGGAGATTATTTACCTGCTAAAGAGATCTAAGCATTATTGATAATTTCCATAGATTTTTAAATTTTGGAATCAAGTTTGTGACTCATTGTTTTATGTTGAGTGATGGTTTATTCATTGATGAATTGTATTGTCGATTTAGATATTAGTTGATAGGGTTAAATTTTGTACTGTTGTACGTTTTTGGCTTTCTTGAGGATAACCTCACAATACGGGTTATTAATGAGTCACGTCGCCATAGCTCAGTGTTCCAGATCTAAACAAAGCAATTTTACCTATGGCGGGTTCAATAAATCTCTTTTTATATGAAAAGTTTGAACAAATAACGGTTGAAAAGTAGGTATATACCAAGTTTTTCGAATGAAAAAAGCAATTATGCAGTTTTTCTCCTGCTGTGATCTTTATTGTTAACCAAATTTGCTCTTCACATATCTTATCTCTACTTCTTAGTTTGTTCATATATCTCAATTTTATTTCTTTTTTTATTACTGAAAAATATAAAGGTAGAAGAGGTTCCTTTATGAATTGTGTTCGAAACCACGATCCTAGGTAGTTTTTAAGTTGCAATTGTTTCAGTAGGCGATGTATTAGGCTTCTGGCTGTTAGCATTATAATGCCATAGACACCCTTAAGTTTTTTCTTCATCGCCCAAAATAAGAAAAAAGATATCACTAATTTGTATCAATACCATAGCATTGGATTCGAATGAAGTCGAAATGTCTTCATATTATGTTCAGCAAACATATTTCAATATGTTTAATAAAAATAATGTATTTAGGGAAATAAAATGATTTCTACCAATGCCTATTGAACCGTCATGGCATGGCAATATGTAAAAAAAATTCAGAAAGCACTGACGTGAGATCAGATTGCTTTGGCGCTTTTGTTGACCTACTTGCGAGTTAATATTCAAACCTTAACAAATCTATAAGCTCTCTGATCGGGTGAACAATAGTCTTTTTCCCTACTATGGGACAATGTGATGTGAATATGAAAGCCTAATGAATAAAAAAACCTTTATCTCAATTTGAAAATAACTACTCATAATTTTCACCAAATTTTGTTCTATGCTTCTCCTAAAAACTTACGTCATTGCTTTTCTGAGTTTTGACAACGCCATCAAATTCTTTCTCTATGATAAAAAATTTTTTGATTAATATTACGTCTGTGCTTTTCTGAATTTTGACAACGTCATCAACATCGAATTCTACCTCTATGAATTCTATGAAAATTTTGATTGATATTACGCCAACTGACACTGATATCTAGGTCCGCAAGTTGTCAAACGAATATCGATCTGTGATGGCAAATCTTTCAATGACAAAGCCCGGACTTCATGACATTTCTATTTTTCTCTTGAGTAAATGAAAAAAATGATCATATCTTCAGAAGGGGGAAAGCTACGACAATGAAATTTGAAGATGAGTAAGATATCGGTAACCTCAATATATATACGGATTTTCATTTAAATCTAAATGAAGTCTTAGGAGATATTGAGTATTGAAAATTTTTTTTTTGGGAATTTTTTAAACATTTTCTAGCTTGACGATTTCTGCAAAATTTTGCAAGCCGTTTCGTTTCAGCCTCTCTCAATAACATTCCAAGTATCAACTTGATCGGATGGATATTCTAGTACTTATTGAGGAAACAAAATTTCAGATGCTCATAACTACTGAACCATCCGACGGATTTGGCCCAATAACGAACTTGACCGAGATATTTGGACAATTAACCTATTCTGAAAATATAAAAACTCTAGCTGATTCCTTCTGGATGCTAGAGAGGATACGGCCGGCCGGACAGACTCAACTTTCGCCACGAATTCTTCATCAGGGAGTCGAACCCAATCGATTGAGACCATTTTCGGCTCGATATTCCAAAATTACAGACATTCGGACAAAATGATAGGCAAAAATAAAGACAATTATAAAGAACCATCATTCTAGGGTGCAAGCTAGTCATTATTGACGTATGTTAATAATGGTAATATGGTAATAATGACTAGCTCGCACCCTAGAACGAAGGTTCTTTATAATTATCGTTATTTTTTAACATGATAACGTAATTATTTTTATTATTTTAGTTTCAAGTATCTAGGTATTATTTAACACAATGTATATGTATTTACCTCTTGAAAACAAAAGGAAAACATCTAATTTTTCAAACATCACTAGATATTACCATATATAATAACGAAATGCCTCAAATGATTTAAGAATTGTCCCTTCCTAGTAAGATGCAAGTAAGTGAAATAAAACATTTTATATATAAACTTCTTGATGAAAAATTAGCGAATTCCTTAATTTTCATCATGTGATTCAGGGCAATCTTAGAATTAGCAGCATTGATGAATGCTGGTTGAAGTATCGGAAAAAACCACATGACAGAGAACTGCCCAATATAGAGAAGAACAGAACAAGTAATTGCGCAGGATCCCATACGGCAAATTTTAAAAACATCCCATATTATGTGAGGTATGTCGAGTCACTCAATCCGAACTTGTCCAAATTCCAATCTCCTTTCCCTAAAATAATTAGTACTCCTTTTTCGGGAGACTAAAATATTGATTATGATTACGCATTCAAAAGAAATATCAATGCTCTACTGACTTCATAAAACAAGAATTTATCAGACTTTGAAGATATTAACGAACTGAATAAAATTTGCGACTTATCCAAACTATTAAAGCTTGATGAGAGTTTAAAGTTTCTCTATATAAAACCTCTTCTTCTTTAGAGGAGATAGCTATTATGAATCCATTGGCCCAGATATATGGTAGGAAGTAAAGTTATTAATCTAACAATAGTAAATATCTTCAACAATACGAGATTAAGAATTTACTTGAACGAACTCTTTAACTTAATGGTATTAGGCCCGAAAACCCTCATTATATCGGTTTTACCTGTTGGTTTACCTTTTGGAATTGTATATAAAACTATAGATAGGGCAATCTACTCCAACAATTTTTAATAAACACTACCTTTCTTCTCTATTATCCATAAAATTCTCATATATAACCAAGAACTGATTTATTTACCACCAAGAACCCATCCATTAAACCTTTATTAGCTATTAACGAATTGGATTCTGATCACTTACCTGTATTGTCGTTTATTACATTTTATTTAAATTCCCCTTTCATTCGCAAATACTAATACATTTTATTTAATGGATGGGCAATAATCAAAAGTAAATGTAACGCATTAATTAAAACCAATCATAAAATTAATTCCGTGAATGTAATTTGCAAAGCCATTGAAGATAAACGGCCTTTCAACTATGTCTTTTAATTGTGGCCACACCTTCTACATGATAGCCTTGACAGTTAGTTTTTTGACATATTCGTAGTGAATGCTTTGGCAATTAATACAATGAATTCAATTTCGCTCGGAAATCGCTTTAAAATAATTAAAACCCCCTATGAGAATGGCGGTTCGGTTGAAATTACATTTCGTAAAAGTCTTGATATTTTCGGACAACATAATCAACCTTCGGAGACCCCAATAAAGAATTTGCTCGCTAAATTTGAGTTTACGGGCTCGGTCCAAATATGCCAACCACAACGTGTGTTTGGCCGGGCCGTTCAACTGAAAACATAGCAGCCGTCAGCCAGAGTGTTGATCCAAATTTTTCGACGTTCTCAACAACTGTGGTTATCCCAAACCACCACATGGCGAGGATAGCATGAGGATTTGGATTTGGAGCCTTACAAGAATCAACCAGTACAGGAATTAAAGCCGACGGACCATTCACATCACCGTAGATTCTCTCAATTAATTCTGGAACAACACGAAGCTTTTTCTGAAAAAATGTTTTTCAGACGAAGCCCATTTTCACTTGTCAGGGTGCGTCAACAAGCAAAATTGCTTCTGAAAAATTAAGAGCGATTATTAAGAAGCCTCTGCATGATCAAAGTGTCACTGAATGATGTACTATGTGGCATGGAGACGTGATTGGGCCGTTTTTCATTCGAAGATGAGGTTGGAAATGCGGTAACGGTCAATGGATCACGCATACGCTAGATGTAAACGAATCAATTATGGCCTATCATTGATGACATGGATATCACTGACATGTAGTTTCAACAACTTATCGCACAGCCAATGAGACGATCAATTTATTGCAAACCAAATTTGCTGATCGCATAATTTCACGAAATTTAATGGTTAAATGGCCAGCCAGATCGTGTGATTTAACATCACTGGAATATCTTTTGTGCGGTTATCTCAAGGACAGAGTCTATACGGAGCCAATCGAATCGATTGCAGCCCTAAAACTCTTAATCTGTGATTATGAAATAGACCCAACGTTTTACCAAAAAATGATGAAAATTTAGATGAAAGACCAATTCTTTTATCGAGATCGTAGTTGACATTTGTCAGAAATCGTGTTTCTTTCATAATTGCCGAACTTTTCTTTTGTAATGCAATAAAAATTTGAATCATCGTCATCACCATTATTTGTTTAAAAAAACAAAGTTCTTGGTGAATGACCCTTTATAACATCGACAATCCAAAAGTGTTTCAACCATTCCTCAATTAGAAGCATCGAGCAAATCAATTTCACCGAACTGCCAACGAATGCGAAAGAGCTCAATAGTTTAAAAAACCACCTAAGTAAATGCCTTCAGCGAAATTTCCACACCCCTGTTCACCAGAAAAATAAGGAAATTGTTACAATAACAAGAGCACAAATTACCTCTTTAAAAAAAAGGGTGGGAAGATGTTGCAGTTTAATTTTTGTGTATGCCCTGTATAATATAATACGCGAGAGATAACACCCGATTTCATTCCATCATCCCGATGTAGAAATCACGGAATCGACAGACGGCCCATCTAAGAAATATGTACCGGCGTTTATATCGGAATTCGAAGACATATGATATTTTCAGTAAGAGTTAATGCGTAGGCGAATGAAGAAAGGCAATTTGTATTGTTATTTTTTGATATTGAAGTTTCGACAAATTGTAATCCAAAATTTTGGGATTCAACATTTACCTGCAAGGTGCTTAAAATTGTATTATCTGGAGAGATAATAATTTTCCGGAATCCGAGATAAGAGCAATCGAACATTAACAGACAAAAAAAAGCCACACAACAACCGAGGCAGTATTTTAATTCCGTATCATCACGAATTGATTTTTTTTATGTTAACTTGATAGGCTTTACCGTCAAGGGAACCATCTCTCTTCGCTGGTCTCTTCCATGCCATCTGCTCCTTTCAACTTTAGAGCAACTTTACTCTTGCCAGGACATTGAGACCAAATCACAGCAACATTCTACCCCAGGCTGAGTATCAACCCATTTATTGTTTATCTCAAAAATATTGTAACTTTGATCCTTGTGAACACTGAAAAGGCGCTATTATGTTTCTCTCCTTATTTATGATTGAATGGACAATGATTATGATGAAGTTGCCGTCGCATATTCATAAGATTTAATTAATTTATAATTGTAATATATCTGGGTTCGAATTCCGTAGGCCATATTTTTACGCATTACGTTTTTCTATCGTAATTTGTTCACTCTAATTATTATTTTGTTATCCTGGTAAGATAATATAAGGCATTGCCTGATTGCATATTTCGTGCTTATGTGTTTATTATACCTAGCCACTCAAGAAAAGAATCCACCCCCAACCCGACTGAGCTGGGGCAAGTGTTCTCTTTAACGAGAAAGGAGGGCACTATAAACTTTTGTAAGTATTCTGGCATTTTCAACGAAAGAATGCTACAAAGACTTTACCTAAAATATGAACATATCGAAAGACATGTGGAAATTGGTTAAAGCATTGAAACGGAACAACCAACCTCATGGAATTCTACCTTCGCAAAGTCGGCAAAGTGTTTTATTCGCCAACAAACATTTCGCTGAATCTTTCGCGGAAATACTTGACTCCAAAAAGTCATTATCAAACATTGAAACAGAAAACTTAACAGAAGAAACACTACAAGCCTTGTCCCAATGCCCAATATCAATAACTGCCGAAACTTAGGAAATCGTAAATATTATAAAAAAAACTGAAGAAGCGGAAAGCTACAGGAGCAGACCGCTTCAGTAAGAAAATTTTCAATTACCTATCTGTAGGGATCCCATGTGGCGGCACTCCATAAAGCCCCACATAACAACAATATACATCTCAAAAATTTGTTTATCCTGACGGCATTGCTATTGCTTACCAACATTCGGATTTCCATACTCTGGAAAACAAACTGTCATCCGATTTGGAAATTTTAAAGAATTATTTTATTGAGTGGCGATTATGTCCAAATCCCAACAAAACAGAGGTATCTTGTTTCCATCTGAATAATCATGAAGAATAGGAAGTTAGCTGTAACTTTCAATGATTCTCCTATCGAACCTAACTTCTATCCAACATACTTAGGAATTAAATAAGATTCATCTCTCAATTACAAGGCTCATTTAAATGATCTGAGCCTAAAACTGAAAACTAGGAATAATATTGTTCAGAAATTAGCTGGATCATCTTGGAGTGCTGATGCTTCCACTCTTCGCGCACATCTCTAGCCTTAGTTTTTTCTGCAGCTGAGTATTGTTGCTGTTTGGTCTAATAGTGCACATACAAAAAAAATTGATGCACAATTCAATACATCCATGAGAATAATTACTGGCATAAGATCTACACAGGTTCATTGGTTTCCAGTTTTGTCTAATATTGTCCCTCCCCATATTCGCAGACAGACTGCAGCTCTGAATTCTTGGAACAAATATCATTCCTTTCCCAATTATTTCATATTTTCCACAAAATAGAATTCCCAGATTGAAGTCACGTAAACTATTATGGCATAATACGTTCTTCAATTAATGGGTTATAAATTTCAAACGAATATGATACGTATTTTTGTTATTGTTTTTTTTTTCTGCTTTTGTTTTTTATTTCCAGATTCGATATGAGCAACTTGAAGAAGATACTGTCTCCATCAATAGAATACCACTCTTGAAGAAAGAAGTCCCTAAAATATATTTCAGCTTATTTTTGTATTTTCACACTTAGACGGGAAGCCAGAGTTTTTTTAATGGGGTTTTTTCCCTAGGCTTCTATGTCATACGCCAAATTGTATGACACCCCGTCATTAACCCCTGATCTAATTGCCCTATTTTGTTTGCTAACTAAATATTGTCAGCCAAAAGTTCAAAATAATACATATATATATATATATATATATATTTATATTTTGGTCGAATCACACAGGTTGCTTATGCTTCCATCGTGGCGATGCTCGGTTTAGCCTCCAAACCAGAGGTATCGTGGGTTGAAGCCACAAATTGGATGCTCGCTCCTGTTGTGGTCACCTGTTGTCATTTCTGTTTTATTTTATTATTCATTTCCATCCATATCCAGGTTTCTTGGTTGCCTTGCCCTGAAGAAGCCAATAAGCAGAAACACGTGTCGGCAAGTACCTTCCATCCATTTCCCATATTTTCTGCATTCCTGCGGTTTAACCCATTATCCTTCTCCAATATCTTATTTCACCGCATTATCTTCACTTTGAATATATATATATATATGACTCTAGCATTGAAATTTTCATTTCAATTTGACGTTCATTGTCTATTGCTGTGGCAATATTTTGTTTTTGCTCTCTCATAACGGTAAGCTTGCAATTAGATGAAATATGCTGAGCACTTTTATTGTATAGCGATAGACCCCGGGATAAATTTTTCCAATCACTAAAACCACTTTTCGACCAAACTCTGTCGGAATTTCCATTAAGTGAACTATTAAGATTTCAATGAAATACTATAACGTATAAAAGCAGTTGCGTTCCATTGGAAGACATGCTTCTCTAGTAGAGTTTCCGATCTGACAGTAATAGATTCGTTATATTATTATATAGTGTTATAATGTTCATATTTCTTTTGTTTTATTTGTGTGTGTAATTGACTTCTTTTCAATGTGTAAGGTGGTTATTGTTTGAGTCGCCATCACTCATACACGTCTTTTATTATCAAAACTGACATTTATTTTAATTATGAGTTATGTTCATAATTCGTGTAGTAACTAGTAAACCTCTTGGACCATTAATCGCTATGTTATTTTTTTTTTCTGAGAACGAGTACGCGTGTACTTTACACGCGCAACCATAGCAACGAACGCAATGTAAACAAACACAACAACACTACTACATGTGGACAACTCAAATAGCTACGTTTCAGCTGCCTCCTTCCACCCTAGGTACGATACTGGCAGAGAATACCCGCATGCGTGAATACCAGACAGTGTTAACTGACTCTTGCCGTACTCTGTATATAGCCGTAGTTACTGATTCATCTTGAGTTCTACCTTTAAATAGCTAGAAAATTTTATCGGTCCTCATCTCTGAAAAATTCTTTACTGAAAAAAGAAATAAATTCATTCCAATCATTAGCGATATTTTTGACGGTTCTACGGTAAACCCTAGAACAATTTTGAAAAGATTCTAAGCATGAAATCTTCAGGTCATCCATTGAAATCTATCCTATCATTCACTTTTTCTGAAAGAGCATTTAAAATTAGAGAATCATTCATACCCGAATATTTGATTCCTACACTGAAATAAACAGGGATACCATTTGCTTGGAAGTGCTTCGTGCGGGAGCTACTTTTGTTGGATTTGGCTCAACTTGAAACACCCATACAGTCAACAGATTTTTAATTTCGGGCTCATACGCGTAAATCCACTATTCATCACGATGTCACGATGTCATAGAAACTTCGAAGCCCCGCTAACGTAATTTTAGAGCATTTCTTTCGACCAATCGACCCGAGCCTTTTTTTTGAGTGATTGACAAATTGTGTGGGTTCCAACGCGAACAAATTTTTCTGACGGTCAAATATTCATGCAATATTGAATGTATGCTGGTCCCACTAAAGCTGAAAGTAGTATCAATAACACAATAGGTCACATGACGATCTTGCAATATCAGTATGCGCACAGAATCAATGGTTATCCGAACAAAAACTGATTTTGGATGACCTTAACGAAATTCGTCTTGGAGTGAACTAGGAGCCCGGTTGAATTCATCATACCTTCGGTAAACACTGGTTCTTGAGGGAGGTTCACCGCCAAAAATTGAAATAAGTTTATCGATGCACTGTTGTTGAGTTAATCCACGTCAAATGTTGTAAAACTTAATAGCACGAAACTATCCTCGACTTAATTCCATTTTTTGGGCGGAATGAATCTCTTAAGTTAACGTAAACAACCCAAATTGCGCTCGTATGTCAAAATGTTCTGACTACGTGTAACCTCACAAATGTCAAACTTTACGACAAAGCTGCCAGGTGGCAGGTTGCAACACTAGGGTTGTCCAATCTCGAATTATAAAAGGCAACCCTCGTACGCTATACAGGTGAGTGACTAAAGGTAATAGAAGAAATGAGAGTCAATTCTAAAAAAAATATTTACTACATGTAAAATGTTGATAGATATGCATGAAAGATCATTAATGATATTGTATTTAATTAAAGTAAATATAACATGTTGAATATAAGAGATATGCACTAAAAATTATTTCATACAGAATAATAAAATAAATGAACAGCAATCGGAGAGCATTATACAAATTATTTATAATAAATTAAAGCTGCCACGAATTGAGGAATGAATGATACATAGGACTTCAAGAAGGATTGAAAAAATTACATTTTGAATATAAAGGTACTGAAGGCAAATCTTGAATTTTTACATTTATTAACAAATGCAGTTTCAGTAAAATGAATTCCTGCAGTGACGGTTTGTGCGTTTTATTGATATATTAACCAACAAATGTTAGTATCTATATATAAAGGGTATTTCATTAAGAGGTTCTTCAGTTCTTGAAATAACTGAACTTTGTGAGCTTTCAAAGAGAGCTCCTTACGAAAAATCCTCCAAAAACAAAAAGGCCAAGCTTTCGAAATCGGTGACGAATCGACACTTCATTGTCATCACGTACACTCTCCCCCGCCACCGCTTTATTTTCTTCACTACGAGCTGGGTGTTGACTATTTGATCGAGTATTATCCTATAACGAATATTAATTCTCAAACTTAGTGATGGTAAAACGAATTGTGCGTTCGGTAGGCTGATTATCTGGACCGTGAGTAACTCTAAGTGCCCGATACACATCAATAGGAGAACGCCTATTTTCGTGATGAAGCTGAACAATTTGTAGACGCTGTGACAGCCTAAGTCGTTCATTCCAATATGAAATTTCAGATACTACTGAACAAGAATAACACAACGCATCACCCTCTACAAACATCTACCAGATCCACGATATCCTTGATTGTGTGAAAAGTTATAACAAGAATAACACATCAGTTGACACAACGCATCACCCTCTACAAATATCTAAGTGTTCCACGATATCCTTGATGATGTGAAAACTTAAACGATTTCGAGCTAAAACCAACAGATCTTCGATATATATATCTTTAATTTTATGCAGCTTCAATGCATCTCGAAATTTATTTCCAATTGTTTCACCATAAATTACAAAATCATTAGTATCGTATTCCTCAATGGCTTTTCGTATATCAGGATCATGACAAAGATCAACCAATATATTCTGCTTTAAATGAGATAACTCAAGGTAAGAGTATTTTAAAGAGTTTATTTTTTCACCCAGAATTTGCAATTCTTCTCTGCAGTTCACCTTTATCTCACATAATTCAATATCGCTACTCATGGTATCTTCTAGCTCGGCACTCAAATGAATGCAGTTCAATCTTTCCTTTAGTAGTAAATATTTTACCACTTCAATAAAATTGTCTGGATTTCTCCTCTTCAAGTAATCTAGAAAAGTGCCGCCAGCTGTCAATCTCGAGAAGCTTGTGTCAACACCCAGATCTAACAAAAATTTAATGAACTCGACATCATTTGGAGTTTTAACCGCAGAGACGTGGAGAATTGTGTCGGTTTTATTGTATAATGCATTTACAGATGCTCCATACTTTATTAAAACTTTTGCTGTTTCTATTCTATTCGTCAGAGAATCACTGTAAGCCAGAAGGTGTAATGGAGTTAGAGCTTCTTCATAACATGTCTGATTTGGATTACAATTTGATTCCAATAAGAATTTCAACAGCTTCAAATTTACAAACAGCTCATGTGTTTGTAAAAGAACATGAATTGCTGTTCTTCCGTCATCGGCCAATGCAAAAAGGTTTGCGCCATTTTTAGACAAGAATTTCACTAGGTCCAATCTTTGGAACTTTATAGCCTCTAAAATTGGAGTTAAGCCGTCGGTGTTTTTAGCTTCTATATCTGCACCTCGTTTTAAGAGAATTTTACATATATCTATGTTATTTGAACAGATAGCATTTATATGTAATGCAGTTTCGCCGGAATCTGATGTTCGTTTATTAATATCCGCTCCCCTCTCTATTATGTATAATGCAACATCCTTAAGATTCTTCAATGTGGCCATATGAAGGATTGTATATTTTTCCCCTCTATTTTCTAATACGAAATCAGGATCATCGATATATTTCAATATATCTAATACAAGCCCACTTTCTGAAATGAAAAATATAATTATTTACATTAAATAAAATGTCTCAAATTTGTTTCAGAAACACACACACACATATATATATATATATATATATTTTATATATATATTATAAAGTAATTTTCTTAAGGTTAAAGTACTGGATCAAAATTAGGATTTCATCTATTTTTTGTATATTAATGCTTTACTACATATGTTTCCGCTTACATTGAGCCTTTTTCAAGTTTATGTGTTAAAAATACAGTGACAATCACATCTAAAATGTATAACTAGATTATTAAGTGTTTTTTGATATTTTGATATTTTATGCTAACCTACCTGTCCAACAATTCATCTTAAAACTCAGTAAAATTAAAATCATATTCATCATGTTGTGAACGCTGTCAATTAGAATTATTCTTTCAATTATTTCTTTGTACATGCAGGTTTCCGATTTATCATTTGAAATGCCATCTGTGTATATGTGTGAACATTGTTGAAGAAGATATTTTATTTTCATTAATTCATTTTGATGATGTTTTCTGAATATATTCACAGATGCCACTTCGACATAAATTTGATATTATCCAAGAATGCTATAGTAAATTTTGGATAGGTTTTTCAAGTCTGTTCTATCATTTATTGAGTGTTTTTCTTTTTGAATGTATATCATTTCTTGGAATGTCCTTATTTTGCTGTTGGTTTTTTTATGCAGAATTTTAAAATTGTCAAAGTCAAATCTATGGTCATTCTCTCGTTCGTGCTTTTTAAGGGCTGTGGAATTTTTTGAATATTTATGGCCGTTGATTGATAAATGGGCACAAATTTTGCAAAAATATGACCGCACATAAAAAGCACGAGCAAACAGAAAAACATAAAATGGATTTTGAGAACCTTTCTATCCTGGAAAAAAAAAAAAACAACAAAACTAGAAATATACTAGAAATGATCCACATTAAAAAAGAAAAAGAAGCTATGAACTATAAAACAGACATCAAAAACTTGGCCCAAATTTACTTTAATCTTATAACATAAATAAGGAAATACAAATTTTCAATCTTCTACTACTAACTCCATCTAGATTGAAAAGATTCAATTCTAACCCTGATTTGGGATTGTCACTTACTTATTAATTCGTACAGGTGTCGCAGCATTAAATTGGAATAAGAAGTTGGAAAAACAAAATCGTGACAGCGCATCATCGTCACATTATTTCAATCATGGCTGACGAAAATATTTGAAGATTTTTTAAAGTTTGATTTATAGGAGAAAATATCTTGACGGACGATTTGAATGAAGTACGTAAAATGATTTGTGTTGTTTGTTGATATATTTATGTATTTATTATTGTGTAATTTACAGGAAATTGTCGACTGTATTATATTCCTTGAAAAAGGCATACCCTATATTAGTGAAATAAGTGCTATACACCCAAGAAATTTTAAACAGAAATATTTATATCAAAGCTCAAGAAATTCAAACAAAAAATATATATATAATTATAACGTAAGTACCGAAAATCTGTATCTTGTTCACCAATAGATTTTTAATAATTTATATTACTCTTGAAGAAAAAACAAATTGTTTACGAAAGCTCGAGTAGAGTGGATAAAAGAGTCTTATAATATTTATTTCTGACTGCAAACCCATGAAAACCATCATTATATATATATAAAGATTTGTATTAATACAAATAAGAATTAGAAATGTTTCTACCTACATGTTAATTTAATTAAGAATTAAATTGTATATTCAAGAAGTGTGTCGTGTCATTGATGCATTATTCTACATGATAGCCGAAAAAATTTTGTTCGCAGCATGTTCGAAAATGTTTTTTTATGGATCACAGACTTCCAGGATTCGCTTGCGCTCGTTCCGGAATTTGGTCTATACATCCACAAAACTGGACGGGTTACGTAGATTAATATTTCAACTAATTATATTATTCAAGATCAACTTACCTCTTCTCCTCATTAATTTATGAACCACCAACGGAAACAACCGTGATTCTTTCAGATGATGAGCTCCTTGATCTATATATCCTTTCAGAATTGCTCTATCTTTAGAAGTGAAGATTCTTGGGGTTCCAGATATTACAATGAAAATAATTCTACACAATTGAATTTTATCATTTAAGGATCCCAAACCGACTTTATAAGGAACACCCGCGTTTGCTAAAATCCTCTTAAGGTCCATTTCTATAATCAAGAGTATTGGCGAAGATATTTCAGTTGTGTATTCTCTTCAGAACTAGAAAAACGTAAATAACTATCTTCTGTTGTCAGTTTCCCCTTATATACACACCATGGTATTAGTAAACATGGTATGCTCACTAGCAAAGATTATTTTCGTCCTAGTTTGCGCATACCGAAAATCCGAGCAGCACCATAGAGCAGCACGTGAATTTTGAAGGAAACCATAGATCAGTGGTCATCAACCTCATCGATGTGTTGACCGATTCACCGCAACGTTGCCGCTGTTTATGTTTGAAATTAGAACTTTAGAGAAAAAGATGTCAAAATTAACAAATAGAAAGAAATAAAATGTTATAATTTCTGACTTATTCTTTTTATCTTATACCTTGCTCCAGCTTTATTAACGACATTATTATATTCAAATATATATTTTACCCAAGTTATTTATTACCAATTTGAAATAATTAGGAGGATATTATATTAGGACAATGGTAAAATATTGGAAAATATTTGAGAATTATCATAATTGAAGCTTTCAGTGGAAAAAGGTGTTTTGTCACAATTTTGCCAATTAGTACTTAATTATCAGATTTTATTATAATTTCCAAAAATGAAAATTTTTGAGAACAGTTTCACAATTATTCACAGTTTTAAGTTGTCTAATTCTAACTGAAAAGGACTCACTAGAAGACAAATCCACAAAAACTCGGAGTGAAAAAAGAATAGCTCATTTTGTTCTTGTTCGTTTTCATTAATTCAATAAAAATTTTGTTCAACCTCCTTCGTTCATTTACTACTCATTATTAGGTGGAATCCAACGATAAGAACTTTAATTATTAATTACTACACAAGCTATATTGTTTGCTTCAAGAAAAATGTATAGATTTGAAATTTTTGCATAATTTCTAGTAATATCTGATAATTTTGGCAACATGGATTCTCGATAAGAGTTAGACCATCAAATTCCGTCTGTGTTCTTTTTCTTCTTTCAGCGCCAAAGACACAATTTTTGTACCATGGAAAAAGTGCGAGCAAGAAAGATGCGCGTGAGCATACCATGTTTACTTATACCATGATACACCCGAAGTCAAGTAATTAGATAATTAGCTTTGTATTTTCTTTCATTTCTCTTGATCATGGCAGGTACCTAATTTTCTTGGGGATTATTTACCTGCTAGAAAGATTTAAGCTTTATTGATAACTTCGATCGATTTGTAAATTTAGAAATCAAGTTTGTGGCTAACTGTTTTATGTTCGATGATGGTTTATTCATTTATGAATTGGATTGTCGATTTTAGATATAAGAAATACTAGTAGATAGGGATATATGTACTGTTGTACCTTTTTGGCTTTCTCGAGGTTAACCTCACAATACGGGTCATTAGTGTTACGTCACGTTGACTTAGCTCAGTGTTCCACATCTTAATTAAAAAAAGCAATTTTACTTGTAGCGGTTTTATTAAATCTCAATTTGTATATAAAATTTGAACAAATAACGGATGAAAAATAAGTATACTCAAAGTTTTTCGAATAAAAAGAGTAATTATGCAGATTTTCTCCTGCTGAGTTTTTTATTGATAAAGACATTAACTCTTTATACATCTGATCCTTACCCCTATGTTTGTTAAAATCTTTCTATTTCATTCCTTTTTTTTATTATTCAAAAATATAAAAGTCAGTTTCGATACCACGATCCTAGATAGTTTTTGAGTTGCAATTTTTTCGGTTGGTGATATATTGGGCTTTTGGCTGGAAGCATTAAAATGCCATTGACATTTGTAAGTTTTTTTTTCATCGCCTCAAATGAGAAAAAAGATATCACCAATTTGTGTCACTACCATTGTATTGGATTCGAATGAATTCAGATTATGTTCAGAAAATATATTTTAATATTAATAATAATAATAATAAAAGTAATGTGTTTGGGGAAATTGAATGATTTCCACTAATGCCTATTGAATCATCATTGCATGGCAATATGTAAAAAAAAGAACGACAATCATAAAGAACCATCACTCTAGGGCGCAAGCTAGTCATTATTGATAAATGGTAATGATGGTAAAATGGTAATAATGATTAGCTCGCACCCTATAACGATGGTTATTTATAATTGTCGTAATTTTTTAACATAATAACGTAATTCTTTTTAATATTTTAGTTTCAAGTATCTATTATTTAACACAATTTATACTTATTTACCTCTTGAACACAAAAGGAAAACTTCTAATATTTTCCAACATGACTAGATATACCCATATACAGGGTGTCTCAAGTTAGAGTGCCTATTAGACGTTTCTGGAGAACTAGACATATTTAAAATCTGAAAATTGGGATTATGATATTGTTCCAAATTCTCTACAGAGCTAAAATAT